>CAWUFW010006646.1:600000-1118013 GCA_963921515.1 Calotriton arnoldi
TGACACAAAAGTGGCGCAAGGGCCTTGTAAATAAGCTCCTGCGTCCTGTCCACTCAGCGCAACAGGCGTCACCCAGTGCAGTCTACAACCGCAAAACAACAAGATTAATGGACAACATTACTGTAGGGGCATAACTCAATGTATCGATATTTAAACTCACTGTTTCATGCTCGTCCCTCACATAGTGACAAAGAAAACAGTAACAGTGTGCAACATAGCAGAGCTGCAAGTGTGCATACAAGTATATACATAAATCAACAAACTTAATTTCAGTATAGAGGTCAAGATGTGTTCTCCAGATGCAAAGATTCTAGGAATTGCCTCAAGTGGTAATGGTTCAAAGTATTAGGCGCTCATGGGCAACCCCTCGTGAGTACGACTCCCTCCCTACAGTTACGCTTAAAGGGTAAGAAAGAATGGGGATGCTAGTGCTTAAAAGGAAATTAGGTTGACTAATGCCAAAAAATGCAAGTAAGCACTTTACAATGACCACAATAATTGTTAACGAAGAAAAACGATGATTTGAACTGTAAGTTTGTGGTTCAATTCATTTCTTATTCCAATCTTGTTTTCGCATTATAAGTCAGTCACAGCCAACACGTTTCATCACTTTCATGATTTTAAGGCTTCTACAAGAATAAGAAAGTCTAAATGGTAAGAATATGCCTGTTGAAGTTGCTGGTCTACAGTGGTACTTGATCCGGTGTTATAGAAAAATTAAAGTTTCAATTGCCAGGCGGAGATCGACTCCTGAAGTAAGTACTGTGCAGCGCAGGGCTCCTAATGTCCGGTCAGTTGATTTCTACAATGAGATGGAGAATGGAGGTCAGGGGGAGAGAGGCAGTGGCAGCAAGGTAAACATGGAGCTTAGGCCAAGGTAGGTAGGAGAAACACAACGGAGGGGATGGAGGTGGAGTGGAAGGCAGGGACAGCAATCGGGCCGCGGGTGCCAGGGCAGTATGGGCAGGGCCTGCAAGCTCACTGTTAGACCTGTCAACCTTAGAATGGTCTTCCCCCAAACATTTATTTTTGACATGTTTTCCATCAATTTTTTTTCTAAAATTCATTTTTGTTAGACCTCTGTGCACTTTACCACTGCTAACAAGGGCTAAAGTGCATGCACTCACTCCCCTTAACATGGTTAAATTGGTTTATACCTGATTGGCATATTTAATTTAATTAGAAGTCCCTTGTAGAGTGGTATACCGGTGCCCAAGGCCTGACCCTTAAATGCTACTAGTGGGCCTGCAGCACATATTGTGTTACCCACTTAAGTAGCCCCATAAAAAATGTCCCAGGTCTACATTTGCAGCCTGAATGCAGTTTCAAACTTCCAATGCAACTTGGGAATATCATTCCTTGCCAAGTCTTAAACTCCCCTTTCATGGCACATATGTTTCTCCTAAGGTAGGCCCAAGGTAGCCCATGTGGCAGGGTGCATTTTAATTAAAAGGGCTAACATATACATTTACGTTTTACACGTCCTGGTATTTAATAACTCCTAAATTAAATTTTCATTCCTGTGGGGCGCTACTTGTCCCATTAGATAACATTGGGTTGCCTTATTACATTTAATAAGTGCTAACTTTTGATTGGGGAAATATAAGCATTTTATGTTTGGGATCTATGAAATTCCAATTAAAAATCCTCTTGATGGTAAAGTCAGATCTTAAATGACAATTTTGAAAATGCCACTTTTAGAAAGTTACATAGAACAAATGGCCCAGTGGACACAATGTTTAAAACAAATACTTTAACATCACCTATAGAATTAATTCAGAAAAACTTTGCAATGAATTCAGTACATTTATTCATATGGAACACGGATTCTCATGTTCACTGAGAATGCAACAAAAGTACATGTTCAACAGATTAAAAAAATCCAAAAAAGGTGCCCAAATGGGAAAGGAAAGGTAAGTGCAGCGTTGTGCAAAAGTGAGGGTAAGTGGGAGAGGGAGGGCAGTGAGCAATATATACATCCAAATCATATGAAGTGCCAATACAGCCTATAGTACATGGCCAAACTATGCACAACACCATAGTATATGGATATACATGGAGGACATATCACTGTTGTCCACAATGGTAAATACAATGTATAGCCGTCGACGTTTCGACCCTGGGGGATGAATGTAGATAGTTAAAGTTCTTACAATAGGGTCTTCATCAGGACCAACTATGGGGCACCTAGGAATAGTTAAGGGACCTCCATTAGGTACAGGTGATGAAACATTGAATGAATTTAATCACTGTTAGAGGTATGGGTAAGGAATAATGTTTACCCTTGAACCACCAGGAGCATATGGTGGTAAGTAGAAAGTAGTTGGGCTCTCAGGCTCCGATGTCAGGAAAGGACGTAGAATTTGTGTCTGAAAAAACGTATAGGTAAAATTCAACACAAGTAGTGTTTGGGGCTATAAATAGTCAAAAATCAATGGTCCCCAGACACAGTGAATAATCACTTACTTGTTGAAGCAGAATATTTAAGATCTTAGGCTTGAATGAATCTAAATCCCAAGTATCTAAAATGAGAATAAGAGACAACGAATTGTTAGTCTTCACCACCAAAATTAGGATGTTTGGATTTTCAAAGTTAGTAAATGCGTCTCTTTGGACTCAGCGTAGTTCACATACCTTAGGAGAGCGACTCGCATCCGTCTCGCTATACTGAAGATGGAGCACTGAGCTGGCAGTTAGTTAAATACCGGCTCATGCGGCTAGACTGCGTGCACGCGTTATGTTCCGGCGAGCAGCAGCAGAGTGCTGCTCACGCGGAGCCCACGCGTCAAAAGGATTTCGGCACAGGCAGCTAAGCCCGGTGGGTTTAAAGAGGAATCCCTCCTTTCTAAAGGCACCGGCTCAAAGGACCAACAATTCGCACATTTAAATCAATGTGCGCGATGCTTATGATGTATCGCCAACAAGTTGTAGTTCAGGAAGGGCTTACTAAAACAAAACCATTATGTAATTGCAAGCCAGTTATAGTTCTGGAGGGGTTTACTAAAAAAATACCATTGTGTATTAGATACTGGTGTACGTCAAATTAAAATGCATATAACAAAGGTAATTGGGAGAAACGCTCTGAAGCCATTGTGCGCAGTTGAGTATAAAACATCTTGAATCACATACATATGACAATTTGTTCAAAAGTTAAGCTGCTGTTTGACAAAATGAACCTAATGTGTGCATCTGAGAGATGTACGGGGTATGGACAACAGCCAAGTGGTCTAGTATAGCAGACTCAATGTTACGATTAAGCTGCATAATGTACATATTACTGTAACAATCGACATCATCATGCTATTCAAAGAGATAATCCCCTTCGGAATCATGTGCAAAGACCTATGTATGACATTTTACCTGCTGCCAATTATAGAAGAATCTACCTATACCATAGTCATATATCAACATGTGGGCCAGAGGTTGTTCACCATGAGATACCCAAATAAAATATGGCCAATATATATTGAATATATAAATGACCACCTTTACTGAGCAATGTCCACAACTCCATACATTTATGAAAATAGGGAAACATGATTCTAGAAATAAAATATGAATACATGGATACACATTGGCATGCATTTCGGTCCACAGGGTGACATATAAATAATGACTGCCCCCTCCCACTTTAAAATATTATTTTGGCCCCAGGGTGGTCCATGGGGCCAGGTGGGGTCTATGCAGCCCCACAATTTTTAATTTATTCCCACAGGGAGGTGGTGGGTCCCAAGGCTTCTAGTAAGCCCATGAGGGGGTTCCGCAAGGGTCCCCTCAATTATTAAAAGGAAAGCCCCAGGGAGGTGGTGGTCGCAAGGGCTACTAGGAAGCCCAGGAGGAGCGTCCACATGGCCCCCACAATTATTTAAAATAAAGTCCCGGGGAGGTGGTGGTCACTGGGACTCACAGACCCTCAGAGGGGGGCCCCGTGCATCCCTTCTTTTTTATAAAATGCCTTCGGGCCTGGTCAACCCGGGGGCACTTTTCAAAACAAGCATGGGAGCACCTGCTTGTTTTTTTTTTTTAATAAATGTTTGCTGCACTTATCACTTATGCACTCTCATATTCTCATGAAGTCACTAACAGACCCATACAGACACTCACACGCTCACTCAGAAACCAATTTTTATTCTGATGCACTCACAGACCACTCAGACACTCATACACCCACTGACAGACCCACTTAGACACACATGCACCCTCTCACAGATCCCCTCATACACTCACATACCAACTGAGAGACACACTCAGACACTGATGCACCCATTCAGGAGCCCACTCAGAGTGTCATGTGCCTACTCACAGACCCACTCAGACACTGAGGCACCCACTGATAGAATCACTCAGAGACTCATACACCCACTCACACACTCAGTCACGCTCTTGTAGACCCAGTCAAACTCTCACATACCCTCTGATAGAGCTTCTGAGCCAGGTATGCAAAGCTGACAGACCCACTCAAACTCTCACACACACACTTACAGATACACTCAGGGACTCAAACATGTTTTATAGAGTTGTTCAGATAGTGATGTATTTAGTGTGATGCCCAGAATAAATTATATAGTTATGAGTTTGAATGTGCTGGTGGCTATTGAATGTCTGCTTTTGTTTTGTGATTTCGTGATGTATTCACGAATATCACAATGTTGTCATGAATATTACAAAAAATGAAAAACAAGATATTTATAAAGAAAATGAACAACATTTGGGTAATAGGGTGGCTCATGAGAAGAGCCTTTGTGTTCATTGCGTGTATATGATAAATACAAATAGAGTTTCAAGTTGCTGAGAAACACCCTGTTGCCTTTGTCAGTGAAGTGAACTCCATCACTTCTTTAGATTCCATGCATGTCAAAACGCAGGTTGTTGTAGATAGAGCCCATGTTATGGTCTCTGAGGAATGCAGAAATGGTTTTATTAAGATGTTTCCTGGCTTTGTCAATCTGTGAAGAGAATTGATTTGATCACTTCCATTTTTGCCTTGGGCTTATGTTGGAGTACGTCAAGATAGTGTGAGGGAAAAGTATACTCAATTGTGCAAAGGTGTCCTTCATTAGGATTTCCAGTCCTGCCCAAGTCAATGTATCTAGGTCCTTGACACTACAGTGCACAATCATGAGGTCAGGGGGTTGGGAAACGAAAATGCTTTTAACCAAAGGCAGCAAGTGATGCAACTTCAACCCTCTTCCTCTAATGCAAGTAATGCCCACATTAGACAAACCCAAGTCCCTGTCAATCCACTCTTTCAAGCAGTTTCTCTAGACAAAAAGACATAGCTGTGGCCACAATACACATTCTAACCATTTTGAAGTGAAGCAGCAGTAGCAGGCAGGAGAAGGCTGGAGCTGAATGAGGCAGTTTTCAAAATGAAAGGTAATTAAAATAGAGGTGTGCTCCTGGTTTAAAAAACATAGTTGATTGGATACTGTGAATATGGAGGTGAATAGAATTAGGTGGTGCTTTGAAATGTTAAGTAACTAGATCTATGATTGGCTGTGGTAAAAATAAAAGAGTGTAATGCAGACTTGGATATGCTATATATTCTGTACAGTAAACCACACCTGCTGCAGGTCATTTTGTAAATAGTATGCTCATTCTAGAATGTGTTGTGAGCTTGTTATCTACTGGTTCTAGAGGGTTGCTATGAAGACTGTGCTAAGAGTGTATTGGGGAAGGTTGTTAAAGAGAGAGTTGTCTGCTTTAAGAAATTGCAGATCTTTAGTAATCCTGGGCGTAAAACTCCGCTTGTGGAGTATGCAGATTTTTGGCAACTCTGCGTTCCGCGTAGAACGCAGAGTTGCCAGAAAACTCCACACTCCGAAACGGAGTATAGTTTCTTTGTGTTCGCATGCCCAAAATGCATTTTTGCGCATTCTGCAGCAACTTACTGGGGACCTGCCGTCGCCGACAAGATTTCCACCTTCTCGAAATGACGATTTGGAATAATAAAAACTACTCAGATTGACATTTGGCTGCACTTTTGTGTGCAAGGAGTCCTTTTTCTTTTATTTTGAAGAGGAAGGAAGTGCCCCAGAGTCTCCAACTTTCTGTTCCTGTCCAGCAGGCTCGTCCCAGTGCTTTGTCCATCTCCTGTTCACTTTTCATTTGGATTTGGATTTGAAGCTGGAAGGATCACTCTTTGTGTCTGGTGCATCAAATATCATTGGATTTGAGGACTTTTGAATTTGGGATTTCACAAGTAAGTTGGAAAATTGGGGTTGTTTGTTTGATTGGGGCCATGCACCTAGATTTTTTTGTACTTTTCATAGTTTTTTTCAAGTTTATTGTGGTGGGTGGCCTGTAGTTTCAGTAGGGGCCTAGTTGTTTCTTTTTAAATAATTGTTCTTCTTTTATAAAGTAAACATGTTGCACAGTTCACAACATTTTCTCCAACTTTTGAAATCAATTTGCAATATTTATTTAATTCACTAGCCCAGTAGTCTGCCAATAGGCCTTTCAGCCAGTAGGTCCAGAGCTACTCATGGGTGCATGAAACAACTGTTTCTGTGGTGTCTGTTGAATTTAAACATCATTTAGAGCATGGATGGCATTGGCTTGAAATGCAAAATGTGTTTTTTTTTGGTATTTCACTTTTTTCATGTGTGTTAATTAAATGCCTTTTTTGCATGTATGTGGTTGTTGTAACTTGCAAACCTTTTTTAGCCCTGAGGATTTTCGTTTTGGCATTGTTGCATTAAATCTGTGTTGTTTAGCATGCCTCCTTTGTCTGGCCAGAGTGTGAGTGTGTTTGTAATAGTGAGCAAGCATTTGCCTTGGCTGAGCCTCCTCATGTGGCCAGGGGTTATTTATTTCGTAAAGTCTGTGTCCAACTCCATATATAGGCCTGCTTGAGTTAATTGTTTTCCAGGACTCCTGCTTGTTGTTGTTGTGATTTGTGACTTGTGAGTGACCATGTGGCTGTTGGCCATTTTTGGTGGCAGTAAGTGTGCTTTACTGCTTTTGCCATAGGCCTGCATGTCTTTCCTTTATTCCTCTTGGCTAATTGCTTCCATCCATTGTCAACTGAAGCTCCCTGAATGCTGCATCCCATGTGATGCACAATGCCAAACCGGGTCCGTTACATTTGTTTTTTTGTTGTTGTTGTTCTTCTTTCCTATCCTTCCTGAGTGTACTGTACAGTAAACCATGAAAGCCCTTGTTGTTGTCAAAGTCTCACAAATGGCTACACTGTATTGTTATTTTTATTTAATAACTGAGGTAATACATTTAATAATGTTAATAACACTAACAAGTGTGACCACACACTAAGTTATATATTATATTTGTTTGTTTGTACTAATAGTAATTGAGCCACAACAATGAATGCCACGTTTCACTGATGTTCTTCTTGCTTCTTTGCTTTTTGGTGCACAAAAGAGGAGGAGACATCGCCCATTGTACTGCCAGACAGAAGTGCTACTGCGCACAACGTCACGTGACGTGTGACTACAGACATCTCTTCAACTTGTGCCACTGCGTGCTGCTGACATCTTCAAGGTGGCCCCAAAGAAAGGTACTAGATCCAGTACCAAGAAAGTTGCCAGTGAGAAGGAGGCACTGCACTTACCAAGACCGGTATGTCGCCCAAGACCATTTTTGGGAAACCAAAAATTGAGCCTGCAGCAGCAGTGTCCGGGGAGCAAGCTGGGAGTAGCACCCCCGCATTAGTGGACCCACTCCGACAACCTAGGCCCAAGCACACGTCTGTCGCAGAGGCAGCAGTCTAATCACGAGTCCAACGCCGACGAGCAGTGATGTTGAAATTGACTTATCGTTATCGCAAAGTAGTACCCAATCAATGCAGGAAACTCAGATAAGTGGGCAACAATAGCTACAACCACCCCCGATAGCAGTTGTTCCTCCCAAAGTAGGGGCAGTTCAGGAGATCGAGCTTCCTGCAGAGGAAGAAGAAGAGCGAGCCACTCTTTCAGAAGATCCATTGTCTTCCAGATCCCCAGCATGGAAAAGGAGGGTTAGTCCATCAACTTCTTCTGCAAGCCCCCCCTTCTGATGATCTAGATGTCACTTGGAAGCAACCTCAGTCTGAGTGAGACATGCCACGAGACAAGGCTAGGAAAAAGGAAGGTTCCAGAAAGCCTTAGTGTTATGGAGGTAGATGTAGAAGAGGAGGATGATGGCGAGCCAGTCATCATTGACATTAGTCCCGTCCCAGTGGAGACCGACATTACCCCATCCCAAATTGCTGTGAGGGATGTGCCATGGATACCACCAACACAGATGATACCACCAACACCACCTCCAGCTTCCATATTTCGCCTGCAGCGATCAACATCCACCACAACCACCTCGGTAGAAGTAGGTACTACAGAGAGTCAAACGTTATGTACACCTACCAGTTTATCCAACATTGCAAGTGGCACCAGCAGCGCTAGAAAATTTACCTCCCCAGTTTGGGATTTTTTTCGGTTAGCAAGAAGGAGATGAACATTGCTATATGCTCTATTTGTGGACAAGGTGTTAGTCGGGGTAAGCTTGGTACAAACTATGGTACCGGAGGCCAAACAACCCATCTGAGAAAACACCACTTGATCCAGTGGGAGGCGCACCTTAGCAGCCAAAAAACTGCACATGTTGTTGGTGGAGGGGATGAAGAAGAAGAAGATTCGATTACTATAGAAGGTGAACAAGGGGGAAACATTTTCTCTGTTACACAAAGCAGCCCTGTACCCAGCAGTGCAGTGGTACCGCCCACATCAGCAACATTGCAATGGCACAAGAGTCAGGCTGAGACACCAAGGGGTCCAAGGCAAGAGAGTCCTGCAATGAAAAAACATGCATTGAGCCTAACCTCTGGTGTCAAGAAGTCACCTGCATCAGTGTTACCAGAAAAGAAAAAAATCCAGTCTACCATTCTCAGCATGTTTAGGTCGGAGGGGCAGTACGAACGCAACCACCCAACGGCACGTTTGTACAACGCGAAGCTGTCTAAAATGTTAGCACTGGACCTCCGCCCTTTTTCTTTTGTGGAAGGGGTGGGTTTTCTTGAATTTGTGGCAGCCATCTGCCCGAAATAGAAGGTTCCCAGCCGGGCCTATTTCGCCAGAGTTGCTGTTCCAGCACTACATCACGACTTGCTGGAATTGCTTGGACAAGCTTTGCAGCAGAGTGCTGTTCACACTATCCACCTGACAACAGACATGTGGACAAGTTGCCAAGCCACTGATTACATGTGCATCACTGCACACTGGATCTCTTTTGTGGGGGTTACAGAAAAGATATCTGCAGGTGTTGACACTGCTGAGATTTTTAATGCCACTCGGAAACATGCAACTGTAGCCATGTTCGCCATGGAGAAATCTCAAATGCTGCAAACATTTTGGAAGACTTTTACAGCAAGGTCTTTGAACGGCTGCGACCAAGAGGGCTTAACATTGGTTTTGTTGCCACGGACAATGGCAGCAATATAGTTAAGGCCATGGCCGATGGTGGCTATTTCAGGGTCTTGTGTTTGGCACACTGCATTAACATTATTGTTCAAGACTTTCTGAAAAAAGAACACAGAGTCAGCAAATTACTGACCACCTGCAGAAGAATCTGCACACATTTCAGCAATTCTTTTAAAGCCCGTAAGCAGCTGAGGATCATTCAACATGATAATGGAATGCCAGTTAAAGCACTCATCCAGGAGGTGCAAACACGTTGGAACTCAACTTATTACATGCTTGAACATCTGTTTGAGCAGTACAGACCAATCAATGAATATGTCATGCAAAGAGGGGATGCTACTGTGAAAGGCATGATCATTGAGAAGGACCAAAGGGGCCTAGTTTAATGCCTGACAGAGATGCTACTTCCTTTCGATGTCTTCACATGTGAAGTCAGCAAGGAGCACTGCACGATGGGCCAAGCTATCCCATTGTTGCACATGCTACAGGAACAGCTGAAGGGGGTGTCTGCAATGTACGCAGGTGTGGAGGAAAAAAAAGAAGCATATGAGTTGATGGAGAGCTTAACCCTTCGCTTATCTGAAAATACAAGGGTGCAAAGAGGCATTGTGTCATACAACCATTACATTATTGCCACAATTCTTGATCCAAGGTACAAACCATTACTGCACACTTTCAATCCTTTTTCAGACAGGGATGTTGCCAACTACAAAACTTGGATAGTTGTGCAAGCCAGTCTGCTAGAAAAAGAATGGCCGGGAATTCGAGGCCCACTCCTCCAGGGCACAACAAGTACTGCAGGTCAGCCTTCAAGTTCAACTTCAGAGCCTGAGGGCAGTGCTGTTGGCTCACAGCACCCAAAACCACCAACAACACGAAGAACAACATCAACAACAACAAGAACAGAAGCATCAGCCCCAAAATTGGCACAGGAACGGTTTCTACAGGCAGGGCTTAAGTCCAGTGCTGAGGCAAAAGAGGCTGAGCAAAGTGGAGCACCCATGAGCAGATGGTCCAGGCCTATCTGGATGACCCAACAGAGGTCTACTTTGATCAAAACCCATTGCTGTATTTGTATAGGAAAAGGCGCCATTGGCCAGTGCTCAGCAGGCTGGCGATAAACTATCTGGCTTGCCCTGATGCAAGTGTCTCTGCTGAGCATGTTTTCAGTGCTGCTGGTGCTGTTCTGACAGTGAGAAGGACCAGTCTCTTGCCCCAAAACGTGGAGAGGTTAACCATGATCAAAATGAATCAGCACTTTATACCACTGGATTACACCATACCTGAAGTAGCACAGCAGGAAGATGATGACGGCGACTCAGGTCATGGAAGTAGTGTATTAGGTGACCTACTTCTGGGCAAACCACCAGAGTTTGAGGACGAGCTCTACTTCCCTGACCACTAGGCTCTTTCAATTTCCAGTTACCGCCCCCCAAAAAAACAAGAAAAAAAATATAGCTAAGGAACATAAATTTACTTTATTATTTATGTGTGTCACTGTCTTTCTGGTTCACAAATCCATCCCCACAGTCTTACTCTTTTTATTGCCGGATCAGAGTTGCAACTGTGTGCAGTCCATGAAGAAGTAAAGTCCACTCCTGACTCACCCAAAAGCCATTTCCCTCAAACCAGACAATGGATGGAGAATTCAAACAAATGTGTGCCTGTCTCAAACCTTGGGCCCTGACTATCTATCTAGCCTTTCCTAACCTAGAGGCACTGCCCCGGAAGAACAAGTGAATAATGGCATGCTATCAGGACTTACTTCAGTCATACAGAAGAACCAGGATCCACGGGAGCGAAGATGTATCTCAGCTCTCCAGTAAGGTATAGTCACCCCATGCAGAGCCTTCACAAGGGTAATGCCTAATACTTCCTAGGAGAGAAGAGACAAAAGAAAGGACCACCAGAGGACGTCAATCAGCAGGACAGGATTGTTGAAGCAGTAACGTTTCTTATGTGTTTGCCCCAATACTGCCTGAACAAAAAATAATAAAGAAGAAGAAAAAAGTATAATCAGTGACACTAAAGTTACTTCAAAGAAACCTTTCCTAGCTAGTGATAGCTTACCCCCTCCCCCAGCGCCTTGAGACCCTCCCGGGTGAGTAGCGCGCTCTATAAATGCCGTGATTGATTGATTGATTGATAGTGATAATAATTTAAGCAATTATCCTATACTGTTGATCGTGTACTATTACATACTTACAGTTATAAGTGAAGGTTTAGTTCAACACAAGATGTCTCTTCATGAAATGTAAAAATATAAAATAAAGTGTCCGCTCTATCTTGGAAGAGCTGAAGGTACTTCTTTTTTGCCTTCCAGTATTTTCAGAGGCATAAGTCTGCCTTCCGACGTGTTAGAGACTTGGTGATTCACGCGAACAAAAATCAAGCATTCCTTACGAGTAGAGAGTCCGTGAAATTAATGTCCTGCTACTTAGACAACGATTCAGTATATTATAAACAAAACAAAGATTGGCAGCCTCTGCTCACCGCGAGTTCTTTCGAGGCGATAAAAAAAAACATAAAGTCACAGCCTGGATACGCTATGTAAACTAAGAGAGGCAACCAGCCACTGAGTTCAGCATTTTCAAACAACAAAAAGGAAACACCTGACCTGAAAGCTGTAGAAGCGATACAAAGTAGCGAGGCAGGCTTTTCTCGAACATCAGCGCGTCCACACGCTGGGAAGGGGAGTCCGGCTTTGGCGTGTGAAGTCAGCTGTGCA
Source organism: Calotriton arnoldi (assembly GCA_963921515.1). NCBI lineage: Eukaryota > Metazoa > Chordata > Amphibia > Caudata > Salamandridae > Calotriton > Calotriton arnoldi. Next base: position 612,139 of record CAWUFW010006646.1, read on the forward strand.
TAATGAGTCAACGAGAGGCAGGCAGCCTCCCTCATTAGCGTGAGTGCGCGCTTCCACGAAACTCGATGTCAAAGCCTAGTTACAGGAAAATAAATTGGAATCACAGTGCAGAGTAGATGAGACTCAGACAAGAGTGTCATAATAATCCTCACGAGTCTCTTAGAGATGTCCACAGACGCCGCGCTGCTACACACAAGGCTCTCAAGGAGAAACAGGAAGTCCAAACGAGAGGATCCAGGTCAGGGGGCATGGTCCAATACCACCGAAGAAGTAAACCAAGCATTGATGTTAGTGAGAAGTCTTCCTTTATACCAAGCTAGTCACCTGACAAGACGATACAGGTGTGTTTCAGGGATAGTACACGATCAAGGTTATTGGATGTTAGAGAGGGTGCATTATGGGAGTTGTAGTGGGGTTGTTTTTTATCCAAACCAGGGCGCAAGACGCTTGCCGCGTAACACATGCATTGCACAATGAGTGACTGTTGTTTGTTGTGAATGTCTATTCTACAAAGTGACTCAAGTCAATCTTTCCCTTCTTGTTGTTCAATGACAAAATTGTACTACTACAGGCCGATCCATTGCATTTTGAGTCAGGAGTGGACAAGTCTAGAGGACTCACTCGGGAGTCTGACACTGTTGGTACGGACTCGGAGTTGGACACCATGACCATACTCGCAGTCAGAGTCAGGTCAGGAGGATCAGAAATGATTTATGGAATAACTCAGTGCGTGAGCGTGACAAATGCCATCAGAAGAAAATGTAATTTTTCAAATTCACTGAAACCAACTGATTTGGATGGTTGATGATGACTTTGAAGAGGCCTAAAGGTAAACAACAACTTAGACCAGACCTACATGTCTGTGTAGTGGTGGCCAGCAAGTGTGGTGTGACTGACAGAGGTGCATTGATTTTTTACTTCATTTGGAAAATGCTATGTTGCTGTGTGTATACTATATATGTGTGCTCAGTGCTGTCTGGCTCAAATCCGAAGCTGGAGTTTGGGTGGGGGTGGCCTGTTGTTGGAGGTAACTGCCGGAAACAGAGTCTGATTTAGCCATGCTGCCTCTGAAAGGCTTCTTGTTGCACTCCTTATGCAGTTTAACTTTTTGTTTTCTCCTTGATTTTTCAATATCCTTTTTGATTTTCCATCTACAGACCCTTTACCCTGCGCCATACTGGAAAAACAACTCACACTTACCATACCAAACCGCATCCACCAGGTACAGTAGATTGACGGGTGGACAGTCCAATAGGAATGCGGAGATGCAACTCACAATTTATACAGTATCTTTTTTTTCCTCTTCAATCATTACGACTGTGTGTTTTGTTTATGTTTGCTTTTTTTACTCCTACAAACAATTTAATTGTATTTGATATCTGTCTAAGCCCGGTACAACAGAACATAAATATAATGTATGTAACTTGGGTCTCTCTGGGGGCAGACAGACAATTGCATAATTAATATACTGCCCTGTACTTGTCTAGTATCACTCATCTAATATAATTAAACAACAGGAGAGCGAGGGAAGATACTGGAGCCACTCTTGGTCCCCCTAAACAATATCAAATAAACAACAAAAGAGTGCAGCCAACAAAAGAAGAGCCAGCAAGAGAAGTCACTCTTGTTTTTAAAAGAACCCTCACTCACCAACCTGGTTGGTGACATGCTTCATCATTGGGTTCCCACCAGAGAGGCCGAGTGCCTCCCTGGTGTGCTACGACGCCTGACTACAGCGGAGCGAGTTTATTTGTGATGTGAGTGTACAAAATGTGAGTGAAAAGTGGTTTAAAAATGCCTTGGTTTTATCCAAAAAGATTTATTGGTGGAAAACTAGGCACAAGTAAAAACAAGTGTGGTGGATGTTCAACAACTGGTTAAGTTAGCCAGAAACATCCTAGTGTGAAAGAAAGTGTATGGTCAACATGTTTCTGCCTCCTTTCGCTCTTGGCGAGGCATTCGTCAGGACCAGAACCCCACGGCGGTATGCGCACGCTAAGGCGCACCCTGACCTGTGGTGTTAAAAGACCGAATTAACTCACGGTTATAACTGTGCCTTCCGAATTTCTGAAAGCCGTATGAATCTGTAGAAACAAAAAGATATACAAAAAGACAACACAAGTCACATAACAGAAGATACATGATTTCTTAAGTGCTTGAGTTCGTCTTAGAGTGACAAAGCTCATGCCGCTGCTCAGTGCTCTTCAGGGTGCAGCCATAGGCTTATCGGTAGAAGGCTATAGTGCTTATCAATGAAAGTGACGAGTGAATAATTAGCATTAACTCATTGTGCTATCCACGTGACCTGGTGAAATGCCAGGCTCTAGGTTTTGTTTGACATTAATTCATGAATATCAAAGGCGCGCTTTATTCCTACACGCCAACTCGGGCATTGCCGGTAAGTAAATCATTATAATAAGTGAACATGACTAAAAATCGGGGCACGAGCGGTCGTGGGGCTCGTGACGCCAGTAATCAAAGGCAGACTTAGTGTATGGAGGAAGTCAGGCTTACTTTAAGTATATAGTAACCTTACAACATGGGTCCTGGTGGGGGGCGGTGGCTTGTAGTCACACGCTGCAATGTTAAAAACAAAATCAAGTAACTAAGTGTTACATCCGTCATGGCCATTATTTTACCTCAAGTTGCTGGGGACACGGTATCGCTACTCACTTCTTCAAAGCCAAGCGCCCGTGTGGCACCTGCATACTCCCTTCCAGAGGACCCCGAGGATGTCATGGTGTCGAGTCGGGGAGTTAATAAAGCAAGTATCAGGTAGAGACTTGGGAGCTTGTGGCACGCGTCAGTGGCACGCCTCTGATGACGTACGGACGTACACGCGTACGATGCCACCAGCCGGGCGCCCTGGAAAGCTGGAGCGTTAACCTGAGAATAACTAGGGCACCATTGAGACGAGGAAAACTTTATCAAGTTTGTTGATCAAGTGTATTAAGTCCAAGGAAATGTTCCCAAAAGGCTTTAAACCCCGTGTCGGGTAATAAGCAGTATTGTAGATCAAAAGACACAACGTTTGTGTGTCCGGGTATAGTCCGAGTAATGTTTATATAGACAGAGTAATTATTGTGGCCCATAACAATAAACGGGCATTTGTGCATTGTCTTGATAGATAAGGCAAAGCATAAATGTAAACTGTCATGCAAAAAAGAGGGAAAAGGTTACCCACTCAGATGTAATAGTGTATGCATTGCTCCCAGGCAAAACTAGGGACCCTAATGGCAGTGGCACAATACGGATGAGTCAGAGACAAAGGTGTTGGCTAAATAGTATAGCTACCAAAGCTCGGTGGATATCTCCTAACCCCAGTTGATGATGTGAACCATTAATATAGGACACTCTCAGGTTGTTAAAGCATGTGTCTAAAAGCAGGTGTTGGTGGTTTTCCTGGAGGACAGCGGTCATGTCATAGATACTTCAGCGTCGCAACACAGAACCCCATGGAATATTGTCATTGAGTTCATGTGCATGTGTGGCGAGGCGGTAAACCCACCGCTGTTCTTTCTCGAACAGTATCCGGGACGACATGTTCCCTGGTTTAATTTGCTCGATGACTGTCCAACGCAAATCGTTGTTGGTATGGTTAGACTGCAGAAAGTGTTCAGTCAATCTTGTTGTACTCTTTTTACACCGGATGTTGCTTCGGTGTTCACACACCCGTTGTTTTATTTTGCGTGTGGTCATGCCCACATACCTTAATCCTCACGGGCATGTAATGAGGTAGACCACATTGGTCGAATTGCAGTTAGTGTGGGAACGTTGAGTCCATGTCTTGCCACTCTCCAGGTCTAGTGCTTTTGTGGGTGCCGTTAAGTGGCAAACACTACACGAACCACAGGGGAAATGACCTGTGACCTTGGGCAGGCCCCAAGCTTTGAGCACAGAGGGATCTTCATCATTGTTGGTTTTCCTAGGGCGCGTATGTACTAAAGCGTCCCTGATGCTTCTTGCTTTTCTGAAGGAGAATAAAGGCTTTTCCCACCTCCGGTTGTTGCTTTCAAGTATACGCCAATGTTTATTTATTGATTTCGTTATGGCGTTAGAAGCAACACTGTATGTGGTTACGCAGGTAAGTGGGACTTCTTCAGTATGCTTGGGGATGTCCTCAAGGAGGGCCTCCCTTTGTTGATTCCTAGCCCGTTTACAACTCCTTTTGAGGATCCTCTCAGGGTATCCCGCTTATGAAGTTTCTTTGTAAGCTCCGACGACTGGGAGCTGTAATCCTCCACCCTACCAGAGTTGCGCCTAATTCGTAGGTATTGTCCATAAGGAAGATTTTCCCGCAAGGGTCTGGTATGAAAGCTAGAGAACTCCAGCAAGTTGTTCTTAGCTGTGGGCTTGTAGTAGGTCTTGGTAGAAAGTTTCCCTTTTCTCTTGGAGATAACAACGTCCAGGAAGATCATCTCTTCTCTGTCAAAGGCATGTGTGAACCTTAGGTTGGCATCACGAGTGTTGATCCATTCGAAGAATTCCACCAATGAACGTTCAGGTCCTTGCCAGATGACGAGAACGTCATCAATATATCTTTTCCAGAAAGATATAAAGGACGCATAGGGGTTGTCTGCTGTCAAGATGTACTTGCACTCAAAATCATGCACATAAAGTCTGGCTACGCTTGGGGCGAATATACTGCCCATTGAAGTCCCTGTGGTCTGCAGAGACAGGTCCCCCTTGTACTCAAAGAAATTTTGTTTGAGTGCCAAAGTGGTGCACTCAATGACAAACTGTCTGGGGTCTGGTAATCCCAGGTGGCCTCTTTCAGTGCCTCACTGAGGACCCTGATGGTATCATCCTGGGGGATGCTGGTGTACAGACTCTCTATGGCAAGTGAGATTAGAATAGTAGATTCTCCTTCAACTGTAAGATCTTTCAGGAGGACCAAGAGGCTCTTGGTGTCTTTGAGGTAGGTAGAAGTCTTTTGTATAAGGGGTTTCAAGAAAAAATCACAGTAACGTGATAGAGGCTCCAAAAGTGAGTCGATGCCCGAGACGATGGGACGTCCAGGGGGAGGTGTCCTGTTGTGTGTTTTTGACAGGGTATAGAAGTATGGGATAACTCCATCACCAGTTGTCAGGAAGTCAGCTTCATGCTTGGAGATGTACCCATTGGCTTCTGCACAGTTGACCAAGTTGGTGATTGTTGCCCTGAGTTGAGGAGATGGGTCTGTAGACAATGGGGTGTAATTATTGCGGTCATCTAATAGGCGCCTGCACTCATTGTCATACTCCGCAATGTCTTGGATGACCACTCCCCCACCCTTGTCCGCCGGTTTTATGACAATAGAGGTATTAGACTGTAGGGATTGCAGAGCTTGAAACTCCGCCGCACTCATGTTTTTGAACACTCCTGCCTCTTCAAACGTCTCAACATCATTAAACACTGCCTGCTCGAAGGCAAGTATTTCGGCAGGAACTGTGTGTGGAGGTGGGTTGAAGGTGGACTTTAGTCTCAAACCTGTTTCGCCTGAAGAGTCCGATGCCTCAGTTGGTCCTAGTTTTTCAAAAAAGGCTCTGAGTTTGAGTTTTCTAAAAAAACTCTGCTAACTCACAGTGCAAGCGAAACCTGTCTAGGCGTGCCGTCGGTAAAAAACAGAGCCCTCTCTCTAGTACCCTGGCTTCTGTTGGAGTTAGGCTCACATGAGAGAGGTTGGTGATTAAACTCTCTGGTTGCTGGTTCCCGCTTGTTGGTCCCGGGATTTGCTGCATGTATTGTTCCCCACCGCCTCCACCTGTTCCCAATGGACTTGATTTGTCCCTCTTCTTTTCCCTCTTCCCCTCCGGCCCCTCTCTAAAAAAGGCGGTCGGTACGTGTTTTGTGGGAACGGCGGGATTGGCATGAAAGCTGGATTCCAGCCCATCATTGGGAACTGGGGGTGTTGGAACTGGTTATGGAAGCCTCTGCCCCCCGGTGTTGAGAAAGATGGCCATGTCTGTTGAGGGTGATATTGTCTATTCCTTCCCCTGCCCCTCTGTCTTGGTCTATAACTCCCTCCACTGGACCCACTCGTTGTAGATGCATCATCCTCTGATTTGTCAGAGTTATTTGTGTTTCTTGGGGGAGATGTGTAATCGGGGTCGGCGTAAGGATAGACTTTATTAAATGCAAATCTTTTCAGGTCTTTCTGAAATTTTTGTGCCTTGGACTGGGTGAGGTTCTCTTTATATTCGTTAACCTCTTTATTTAACTCCTCTAACTTCTTTTTATACCCTGTGAGTGTTGTTTTAAAATGATTTTCGGTGAGTTGGATCTCCACCATCATTGCCTCAGATAATCTCAACGCTGTTTTATAATAAGAACAAGCCAGTCGCGGGTACAATGCCACGCGATCTGGGCCCATTCTTTTCTAAAACCTGCGGGGGAGAGAGAGAGAGAAAAACTTTGTTTATTTAGACCACAGTCTTTAAACAGTACACAATACACAAAACACAAAACCTGCGGGGGATATTCTCAAGAACGTGCGATAATCATCGCCAAAATAGGTTAACGCAATTTTTCATATCGCCGTCTATCACGGGAATATAACTCTGTGTCAACGTCCCATTCTCAACACGGCGGTAACATGCGATAGTTTCCCGAGAACGCCACAAATGTCCGCGATACAACTACCATGACGGCGATAAAAAAGGAAACCCGAACGTGAAAAAAGCTGCGATGGGCCCAACTTCGATAAAAATCCAGCGAAAAGCAGCGCCAGGCCCGCAAGTCCCACAAGCAAGGCAGGAACAAACACTACAAAAGCTGCAAAAAAACACCTACAAAACACAAACAACCGCGAAGCACCATGGAGGGAGCTGGAGCAAGTACAGAGGACAACCAGAACCCCACAAGCCACACGGAGGACCAGCCTGGGACCTCGGAGACAGGGAAGGGCAAGGTGAAGAAGAAGAGGTAGACGCGTCTCAGTCCGCAGGGAAACAGGATCCCCATTACGGAGGTAACAGAACACCACCACCAACTGTTCATCACCTCCACTGTGACATTGGCAACTAAAAATACAATATGGCAGTCCATCTTGGCCAAGGTGAATGCAGTCAGAGTGAAGAGAAGGGAAGTGGACGACTGCAAGAAGCGCTGGACTGATGTGAAGCGCAAAACCAAGCTGAAAACCGCTGCCATCCTGAGAGCAGCAATGCAGACTGGAGGTGTGAGTCCAGCGACACACCAGGAGGTGGATGAGATGGAGGAAATGGTGACCCGAGTCATCATTGGGGAGACGGTCGCAGGAGTTGGTGGACCGGACACTGCACAACATGACCTGAGCCAACAGCAACAGGGTGAGTAACGACCAGGGACTGGGGGGACGGGAGGAGATGGGCACAATGGCACACATGCACAAGTAAGCAGAGCACATCTGCGGACAAACCATGCCCAAGAGTCACAACACCGACCAAGAGCCAAATTTACCCAAGTCTGCAACATCTCAGCACTGTATAAGCACAGAAGTGAAAGGCACACCGCCTGAAAGGGAGAAGGGCCAGCCAAATCAGAGCTGAAGGGGCAACACACCCACGATGCAGCACACACACATAAGAATCAGAGCACCTCAACATTGACAACAATGTGGCACAAACTGCAACACTCTCACAACAGAACAGAGGACACAACTGCTGCTGCTTGTGTGTAGTAAATGGCCATTCGCATTTGGCATAGCAGGAAACTGTGAGATGACAATGGACAAGTACAACCACACATCCCTGATGGTGTAGAAATGTCAACTGTCCCGCATCAAATAGGCAGCTCATCACAAACATTCACAATGTACATTGGCATGCAGTCCATTAGTAAACCTGTACAATGTGCAGACATACATGTGAACACAGTGTCAATCTGCATCTCCCCTTCACATTGCAGAGGGAGAATCAACACCTCCTGCAGAGCAGACACAACAACTCAGCACTGATGACGAAGACGACCTCCCCAACATCGACACCGACGCCCTCCAGCAGCACAAGGACAGCTTCGGCAGCCCACCTCCAGGAGCAGGGCAGCCCAGCTGCATCGAGGAGACGCCACCCCCTACACAGACCACACAGCAGGAAGCACCCACCACCACGGCTGGCTCCCAGGACCCCCACGACCAACACATGGCATTCCAACGCCATGTGTTAGGGTGCCAGGAGAAGATGGCTGACCAGCGGCAGTGGGGTTCGACCTCATGGCAGCCAAACTAGATGCCATACGTGGGTGTCTAAGTCCCATCAGGGTCCACTTACAGTCCCTAATGGACACCCACTGTCCGCTCCATGATCACCAACAATACATGGCTGACATCGCTGGAGTCATGACTCGGAGACAAGAACAACTGTCTAGTCAGAGTGGCTCCAGCGATGTCAGCCGGGAGTTTGGGCACAAGCGGAGGATCATGGAGAACATGGAGCGGATGCATGCGGAACGATTGGCTACCACGGCTGCACACCAGCGAGATGTAGCTGGGAACTTCTATGCCCTGCAGATCCTCGTCATGGCATTGCCGCCACACGGCCTGGCGCGGATGACTGCTGCTGCTACTACTCCATCCACATCTCCGCCCCCTGAAGTGTCCGTGCCACACAGTGCAGCAGACCAAACACCACCACCCACATGTGAGGCACCTGACACAGCAGAGGATGAAGATGACGATGAATCTGGCTTGGTGGCAAGATTGAAGTGGTAGCATACATCACGGCCATATGGCCTGTATCAGCTTGTTACTGCCCTCTGCATCATGCCCTGGAATAACATCTTCCACTGTCCCCCGTTACACTCAGCGACACTCACCTTGGACCTTGACATGGACTGCCATATTTGGATTGGTTACCAATGACACAGCAATCACACTGCGGACTGAAGTCTTCCTCTCCCGATGAACCTGTCCATCCCTAAAGGACTTCGGCTGGCCCTCCACGGGGCGACAATGTAAAGTGGGGTTTGCATGGCCCTGTACTGGTCCAGCTGAAACACCCCACTGAATGCGAATGAAACATTCAAATTCACACTGATGTGTCATGGCCCTGATCAATTAAGCATGAAAGTATTGATGAATGTAGGGACAGTGAGACCACATAAATGGTACTCCCTGGGTAATGCTATCAATGCGCATGTATGGCCGTGACCCAGATAGGCAGTGAGACACACATCGTCATTCAAAACAACTCACATTACAGTTGAATACAAGTGAATGTGCGTAGAATTTATTAGCATATGCGTGTCAGTACGGGCAAGAGAAGTGCCACAACATGCGGACCAATGCAGCAGAATGTCAGAATGAGGAACGTTGCCAAGCGCCGCTGTCCACTCCAGGGGAGTGCCTCACCTTTCACAGGTGTGCGTTACCCTGCGTGGTTGTCCGCCCACGTATTCGGGGTCCAGGCGAATGCAGCCATGTGCACCGTTGTCGTGAGATATGTGACCAGAACCCCAAGATGCAACAAGGTGTCAGGACATGTGCAATGGGTTCCAAACTGTTGTGGCTGCAGGTATGTAGTTACACTTCCATGAAAGCGAGTGCAGCTTCGTAGGCAATCATTTCCAACATGAGGTCGTTGTTGACTCCATCGAACAGGATGGCAAGGCTAGCCATTAGCAGGTCCAGACAGATGTGCTGCGTCCACCCCCTGTCACCAATTAGCACTACAGCCCAATAGGGGAGCGGCTCAATGTGGTCACTGCACACGAGGAGTTCTGCAATTTCCCACGTCCAGCTGCCAGCATGTATGCCAAGTATCCAGGCAACCCATAGACAGGAATCATGGTGACCTGGTTGAAGCGGCACTGTTCTGACCTGCGCCAGTTCTGTGGATGAAATGCCACAGCTCGGATCAATGAGTTGTTTAAGTGTGCGACAGTCGTACACCTGGGATGGAGTGGGAGTAAGTGTGAAGGCCATTCCGTGCAAGATAACTCAGAGAAAGGACTTCTGTGTGTGGGGTGTGTATGCGTCAGTCTTTTGTCGGGCTGCGCGTAGTGTGGGAGTCGTCCTCAACTGCTATCGTATCTGTCAGGGGGTGCCGGGCACATGCAATTCCGAGGTCGGAGGTGCAGATGTGCTTCCGCCTGATAGTTCAGACAAAGGAGCTTTCATCCCTAATGTCAGTTTGTCATCTGCTTGCATTCAGGAATTGTGATGTGGCTTGTTGGGTGTGGGGTGGGATGTGTGCGACTTTGGGATTCATGTTTGACATGACTTGCGTGTGGCAAATGAGCGGCATCACTGTGTGTTACGTTGCCTCACAGCTGCTCCTCCCTCGGAGCCTATTCACTTGTGTACGCTGCGCGGTTGCATCACTTGCACCCTAAAGGCAAACCATTGTCATGCCTGTCTGTGCATGTCCACAAGCCTGACAACGACACTGTGATGTTGGCTGTTGCAGGTGGGCGGCCACGTGAGTGTAGGCCTATGGTAAGGATAGTGCGGACACAGATGTAGAGTTTATGCCTGGCTGAACTCGCGCTGCGATTAAGGCTAGGCATTTGGCTCATGCTGCGGCAATACAGATACACACAACACTTGGCATGTATGAGCCAAGACCCCGAGCGGTCTTGCGCTCCTTCATTTCTCCGTTTGTACGAGACCGCCCTCCGGGTGCATGCTACATTGCAACATTGTCAATTGCGGGCCGGGTGGCGCTGACACTACAACAGAGACACACACATTAGTTGCTTCCTTGTCCAGGCCAGAACTGAAGCACACCCAGTTCTACACACCCCTGCGCTGGACTGACGTACGCCGGCCCAGCCCACTCCACTTACGCTTACGGGGGGAGGAGAAAGCTACATGTCCAAGGTCTTACCCACTGCCTGAGGTGACATGCTTGCGTCCGCTGTCCACTACACGATTTGATGTGGTAGGGCCAGGGGCCATCACGCATACATAATGACCACACGGACACACTTAGATGTATGGTGGAACTGGCTACGGGCACGTGTGCCCGGCCCCTTTTTATTACCAGGGTCACATGTCCAGTGACTCCTGTGCTGGATGGGTGTGGGGTGAGTGTAAGCCAGCCCTCAGGGAGTGGTTGGTGCTGGCAACAACTAGAACAGTGATCATCGGATCACACACACAGATTCAATCCTAAAGGGTCCATGACTTGCAGTGCACTGAGGTAGGGGCACCAGCTCTGACATCACACACAGAAGATTCAATCATGAAGGGTCCATGACTTGTGGTGCACTGAGTTAGTGGCACGTGGAGCGCTCAGCGGGTGTGCAGCCAGCGATGATGGCGTGTCCTCGCAGGTCAGGATTGGATGTGATTTGAGCGCCCTGCTGACCGCAGTGTAGGCCGGAGGCAGCATTCAGAAAGGGCCCACAGCCACGTTACGATGACTTGTGGTGCACTGAGTTAGTGGCACCTGGAGCGCTCAGCGGGTGTGCAGCCAGCGATGATGGCGTGTCCTCGCAGGTCAGGATTGGATGTGATTTGAGTGCCCTGCTGACCGCAGTGTAGGCCGGAGGCAGCGGTCAGAAAGGGCCCACAGCCACGTGATGATGACTTGTGGTGCACTGAGTTAGTGGCACCTGGAGCGCTCAGCGGGTGCACGGCCTGCGATGATGCGTCGTTTGACGTGGGGGACCTGCTTACCGCAGTGTAGGCCGGAGGCAGCGGTCAGCAAGGGCCCACAGCCACGTGGCGATGACTTGAGCTGCACAGAGTTAGTGGCACCTGGAGCGCTCAGCGGGTGCACGGCCCGCGATGATGCGTCGTGCGGGCGGGCCGCCCCAGAAGCAATGTCTGTTGCCTACTGGACTCTGCCATAAATAAATCAAGACTCAATTTGAATTGTGAGCCCTGCTGACTGCAGTGTAGGCAGAAGGCAGTAGTCAGCGCACACATTACTCCGCGGTGCTGTGCCACTGGGGGCCTGTGTCGCGGAAGCCAACGTTCGGCTGAGGAGGCTGGCGGTCACGGCGGTGGACTCGTGGCAGGGCGAGGGGCGTCGCCCTGTTAGACGCGTTGGCCATCCCGGAAGTGAACCACGCCCATTACCCCGGTCTATTTATTCACACTCCTACGCTGGTGTGACGTACGCCGGACCAGCCCACTGAGCTTCCGCGTACAGGGGGGGACGCAGCTACATGAGCGAGGTCTTCCCCACTGCCTGAGGTAAGATGGTTGCTTCCACTGTCCACAACACTGCACACACCAGCAGCATGTGTCCACAGGGACATGTCTCTGCTCTGCATACTGGAGTCTGTCCAGCACATCACCGCCACACTTGGCATTGTGTACATTATTATTCATGGGTGACTTGCCTCCTTCACACATACTTGGTTCCCACCTCTCCCCACATTCTGCCATTGTGTGACTGAGGAGCCATGCCGTTTTCGGGAGGTCAGCTGTCTTGTTCTGCGCTGCCTGGGTGGTAGTCCGGGTGGGGAGGGAGGGGGGGCCTGGGGGTGGTGGCGGTGGGTGTTGTGGTCCTCTTGGGTCTCCGAGCGGCATGATCATTTGATCCATGACATGTGTTGGTCTTCAGATGTGGCTCTGGCCTGGGCTCCCTCTGTACTGCAGGTTTTCGTCCTACTTAAGACCAGTAATGAGCAGGTGTTAAGTCCCTGCTGTTAGCGTGCCTTATCGCCAGTTTTTGTCCGGCATCGCAGATCTGGCTGGTCGTTGAGAATATCGCGAAGTGTTGATTTCGTGTGTTTTTGCACGGGTACGCCTACTCTGCATGCCATTAGCGTTGTCTGTCGCTCTCATCCTTGGCGATGTGTTTTGCGGCAGCTATCGCAGGAAAACTGGCGATGTCGACAGTTTGCACCAGCTTGTGAATGGGGCGATAAGTCTATCTCTACTTTTGCGGCGCTAAAGTGCCGATAAATCGGCGATGGATCCTTGAGAATATGCCCCTGCATCTTCCAAGAAGATACGGGGAGCATTGGTAACCAACATGCCTTTAGGTGCCATGTTATTCCGCAGGTACTTGGATAGTATTGTACCGTGCAGGATGGTTCTAATTTGGTTACGTTTTTGCTCCGTCAACTTGTCCCATTCTGTGGTCTGGGAGATAGTCTGTGCTATTGAGGGGTCAGAAAAGAGAGAGGGGTCTGCCAGTATGGCATCCACCTCTGCGTCAGTAAATGAGAGCCCAGGGTTCTCCATGCTGCTGCCAAGATTCAGTCAGAGGTTCAATATTGAGAGAAAAGAAAAACTCTCACAGCTGTGCGCTGCCTAAATATAATTAAACAACAGGAGAGAGAGGGAAGATACTGGAGCCACTCTTGGTCCCCCTAAACAATATCAAATAAACAACAAAAGAGTACAGCCAACAAAAGAAGAGCCAGCAAGAGAAGTCACTCTTGTTTTTTAAAAGAACCCTCACTCACCAACCTGGTTGGTGACATGCTTCATCATTGGGTTCCCACCAGAGAGGCCGAGTGCCTCCCTGGTGTGCTACGACGCCTGACTACAGCGGAGCAAGTTTATTTGTGATGTGAGTGTACAAAAGGTGAGTAAAGGTGGTTTAAAAATGCCTTGGTTTTATCCAAAAAGTTTTATTGGTGGAAAACTAGACACAAGTAAAAACAAGTGTGGTGGATGTTCAACAACTGGTTAAGTTTGCCAGAATCATCCTAGTGTGAGAGAAAGTGTATGGTCAACATGTTTCTGCCTCCTTTCGCTCTTGGCGAGGCATTCGTCAGGACCAGAACCCCATGGCGGTATGCGCACGCTAAGGCGCACCCTAACCTGTCGTGTTAAAAGACCTAATTAACTCACGGTTATAACTGTGCCTTTAGAATTTCTGAAAGCCATATGAATCTGTAGAAACAAAAAGACATACAAAAAGACAACACATGTCACATAACAGAAGATACATGATTGTTTAAGTGCTGGAATTCGTCTTGGAGTGACAAAGCTCATGCCGCTGCTCAGTGCTCTTCAGGGTGAAGCCATAGGCTTATCGCTAGAAGGCTATAGTGCTTATCAGTGAAAGTGACGCGTGAATAATTAGCACTAACTCATTTTGCTATCCACGTGACCTGGTGAAATGCCAGGCTCTAGGTTTTGTTTGACATTAATTCATGAATATCAAAGGCGCGCTTTATTCCTACACGCCAACTCGGGCGTTGCCGGTAAGTAAATCATTATAATAAGTGAACATGACTAAAAATCGGGGCACGAGCGGTCGTGGGGCTCGTGACGCCAGTAATCAAAGCCAGATTTAGTGTATGGAGGAAGTCAGGCTTACTTTAAGAATATAGTAACCTTACAACATGGGTCCTGGTGGGGGGCTGTGGCTTGTAGTCACACGCTGCAATGTTAAAAACAAAATCAAGTAACTAAGTGTTACATCCGTCATGGCCATTATTTTAGTTGCTGGGGACACAGTATCGCTACTTACTCCTTCAAAGCCATGCGCCCGTGTGGCACCTGCATACTCCCTTCCAGAGGACCCCGAGGCTGTCATGGTGTTGAGTCGGGGAGTTAATAAAGCGAGTATCAGGTAGAGACTCGGGAGCTTGTGCCGCGCGTCAGTGGCCTGCCTCTGATGATGTACGGACGTACACGTATACGATGCCACCAGCCGGGCACCCTGGAAAGCTGGAGCGTTAACCTGGGAATAACTAGGGCACCATTGAGACGAGGAAAACTTTATCAAGTTTGTTCATCAAGTGTATTAAATCCAAGGAAATTATCCCAAAAGGCTTTAAACCCCGTATCGGGTAATAAGCAGTATTGTAAATCAAAAGTCACAACTTTTGTGTGTCCGTGCATAGTCCGAGTAATGTTTATATAGACAGAGTAATTATTGTGGCCCATAACAATAAACGGGCATTTGTGCATTGTCTTGATAGATAAGGCAAAGCATAAATGTAAACTGTCATGCAAAAAAAGAGGGAAAAGGTTACCCACTCAGATGTAATTGTGTATGCATTGCTCCCAGGCAAAACTAGGGACCCTAATGGCAGTGGCACAATATGGATGAGTCAGAGACAAAAGTGTTGGCTAAATAGTATAGCTACCAAAGCTCGGTGGATATCTCCTAACCCCAGTTGATGGTGTGAACCATTAGTATAGGACACCGTCAGGTTGTTAAAGCATGTGTCTAAAAGCAGGTATTAGTGGTTTTCCTGGAGGACAGCGGTCATGTCATAGATACTTCAGTATCACTCATCATCATGCATGCATTTCCTTTTCCTCCCATAACAGATTTATGATGGTCGGCTGCCAAGATGAGTGTTGTCCATGTGTAGTGTTTGTCTTTGTCAAATCTTTCCCTCAAATCCCCCTTCCCAACCATTCATCAAACCCCTAACCCTCTTCCCCAAGGCTGTGTGATTTATTGAGGTGTGACTTAACAATTTTTACACCATTAATTGAATACACACGGTGGGGCAAATGTGGTGAAAGCAACACAACAACTCAGTGCAGGGTGAGGGGGATCTTATTCTTAACTAAGCTCATTTAGCCCACACTGGCAGTATATATTATACAATATCCACCCCAGCACAATGTATGATATTCTTTTTCAGAGGAACATCTCATTGCCAGCATCAGCATTCAGGCACTGTATTAATTTGCGTCTAAGCCGGTTAAGCTTGTCCACTTTTTACAGTTTGTAGTAGCTCAACATTGTTCTGATTAATTCAATTTTTCATTGCTTATCATACTCTCTTCTTGTGTCTGAGACTGAGTCTGTTCTAGTAGTCTAGTCTCTGGTGACTGTCATCAAGCTTGCATATAATAACGGAATTAACTTAGTTTTTTTATTTTGGTTTGTTAACTTCCCTTTCGATGAATAGTCCCCACTCTCCGAGTCCTTATCCTACAGTTCTAGTTCACCTAGGAGGGAGTGGACCCTCGCTTCAGTTCTGATGAGTTTGCCTTCAATTTCAAAAGAAACGCTAGCAATGCATGCTGCTACTACTACCACCACCATGATGGCACCTTGGGAAACTATGGAGCCCTTGCTTGATCTAATCAGGTAAGAGAATTGAACTGTGGTTGATTGATCATTGTTGAACGACAATCATTCTATACAATGGTAATTCACCCCCCCACCCCTTCCGAGTCCTTAGGGGTTAATAATATTATATAGTAGTAGCAGAGTAGACTGCAGAGACTAGGAGGAGAGAGTAGTAGGATAAGGGAGGGTACCGCATCACTATTTTGTTTACACTATCAGCAGATTTTTAAAACTGGCTGCGGCAAATCCAGCACTGAGAAGTAAAACAAACAATCAATAACCCCACCACATTTTTCCAAATCATTCATAAACATAAAATGTAAAAGTATGAAAAGTTTATTATTCCCTGAACAAAATACCAAACCCACAACTGGCCCACCCCTCTCCCTAACCCCAACCAATGTCCAAGTAGTGTCTAAGAAATGTCCATGAATAAAGAAAAACCCAACAATCCCCCAACTCCCACCACCCACCCAAAAACAGATTAAAAAAGGGGCTAAAGAGAGCATTAACGGCGGGTTAGGAGCGTCTGGAGGTGCCGCTCCACCCATTCCTCTCTGGCTTCAATATCCGCCAACCTTCACATGATGCGGCGCTCAAACTGGCGGAAATAAGGGGGCGCTGGTGGAATGGTGGCGGCGCCGGCGGGCACCCAATGGACTGTGACGATGGTGTGGTGGGGTGGTTGTTGGGGCCAGGCTGGGGCCTGGGGCATCTGCAGCAGCTTCTGCCTCATCCTTGGCCACCAGCCGCCGGTACTCAGCCCTGATGGCCTCCATTTTCCGCAGGAGGGTCCGGGCTGCAATCTCCTGCCTGGTCAGTGCTTTTGGAGCAGCAGGAGTAGCTACATATCAAGACTAACCCTGGGCAAAGCACTACGCTACGCTCGCGTAGTTTGCGAAGTTTGCGCTACTTCGCACAACGCGAAGTGCACGTAGCACAGTGCAAACATGCGTAGCGTAGCGTAGTGCAGCGGTCATTTTTTGCTTGCTCGCGGTCCTCAACGTCAAGTTGGCGACCGCGAGCAAGCAAAATGACATCCCGGCGAGACTTTTTCCTCGTTCGCGATCAGCAACATCAAGTTGCCGATCGCGAGCGTGGAAAATAAACCTCCCGGCGAGATTTTCAACGCGGGGAGGTCAGGTTTCTCATTGCGAGTGGTCGCGTATGCTCGCGACCGCTCGCGATGAGAAACTACCAGTCCGCGTTGAGAAAGCTGCCGCTCGAGTAAAAATCTACTCGAGCGGCAGTAAAAGACAGCTCGCACTGTGCAAGATGCCGTTTTCAATGATTGCACAGTGCGGACAAGCATCCGGCACTGTGCAATCATTGCGAACAGTGCACTACGCAGTTCGCGTAGTGCTACGCGTAGCTCGCGTAGTGCGAACTGCACTTTGCGTAGCTTCGCGTAGCGCTACTTCGCGAACTACGCCCAGGCTTAATCAAGACAGAAAAAAGTCAAATTGTAAATAATGCTGTTAGCAAAACACATAGAAAATTATGCCATGGGCATGGAGAGAGGTGATTGATGATGGGTGGGTAGGAAAGATACATAATGTTGCGCTGGAAAAGTATTGTGAGTCCAGGGAGGAGTCTGAAATACGACCTCCTCAACCCTTTGAATAAAAAAACCTTGAAAAAAACATTCCAGGCAAGTAAAGGTGAGACTAACACAACTACAGAGGAGCACCATAGTTCCTTATTCTCCTTTCCAAGGATTTTTACATTCATCATTGCATTGTTCTTCGTGTATTTTTTTATTCTTCACCCTTGGCTTTGCTACTCACCACCATTTAAGTTTTTTACATTCTCTCAATCCACTCTCCACCATTGAAACTACCCATCCATCCATATAGCCATCCATCCAAAGTTGCAAACATGGCTCTCTGTCTCACTCTAGTCTCATGATCTCAGGTACAAACCTTTCAGCAACATGCATTTGTCATTTGACATTTACCCACCCATGTGTCCTTAAGTTTATTTCAATCAAAAGAAACCACTACAGGATTCCAATCACCCACCCAGGCAGGCATCCTTTCACACATACACTTTTACCCACCCAAGCAAGCTTCCTACCCGTATACCAACCATTCATCCATCCTTCACCCACCCATGTATCCTAGCTATCAGCCACCTATAGTACTATTTATGCATCCAGCATTTTCACCCACACATCCTTCACTTTCAGTCATATATAATACATTTCATCCAACCTTTCCCCTTCCATCCTTCCCTTTTCCAACAACCCATAGTTAAAGGTCTTGTTCATGAAAATTTTCTGCTGAGTTGAAGATAGGAGCAGCCATTAGTTACTCAGCTCAACCTCAACTCCTTCTGTGTTCACCTGTTGTTCACAAGTCAACAAGACTACACCTTTACAGTGAGCTTATAATTATAATTAATTGTCAATAATAAGCAAGCAATATGACTTACCACTGCCCGCCACTGCCGCTGGCTCACCCCCTTCTGCTGCCGCATCTGCAGACTGACCGGTGCCGTCTGTGCTGGCCCCGGCACTGGTAGTTGGTGCGGCTAGAAAAAAAATATTACACATTTCTTAGATACTAGATACAGCTCCCCCTATTAATTGTTTTATAGCACAATAAAAAAACACCACACACATCATTCATGACAATTTGGATACATTACAGACAGTGGGCCAGATGTACGATGATTGCATTTTGCGACTCGCAAATTGCGTTGCTTTGTGACTTGCAATTTGTGGGTCGCCAAATGCAATGTACAACAGTGTCTCAGACACTGTTTGCGATTCCCAATGGGGTCGCAAATTGCATGCCTCATCAATATTCATGAGGCAAGCGCAATTTGCGACCCCATTGGGAATGGCTAGCACTCCCAGGGATGGTGTTCTGCTGGGGTCAGCAGACCACCATGTCTGGGACTGCTTTTTAAATAAAGCAGGGCTTTTTTTTAACTGCAGCCCATTTTCCTTAAAGGAAAACAAGATGCATTTAAAAAACAAAAATTAAACTTTTCAGTTTCATTTTTTAAGGGCAGGCACTGGTCCCTGGGACCACTGCCTGCTCTTAAAAGATATTTATGCACACACTGACAAAGGGGAAGGGGTCCCCTGGGGACCCCTTCCCGTTTGCGAGTGGTTTACCACCTACTTAGAGTAGGTGGTAAACTGTGAGTGTTTTGTGACCGCAAATGCGGTCGCAAAACAACAGTACATGGCATGGTGACTCGCTATTAGGAAGGGATGCCCCTTCCTAATAGCGAGAGTCGTAGATGCTATTTTGCAAGTCAATGACTTGCAAAATAGCATTTGTACATGCTTGGAACCTTTTTTGCGGTCGCAAAGGGGACGATCTCACATTTGCAGCCGCAAAAAAGGGCTGTACATCTGGCCCGGTATCTTCTATAAAAAATATCAGGTTGGGCATTTTGTTGGAGGAAAGATTTAAAAAAGCCTGAAGTCAAAGCAAGAGACAAGCTGTTAAGGAGTGGCTGGACCTATTGATTGATGAATCTGATGTTTTGAGAAAAAAATAGCATATGGCCTTGGTTGGCAAATGCAATGGGGCCGTCCTCCTCGTACTTCCTCCCAGACATGCTGCACAGTCATCAGTTCACCAACTGCTGCTAATAATACTAGGCCTAGCTAATAAGAAGACACAACTTTCAGCGCTGGGACGCTTCCGGGTAGCCATGCGCTCTATAAGAACCCATTTAAAAAAAAAAAAAATTAAAAAACTTTGGGGTGTCCAACGTGACCATTGCCACTCTCTTGTTTTAGTGATTAAGCCTTCTCATCTATTACATGCATAGAATACCTTACTTGGGCAATGGGCATGCAATCTGCATGGCAGAGGAGTAGTAGTATTAGTACTATGTGACCAATGGGTTCTCTGAGTCTAAGAGTACCACCACTAGGCAGTCCAGAAAAGGGTAGAGGGAAAGCTGACTGAAAAAGCAGAAGAAAGTAAGCTACAGACAGACTAGTAACTAGAGATTGTTTGATGTAAAGTAGAGAAACTTAAAATATAGAAAATAAGTAAATAGGATAATGCAGGGATAAGAATTTAGAAATGGATACATCGAAGAGGATTTGGAAAAATAATATAAAATGGGTAGACGTCACATTATTCAAAAAGGAGCAGAAAAATTAGGGGAATAAATATATTAATGTTAACACCAGGAGGACTTACTGGGGCCAGCAGAGCCGTTGGCAGAGGAACTCTGGGAGGCACATCCGGCTCCAGCTCCCAGACCCTCACCCACCTCAGCACCCTGGATGCTGATGTAAAACATAAAGACAAAAAAAGATTAGTGGTAATAAATAATATCTCCCCAAAATATATTTGACAGGCAAAGGCAATCGCAATACATTGAACTTTTCTAAATCAGATCAACTAGTAGTAGTATATCGTGGACCGTCCTATCCTATTCAAAATTTCCAAAACCTACCTACCTAATCCACTCCTATTCCATATTTAGTAAACTGAATTTTGGAATTACTAATAATAAATTGCAACAAATCATGATGTTTGCTTCTTCTCAAATCTCATTTGCAATCTCTCAGTCTCAGTTCAACCCCCTTTGAAGGGGCCAATGCACTAATCACTAAGGGCCTTCTTATAATGATTACAATGATGTCGGGCAGATGCCATTGCGGTTCTGAAACCACACAACCTTAGGTCGGCCCTGCGGTCACAACGACCGCACTAGTCTATTACGAATTGATGCAATCACCCATAGGGCAGTCGCAAACCTCCATTTGTCAATGGAAGCTTGTGTGGCAGGCGAAAAAGGCCTGCAGCACAAGCTTCCATTGAAAAATGGATGTTGTTGTTTACAAACATCCCTGCACCGTCCATGTGGCATTGGCATGCACCATGCAGTTACGAAATTACAAATAACTAATTACAGAACGTCTTACACATAATCATCACTAATCACATCAGCCCAAGTGAGTGGCAACAAGTACGATTCAATAACTAGGTTAGGTGGGTAGCGCCAAGTAAACAAAGCACCTGTCTAGAATAACAGATTATTACATAATATTTGAAAACTTAACTTCCCTGCATGTGAGCAGCATGCTTGCTATTATTTGGGAAAAAAATATTAGCTATAGCATAGAACACACAAGTAATAATAAAAATTAATAATTCCAACAATTACTCATGTAGCCCCGCAACCTCAACTACTAGCAGGTCCAGCAGGTCCTGCTCTAGGTCCAGGATGTCGGACCAGCGGTGCACCAACTGCTGTTGGGTGCGCCTGCCCGGCGCACCCTTGGCCAGCGCTGCTGGTGATCCCACATCCCGTACCCGGACCTAGGCCTGCCGCCTGCTGCCAGGGTGGAGGGGAGGTGGCACAGGATATAAAAAAACAGTGCTGCCACCTCCACCCCTGCCTGGCGCCGCCTTCCGCAAGAAAGGCGGCCGCACCTCAGTGCGCCCTTATCTGCATGGGGCTGGAGGGAAAGAGAGAAAAAAAAGAAACGGGGAAAAAGAAGGAAGGACTGGGTAATAATAAGGTAATAGGAAAGCTAAAAAACAAAGTACAAAACTCACCAAAAACACACAGTAAAGTAGGAAAAAAACACAAATACACACTTAGAAAGACAAAGGGTAAAATAATAAATAAAAAAGATAGGAAAAAAGTTTTAAAAGCGAAGGATTACAGAGATTAAGGAAGGATGAAAAAGTAGGCCCCAGCACCATAAACAGAGTAAGAAACAAAATGGCCGCGCCCATGTGCGACCGCGTGGTGCAGTTCTCTCGATATTTCCACCCGAACACGCAATCCGGTTTGACGTGCCACGGAAAACGTCACACGAACGTGCGGGACAAGCAACTCCGCCCGCTCGTGGAACTCCGCGTAGCGCTGCTGAGGTTTTTTGCAACTCTGCAGAGTTCCGCGTAGCGCCGCTATGTGAACTCCGCCAAGGCTTACTAGTTTCTAGAAAAAGAACTGCACATTAAGGGTTAAACTTATACTTAACAATTTATTAGAAGATGTGGAAAGTTTTATATATCTTTATATGATGTGCTGCTCAGAAAGAAAGTTTTTATTTGAATTCTGGGAAATGTAGTCCTGTTTATTGTATTCTAAAAGAGGAGTAGAAGACTCAGAATTGAAAGGAAAAATCAAGCACTGTAGGTGTAGATGACGCATTAAGTTGTGAAACTTGGCAGCTATGTATTACATACCTTTTAGTGTAGGTCTTGGTAAATTATAGGGCAGGTTTGTTTGTGCTTAGCTTGTAAGACATGCTATAAAAAATAATACTGAATCACATGTGTACTATAAGAGTTGTAAGCATAACTAAACATGCAGTGTTTAAACATGTATCAGGCCTACTACTTCTGATCCTGTCTGTGCACTCTCACTGCCAGCTTCACTTGGGCTGTAAAAGCTGTTTCACAAGCCTCCAAATCATGTTTTAATACATATAACTCACTTCTGAGATATGTTGTAGGTATGATATAAAGCATGGTTCTCTGTGTTTAAAAGATGAGAGATGTCCTTTTGAGTTTTAGTAAGTTACACATGTACGTGCAGACCCCTTATGGCATGTAGAACATAGAGTATACCAGCAATATTCCAAGTATCAACAGAGGTACTAAAACAGACAGTCACTTACCAGCAAATGTACTTAAATATTTCATGGCACTGGTATAGGTGGACTCCTACACTCACTCAGATATGTAGGCAAGTACTGAGTCAACCTCATCCTCCATCCAGAGGAATAGTCCTCCAAATATGGGAGAGGCCTACTAGTGCAGACCATGTCTGTGCACTCTCACTTGCAGCTTCATTTGGTATGCAAAAGCTGTTTGTCAAGTCTTAAACCATGTTTTAGTACACACATGTCACCTCTGAGAAATGCTGTAAGTATGTTATAAAGCATGGTGCTTTTTGTTTAAAAGCTGAGAGATGTCCTTTTGAATTCAATAAGTTACTTGTGCACTTGCAGGTCCTTATGTCAAGTACGAAATAGAGTATACCACCCGTAAAGCAACTGACATACGTGTCCACAAAAGCATACAGTCTCGCTCTTACCCAGTCAGATAGCTAGAGAAGCACTTATATATTCAGTCACTTACTCTGACAGTACTTCTGGATGCAGCACTCTCAAAGGTAGCTGTAGTCACACCAACATACCCCTCCATTCCCTAACAAAGGCACTGAAGTATTCTTTCAGCCACTTACATACACATTTATAGAGCCATAGAGGTACATACTGGCACATTTACTTAAACATATCATGGCACTGCTGTAGGTGGACACCTACACTCACTCAGATATGTAGGCAAGTAGTGGCACAATCTCATCATCCATCCAAATAAATAGTCCTTTAAACCTGGGTGCGGCCTACTAGTAGAGACTCTGTCTGTGCACTCTTACTGCCAGCTTCACGTAGCATGTAAAAGTGAATTGGCAAGTCTTATTGTTATATCTTTGATTGTAATGTTTGCATTTGTGCACTTATATAGAATGCCTGGCGTTCCCTGCGACCTGCCTTCTCCTGGTTGCATGGTT
Source organism: Calotriton arnoldi (assembly GCA_963921515.1). Classification (NCBI taxonomy): domain Eukaryota; kingdom Metazoa; phylum Chordata; class Amphibia; order Caudata; family Salamandridae; genus Calotriton; species Calotriton arnoldi. Next base: position 635,556 of record CAWUFW010006646.1, read on the forward strand.
CTGGAATGCACAGAGGAGCAGATACTGAAGGGAGCCGCTGGAACAAGGGTCCTTTCACCCTACCAATAAAATCACCTAAACCATCCTGCGGGGTCCTGTCCTCAAAAACTGGTGACGAGGATGGGATGTAAACCCACCAAGAACTCCAAGACTTGCTACAAGAGTGTGCGGTTGTTTTGACGTCTTCCTGTTCACTCGGTAACAAGAACTTTCATCCGACCCTTGATCCTAGAATTAGGGACATTGTCACCCTGAACCTGGCAATCTGCTAGGATGAGGTACGTGTGAGTGCGGTTGCGCAGTACTGTTTACGGCGCTTGGCAAGCTCCTTACTTGTTTTGGGCAACGGTTAGTGTCCACGCATAGGGTCTCGCACTCCTCCTGGTGCTCGAGTTCCCTGCTCATGAGGCGAGAGAGCATGCTGTGTCTTGCACGACATCAGCATCGCAGTGACGCTGCCCCGCACGTCACCACACCAGCGTAATGACGTGCCACCATCTTGGAGTCAGGCAAACGTGCACAATACGCCTGCGAAGTTCATGCGTGCCGCCATTTTTGGGTAAGAAAAGCCGATAGTAACTGTCTCGACTTCGCGCTAGTGGTTTTACGGCTAGCGAGCAGCTATCCTGCTACAGGTTTGCGTGTCGTTGGGAGCGGTGATGTGCACACCTATGACTGAATGCCAGCTATTACTTGCACAATGTGCCCCCAAGGAATCCCAGACCCGGTGGCATGCACACCGTTTCTTAGAGGAATCTAGTCACGGCGTGTCATCAGGAGGCATTAAGGGCATCGTACCCGGGTGACATGCACACCGTGTGCCTGCCTAGTTATTTGTGTGTCCCACATTGTACTAAATTGCTCACTGACACGCTCAACTTTCAATCTCTGAGGGGCAAGTACTCATTTACATTGTTTTGTGTGTTATAGCGCTACTTGCAGTGAGGCAGCATGACAACACAGTCTATTCCTGCACCACCTTTGTTCCTGCAGAGTCCTGGTCAGCCATGTATGGGTTGGGAGGATTGGAGGGAAACGTTTGAAACGTATGTTGAGGCCATTGGGGTGATGTGTACGTGGCAAGGAGGAAGTTAGACATCCTCAAACATTGTTTGGAGTTAGAGGGGAGAAATGTTTTGAAAACATTACCGACCATTGAAGGAAGGAACACAGATGAAAATTCTGGTGATGGTGGTGATGATGGTGGGGACGTATATGAGGTAGCTTTGAAGGCTCTAGAAGAGAATTTCGGCAAGAAAATAAGTGTGGTAGTGGAAACGCACACGTTTTTTTCGCGTGCTCAGTTACAGTTAGAGTCTATTGAGCAGTATGTAGCAAATCTGAGGAGGTTAGCAGTTACATGCAAATTCAAGGACCTGAGGGATGAAACAATTAGGGATCAGATGATAAATAGAATGTTTAACATTAAAGTGCAGGATAAGTTACTGGGCATGAAGGATCCCACGTTGGAGAAAACCATAGAGGTAGCGAGAAAAATGGAAAATACCTCTAGGTATGTGAAGGAGTTGGGAGGTGCCAGTTCCAGAAAGGACAACCAGGAAGAAGCTGTTCACAGTGTAAACAATGTAAAGAAGGGGGTTAAACAAGGTGATGAAACTAGAATTAGCGAAAGGAAACAAGAAGTGGTGAAAGTCAAATTCAAGACTTGTTTAAGGTGTGGTAGTTCGAGGCACAAAGCTGAGGCAAAACATTGCCCTGCGGCCAAGAGCATGTGTTACAAGTGCAAGAAAATGGGGCATTTTGCGAGGGTGTGCAAAGTCAATGAGTCACCTAGCTATAAAAAATCTGTAAACTTGATTAAAGATGTGGCGTTGTCAGAGAAGGGTGACATTTCGTGTGAAAGTGAAGAGGAGGATGTGGAGGCGCTGATGATTGAAGCTGCCAAAGTCTTTAGTTGTGATGGAGGCACGAGTGATAGTTATTGTCCTCCGAAGTGTGTAATTAAGGTTAACGGGAAGGAGGTACAGGTCTGGGCATATTCATGTTCCCCTTTCACCATTATTGACTGAATCACTTAGTAGGGTCTGGGCTTTGCTTTGGAAGAGTTGTGGGCTACCGATGTTACACCTGAAGGATATTATGGAAACAAATTGCCTGTTTTCAGTTACGTCATGACTGAAATGAGCTTCCAGGACAGAAAAACTGTAGGTAAACTCTCCTTCGTGGAAAAAGGAATATCCCTACTTGGTTGGAAGGAACAGCAAGCGTTGGATATCATTTTGGATCCTAATCATCCAGAACAGGTTTTGCTGATGTCGTCTTCTGACACCAACGTATGGGTCACTAAGTTTCCTGAACTTTTCAAGAACAGTTTAGGGTGCTTGAAGAAATTCGGACACTGCATCATATTGAAAGACAATGCCATGCCCACAGTACACAAAATGAGAAATGTCCCTTTGATGTTGAGAGACAAACTAAACGAGGAGTTACATAGGTTGTGCAACGAAGGGGTAATAGAGCCTATAGAGGCATCTGAGTGGTTGAGTCCAATAGTCATAGCAAAGAAACCCAATGGGAACATCCGGATGTGCATTGATCTGAGGAATCTGAATGACAACATCTGGATTGATCGTCATCCTCTCTCTCACATCAATGAGATGTTGGCGAGTGTGAAGGGGGCTACATGTTTACCACGCTAGATCTTTCCAGTGCATACCATCAGGTGTTATTGCATGAAGTGTTGAAACATCTGACCTCGTTCATCACTCCTGAAAGAGCATTTCAATTTGTCCGAATGCCGTTTGGGCTAGCTTCGGCTTCTGCTGTTTTCCAATGGGTCATGCATAGTTTATTGGTGGACATGGAAAACTTCTTGGTGTTTCAGGACGATGTTTTAGTGTGGGGGTGTGACAAGGGTCAACATGACGAGGTTTTGGAAAAGGTTTTAGGAAGGCTATTGGATTCTGCTCTCACGATTGGTCATGAGAAATGTAAGTTTGGGTTAAAGGATGTAGAGTATTTAGGTCACACTCTGACCAGTGAGGGGCTTAAGCCCAAGTGCAGCTTAGTGGAGGCCATAGAGAATGCACCCTCTCTTGGAGACAAGGACCAACTGAGGTCGTTCCTTGGTCTCGCGGAGTACTACTCCAAGTTTGTGCACCATTTTCCTGACCAGGCACAAGAGTTAAGAAATCTTATGAAAAAGGGGGTGAAATTTGAGTGGACGGACAAGTGTCAACAGACTTTTGATGAGGTGAAGAAAAGCATAGTGACTGCAGTCACTTTGGAGCCTTTTGATCCGGGTGATGAGACCATTATCTCTACTGATGCTAGTAATCACGGCTTAGGTGCTGTTCTCATGCATGTGCACGAGGGTAAGGAAAGGGTGGTAGCTTTTGACCCTCGCACTTTGAGAGGAGCTGAGCACACTTACTCCACTGTAGAGAAGGAGGCTTTGGCATGTTGGTGGGGGGTGCAACACTCCCGGATCTTTGTGTGGGGTAACAAGTTTCAGTTATGCACTGATCACAAGCCATTGGTGGATTTGTTCTGCATGAGAGGTGCAGGTAGGGCCACTCCTAGAATAGCCAAATGGCTTTATCACCTTCAGGAATACATGTTTGAAGTGAAATATGTGCCAGGTGCTAAAAACACCAACGCCGACTGTTTATCCAGGTTACCGTTGGAGTGGGGGGCAGTAAAAAGAAGATGAATGGATGGTGGCAGAAGTGAGGGATGTGTGTGGTGCCATTAGTGAGGAGGAGTGGAAATTGGCAATAGCTGAGGATAGTGTCTGCGTCAAGCTCATGAAGGCATTGTGCCATTAGCAAGGGTGGAAATTGCACAAGGACTTAGAATCCTTCAAACTTATCTGGTACAAATTGAAGGTTATGGAGGGTGTTGTGAGAAGAGGTTGTCCGTTGGTGGTGCCCACTGTGCTGAGGGAAAGGTTATTGACGCTCATGCACGAGGGGCACGGCGGAATGTACGCCATGAAAAGAAGAGTCAGGGAGGATTTTTGGTGGCCAGGAATGGACAGCCAGATTGAGAGGTATGTGCGGAATTGTATTGCTTGTGCATGCAGCAACAAATCTCACACTACTCAGGAGATGACCATAAATCCATCACCTTTACCTAAGGACAAAATTGCTATTGACATTTGTGGGCCTTTTGAAAATCTTAACATGAGTGAAAAATATGCCATTGTCATGGTTGATTACTTTTCAGAGTGGCCTGAGGTGGCATTTGTAAGAGGGGGTTTAAGTCTAATGTGGTAATTTCTTTTTGTGAAGACATCTTCTGGAGGGAGGGCTGTCCTGCTGAAATTGTGACGGACAATGGTCCCAAATTTGTGTCTGAGGAGTTTGAGAGGTTTTTGATCAATTGGGCAATCAAACATATCAAGACTCCTGTTTAGCATCCCAGGGGAAACGGTTTAGTTGAACGGTTTAATAGAGTGTTAGTGGAATGCATTCAACTGGTGTGTGTGGGTAACTTGTGCTGGAAACGACAGGTCAAAGACATGTTGTGGAACTACAGAACCACTCCCCATTCAGTGACCAAGGAGACACCTTTCATTTTGCTCAAAGGGAGGATGCTGTGCACTGTGGCTGTTCCAGCATGGATGAACAGAGCAGGGAGGTGGAATGTGGATCTGAAGCTCCTGCAGGGCAGAGTGGATGAGTATCAAAGGGCGTAAAGTCAGAGACACAACAGGAAAATTATAAAGCCTGGGAAACGTTTCGAAAGAGACCTGTTCGTGAGAGTGTTTCAAGGTGACAAAGTAAGGAAAGGTTTGTCGAGATGGTCTTGTCCCAAAGGGTTGGTGGATGTAAAAGGTAAGTGTGTGAAATTGTCTGACGGTAGATGGTGGAATACCAGAAAGGTATCCGTGTGCACTGAGACCGAGCAGGCGGAGTGGTTGAGGTCCCAAGGCTATGTGGGTGTGATTCCCAATGAAAATGTAATCGTCCCTGCTGTGAGAGAATGAAGTAGGAGCACCAAATCAAAACCCAAAAGGTTAGATGACTATGTATGCACATAGAAGCCCATGTTCTTAAGTCTGTTTTTTTTAGAAGCTAATGTTCTCAGGTTTGTTTTGCTTTTGCATTATTCTTCCCTCCTGGGGTTTCCTTTTAAGGGGAAGATGTGTTATATCTTTGATTGTAATGTTTGCCTTTGTGCACTTATGTAGAATGCCTGCCATTCCCTGGCAATCTGCCTTCTCCTGGTTGCATGGATCTGGAATGCACAGGGGAGCAGTTACTGAAGGGAGCTGCCAGTGCTGGATCAAGGGTTGTTTCACCCTACCAATAAAATCACCTTAACCACCCTGCGGGGGTCCTGTCTTCAAAAACTTATATCCATGTTTTATTACACATAACTCTTCTCTGAGATATTCTGAAGGTATGCCATACGGCATGCTGTACTATGCTTAAAAGATTGAAAATTGTCCTTTTGAGTTTTAGAAACTTATTCAGGAAAATGCAGACCCCTATCCCAAGCACTATTTAGAGGGATACTACCCATAATGCAACTGATATACATGTTCCCAAAGCAAAGAAGCTGTCTATCACCCAGTCACAGAGTGACAGAGGGACTTATACATTCAGTCACATACTCAGAAACTACTTATGTATGCAGCAGTATCAAAATCAGTTGCAGACACACCTACATAACCCTGCAATCCCTAACATAGTCACTGAGGTATTCATTCAGCCACTTACATGCACATTTAGAGAGCAATAGAGGTACTAAAACAGACAGTCATACATTGGCACATTTACTTAAACATCTCATAGCACAGCCGTAGTTGGACACCTACACTCACTCAGATATGTAGGAAAGTAGTGACACAACCTCGTCATCCATCCAGACAAATATTCCTATAAACATGGGTCAGGCCTACTAGTACAGACCAGGTCTGTGCACTCTAATTGCCAGCTTCATTTGGCATGTAAAATCTTCTTTGTCAAGTCTAAAATCCATGTGTTAGTATACATGACTCACTTCTAAAGTGCGCTCTAGGGTCTTTAAATCTCCTCAGGCCCTCTTTTGTGTGTCTACTGTATGCTCTAGGTATGCCAAAAAGTATGGTGCTTTGTGCTTAAAAGATTGAGAGATGTCTTTTTGAGTTTTAGGAACTTACTCCTGCACCTGGAGACCCCTATGCAAGCACTACGTAGAGGATACCATCCATAATGCAACTGACATACATGTTTCCAATACATAGAGTGTCTTTCTTACTTACCAACTAGTGTAGAATGTAGCTGTGCTTTTTTAGGTCAGGACTGCTACTTCAGAGGGTAATATTAGCTATAATATAATTCCATAACTGTTTATGATGGTAGTTATATATTTAAACTATGTAATCCAATAGGTCACAATGAAAAGCTAAATGTACTTATTTTTTTCCATTCTCAGGCATCAATTTCTACTTAATTACAAACAGTTACAATGCCATATAAAATGAGACAAGAAAGAAACAGAAGCAAAGATACTATCTCCTCACAACTGAGAAACAAAAGGGGCGAAATGCTGAGAAAGTGATGAAAGAGAAAGGAGTTACTGGGAAGAGAACAAAGACATTTCTTAAAATAGTTTGTGGACATCTGGAAAGACAGCTAAATGAAGTAAATAAAAAACAAAGTTTGAGATCAACTAAGAAAGGAGACAAAGTACATAATATGATGAGTAAAAAAATCAAACAAAAAAAGAGACAGTTTAACCAGAAATCAGACGCAGTTTAAGGTAATCAGAGATAGAATGTTCCGTAGTAGAGTAATTCAGAATCTAATAAAAAGTATGAAGACCTACAAAAGAAGAAGAGAAGCAGTGAGACAAAAGGAACATGTTGAGGGGATAGTCGATAAGGACTTTGCTCTCAAGAGGAATCTGTTTATTTTGATTGTAAATAGAATGAGGACACTGTCTAAAATAGTGTTGTCTATGAAGAAAAAAAGTCAAAAGAAAAGACTTGTCAATAGAAGTAACTACTGCAAAGCTTTCAGCGGTGAATAGAGACATACTTTTAGTACTGAGCCTTTCTTTAATGAAGAAAGCTTGAGAACACATTAATGCATGCAGTTGATGAATCTGGATGAAGTTATGAAATAAAGAATTGTACATGTAAGAAAGTGCTTCTTTTGACATGGTCAGCCCCCACCTTTTGCCTGGAACATGATAGGATTTTAATTAAAAGTGCACTGGGTCCCTCCTAACCAGGTTCCCACTGCCAGAGCTCCTTCCAAAAACTGTACCACGATTGGCACAACTTCCACAACCCCTGTAAGTCCCCAGTAAATTGTACGCCAGGTATCTGAGATATTGGGACTGGAGAGGGTCTACTAGGGCTGCAGCACAAATTGTGCCACCATAGGGACCCCTCACCAAGACCAAACAAACTGCCATTGCAGGCTGCTGGTCTTGGTGCAGAGAAAACTGAAGAGTCAACATGGCACACATCCCTGTGTGCCATGCCCACAGACACTGCATGAGGTATAGATAAATCACCCCTACTGCAGGCCTTACTGCCCTAAGGCAGGGTGCACTGTATCATGTGTGGTCATATCTGCCTAAGCAGATATGACCCTACAATATCTAAGTTCATTCTTGGATATTGTAAGTGCGCAGGAAAGCTATAGAGAGTACATGGGCTGGACACCTGTCATTACGAGTTCCCCAACACCATGATGGCTTCACTGTACCCAGGGATGTCTGGTACCAAACATCTCATCTTAATAAATCCATACTGATGCCAGTGTTGGATGTATTAATAAATGCACACAGAGGGCACCTTAGCGGTGCTTCCTGAAACCTACCAAACACTGGTGTGGTCTCTGACTAGTCTTAGCCAGCCTGCCACCAGACCAGACATGTTTCTGACCTCATGGGGTGAGAGTCTGTGCTCTCAGAGGCCGGGAACAATGCCTGCTTGGATAGAGGTGCTTCACACCTCCACCAGGCAAGAATGGCATTCCAAGGTGGGAAGCTTAAAAGGCAATGCTGCCTTTGAAATGCAACCCAGGCATCTCCAGTTAGTGGAAGCTGCATTCCCCCCTGTCCTGCTCCACTTTTATTGGGGGGACAGATGGGAAAATAGTTAGATTAGGTGGTGTGCCCACATTCAGCCAGCACCAACCTTCAGGTGGGGAGGTGATGTTGAACCCACTTTTCCAATTCCTCCATCTTGGGATGGAGGAAATCAGCCCATCAGGGTCAAGACTGTGCCCCTTCCCACAGGAAGTGGTCACAAAGAGGCACCCTAAAGGTAGGTAGCTCATTGGCTACTACCTGTTATCCCCTTTAACACCCCTAGATTTAGTACTTAGGTGGCACCCCTAGGCTCTGAACCTCAGATTTGACGGACCTAAGGAGAAAACGGACAAAAAAGAGCTGCTGCAGAATTTTGACACGAAACCCTGCCTGCTGCCTCAAAGGAGTCAGCAGACATTGTGGTGTGCTGACTTGTCCTGCTGCTGTGAGGCCTCCAAGAACTCAGAGCCCCTCCAGCCCTTTGACAATCACCAGAGAACTCAATTGGAGTAGAGGATCTACTCCCCTGCAGGCACAGGCACCTAATCCACAGAGTCTGTCTTACCGACTTGCCGCTCCCTGGCGCTGCAGATGCAGCAACCAAACCTGAAGTGGTACAACAGCTCCAGAGGATCAGATCTTCCCCCCACCAAGAGAGCTGTAGCAATACCCGTGGTACTGAACCACCTGCAACTGACACTGAGATGAAGAGTCCAATCTGAACTCTATCTGCTGAGAAGCAAGTAGTCATCAAGGGACATCGAGGCAACTGAGTCCTGCTCCGTGAGTGACCCAGATGTCCTGTAATCATCCCTGCAACCTTCCTGCCCCTGACGACTATCTTGATGCACAGAGCCCGGCTGACCTATCTGCTCTGCACCCAGCCCGATTGGCCTGGGTACCAATGAACCATCTGTGCTCCTGTGATCCTGAGGCACTTGCAACCTGATCCATCATTGGGGGTCCCCCAGACTTAATTGTAAGTTCCCGTCTGCAGCCTAGCACAACAGCTACCAACGACCTCAGCAACCTGGTGAATCCGGGACGCTCCTGATGATCCGCTGGTGGCTCATTGCTCCTTGGCCTGCTGCTACCCTAAACCTCGAAGCTGAACCACTAAAATTGACTGTATGATTTTATATACATTTATGTATTTTTCTCCATAGACTTTCATTGTACGTAGCTGCGCACAACAGTGAGTTGTTTTCTGAAATTTGAAAATACATAACTAAAAAAGTAGTTACCTGTGAACAAAGTTCTTGGTCTTACACATTATGTAAAAATGTGTGTTATATTTTCAAATTGGTCTCTGATTTATTCTTGAGTGTGTGTCTCATTTATTGCCTCTGTGATTACAACAAATGCTTAGCACACCCTCTGTTAAGCCTAACTGCTCACCCACACTACCAAAAATAGAAAGTTAGTATTATCTACTTTTGCCACTGTATACCAATGTAGATCTCACTGGACTCTCTGCACAGTGTACTTTGTTTTAGTTCACTATATTGAGAGCCAGATGCCTTTAGTACTCCAATTCGAAAGAGGTTAGGGTATCTAGAAATGTAGAGGATTTGATAGCTGAAGAGGTCCAGGGAAGGTGTAGACAGACCCCTGTATATGAATAGAACTGCAGCAATGTTTGCAGTATTTGACAGCAATCAATTGATATATTGAAAACTTTTCTACATAAGTTTCCAAGCAGAAATCTAAAACAGAAAATAGTGACTTTGCAAGGATTAGATCAATGCAGAGTAAGGAAGTATACAAATTTACAGGGACACTCACTAGCATGTCTATCAGAAAAGTGTGCCAGTCAGCTTCTATCATTTCAGAATGTTAGATATAGTCCACCACTGAGAAATGTGTACTTTAGTTAGGAGACTTCACTATGTCAAAACTCCTGCCTTTTGTTTAGAAGCAATTAATAGAGCTCTTCTGCATGGTACAGTAGCAGAGGTACAAAACGTTTGTGATGATGTTCAGTTTAGTTTCTTTGGTTCTAAAGAGGAGTGTAGAGAAAATGTGGACTTAGTATCTGTGTAGCAAAACAGGACAAATGTATTATTGTTGATAAGTTCCAAGAAGAGATTAGAATGTTTAGAACAGTGTGTTCAGAGAAACCGGAATGTGTTTGTATATGTTGTCGATGCACTCACTACAAAACTCATATGTGTTATGTTATTGTCTCTTTGAAAACTGAAGTAGACAACTGAGAAAAGTGGCAAGAATTTGCAGCTTAATTTTTTGTAGAGGAACGCTTTTATTGTTACAAACAACAAAGTATATGTAAGTACTGTTATGATAAGTTGGAGGACAATAAATGCCAGCTAGAGTAGTCCACAAAAAATTAGAATTAGTTCCAGTCCCTCAAGAACTACAAGATTTCAATGTTTATGAATCGATTCTAATTCAGTATATACATCCATTCCAAGCTATAGTTCGTATAGAGCCAAAGACAGGGAAGTTACCTCCAGTAGAGATACAGAAAGGTCTTAAAGGGAGAGTTGTGTACTTGCCATTAGATTTGAAGCAGAATATTGAAACTCTAGGCAGAGAGATTTGAAAGAAACATTTGTAATTCTAGACAATGGTGTCCCTACCAAGAGCAAAAAGATATGGCAGGAGTTAGTGGATGTTGGTGAAGTAAAGAAAGCAACATTGTATCTGGAACAAAATAAAATATATTATAAAAATGTACATGCTCTTCAAGACATAACACATATGGAGGGTGACACATTGCCATCAAGAGGTCAGATTGAAAAGGTGTATCGATCCTAATCAGAAGAAATTTGTGACCACTACAGTATCCACTTTCTACATTCAAAAGAGATTATAGGTGACGCTATTGATCTCTTTTAAATGAAAGAAGCAAGAGGAGCTCCCTGGAGTGTGTGGGAGAAAAGTTTAGAAACTCAATGTTTTCCGATCTCTTTGCTACTAGAGTGGATGGTAGGTATGATGACCGGCCGGTACAGATACCAGCAGCTAAGCACAGATCAACTAGACTATACTCAGAGGATGCTAGAAACATAAAAGACATTAATCTGAAGACACCAGGAGAACTTTGCTTGCTGGACCATGCAAATGTTTGCAGATATTTTAACCACAGGTTTCAAGCAAAGATGGCTTTCATCTGCCACAAAACAAATCCTCTTCTTGTGCAAGTAACTGATTTCTTTTAGCGCAAAGAGTACCAATCTAGAGATACCCCACATATTCATATGCTGAATGGATAAAATATGCCCCGAAATTTGGAACAGACACTGATGAGTCTGTCTTCTCTTTCATACAACAGTATGTGACATGCGCCATCCCGAAAGATGGTGCTGACAAGGACTTGAGACAACAAGTTCTACGTTTTCAAACTCATAGATGTGGGAAGTACTGTTGTTGAAAATACAAATGCCATGGAAAATTTTACACTAGATGTCGTTTTGGATTCCCACGACATGTCATCTCAGAAGCAAGAGTCAACAGCTTTTTGTCTGCAGTCAGACATACCCTGACAAGGAAATCACCCAAAAATACATACAACCTGAGAGGAACAGACGCTTCAAAGTATATCAATGACTACAACCCTGTGATTCTGAAGATGTGGAATGCAAATATGTATCTACAATTTGTTGCAGACAACTCCATCACTGTTGCTCGCTATGTGGCTTCATATATAACACAATCAGAGAAGACAGAGATGAAAGGGATTTGGGAGGAGATTTCTGCAGAAAAGAGTCTTACCAAGAAATTGTACAATTTCAGTTTGAAAATGCTTTCCTACAGAGAAATAGGATCCTATGAATGCTCGAACAGATTCAGCTCGGCTAGTTTGTTCTCCAAGTCAAGAGGAATTGTGTGGGTAAGCCTATGCCATGCAAACAGTCGAAATAGAGTATTAAAGTCTTTCCCAGAACCTCGCAGACTATGATCCTGAAAGTAGAGACATTCTGAAAACTAAAATGCTGGATACACACTACCAAAATATGAGTCCCCATCTTCAAAACGTGTGTCTCTATGAAGTACTTCAGCACTATACATATAGAAGTAATGTAACTGAAAACCTAGAAGAAGGACAATATACAGTACTTAGATGTGATGGTTGTTTGGTGAGACACATTGAAAAGAATCTAATTAACTGCTATTGTCCAAGCCATGGCGTGCTGAGTCAGATTTACTTGGAGACTATAACTGTTACACAACCCTTTCAATGCTGAGAAAGAAAGCATTGAGTGTTCAGTCTTTCCAAACTGCTTGCAAATTTTGAAAGATGAGATTGAACATGAAGAAACCATTGCTGCTGAGATAGCCAAGGAGAGTTCACAAAGCAGACAAGTTTTGGACCAGTAGTTCAAGATCCTCTTCGAGACCCAATTATTCAAAATGAAAGCTATAGCTATGAATGAGGCGGAGACTGCAATACAGAAAGCAAGAGAGGAAACTGTGGATTTTGAACACTTAGGGGCCGATTCCGATTCGGGCCGGAAATCTCTCCGACCGAGCCGGACTCGGAGAGATTTCCAACCGAATCGGACTCTAGCAGTCCGACCGAACGAGTACGATGCGCACGTATGCTATCGGGCTCGATTCGGTCAGACTCCCATTGAAGTCAATGGGAGCCAGTCGTACGACGCGTACACGGGCTCCCATTGACTCAATGGGCACGACGCGAACAAGGGCGCCCCCTACAGCGTGTTCGCGTCGATGCGGGTCGCACCGTACATGCACGTGTAGGGGGGACCCATGGCTCCCCCCTGTGTGCAACTCGCGTGACTACGCTTCCAGGGGGGTCCGACACGGACCCCCAAAGTGCGGCTCCGACAGCTCCTTTGAGCCAGACTGCGCGAGTCGGTCGGAGCGGTCGCGATGCGCATCGTACTTACCCGGCCGGGGAACGTCTCCATAGTGCGGTGCGAGTCGTCCCCGTGCGAGTCGGTCGGAGCAGTCGGGTCCTGCGAACGAGTCGGTCGGAGATTTCGCAAGCGCACGCATCGTACTCGCTCGCCCGGACGCACGTATGAATCGGTCGGGAAATAGGGCTCCGAATCGGATCCGGTAAAGCCGAATCCGATTCGGAGCCCTACCGGCCGAGATCGGAATCGGCCCCTTAGTAGAACAACTGAAAAATGAACAAAAAGAAATTTACAATGAAGTTAAAGATAAAACAGAGCATGGATTTCTCCACGAGAGGAAACAGCGTGATTGTTCTTCATACAAACCAATATTACTATACATCAGTGGTCAAGCTGGCACTGGAAAAACTTCCTATTTAAAGGTCTCAATGGTTATCTACAGAAGACTACAGAATGAAATTTGTCATGTGTAGTAACAGCACCAACAGGATTAGCTGCACATAACATTGAAGGGGCTATTTTACATCACCTACTAGTGCTACCAGTTGAACATGACAATAAACTGGAATACCAGAAATTATCCGGTGAAGATTGCCATGAGGTATCAAGTGTATTGAATAAACTGAATCTTTCAATCATTGATGAGGTCAGCATGGTATGCAACTTAATGCTTGCTTTCCTACACTTAAAAATGCAGCAGATTTTAAGAGCAAACTACAATATTCTCTTAGGAGGAAAGAATATAATTGTATTTGGTGTCTTACTGCAATGCACTTCCGTAAAAGGACAACCTGTTTTCAAAACACTTGTGCATAGTGAAACATGAAATTCTCTGGGGGGGTATTGGCAATGCAAATATTTGGTTGCACTTTGAATACAAGGAACTAGGGAAAAATATGTGTCAATCATCTGATGTGGATTATGCAGATATACTGAAGGACATTAGAATAGGAGCATTGACAGAAAAGGGGGAACGTGCTATGGAAACTCGCCTTATCAAGAAGCTATTTCCATCTAATATTACAGCAACTGAACTAATCTACAATATTCTTGAAGGACAGAAATCTATAGTTTGTTTAATGCCAACACTTCTAAAGTGCTCCATTTTTAATGAACAATTACTACAACTGGAGAAAGAAGATATGTTTGAAATTACAGCTACTGATACAATGGAACATCAGGGAGTCATAATACTACTCACAGATAAACTACAAATAAAATTGAATGCTTTGGAGAAGTCTGTATCCAAAACTGCAGGATTAGAAATGTGTTTACCCCTGAGCAAAAACTGTTGAGTAACATTACGCTGTAATTTAAATGTTGAGGAAGGGTTATTAAATGGTGCAATGGGTAAGGTAATTGATTTTATTAATTTCCCAAATAGAGATGAGGTTGAATACTTTGGCCATAAAAGTTGGTCAGATTGATGGCATGAAGCAGATTGCCCATTGTGTTGTATGTTTTTTGCCAGTAAAAGACTTAGGGGCCGATTCCGATTCAGGCCGGAAATCACTCCGACCGAGCTGGACCCAGAGAGATTTCCGACCGAATCGGACTCTAGCAGCCCGACCGAACGAGTACGATTCGTACTCATGCAATCGGACTCGATTCGGTCGGACTCCCATTGAAGTCAATGGGAGCCGGTCGTACAAAGTGTACGCGGGCTCCCATTGACTCAATGGGTGTGAGGCGAACAAGGGCGCCCCCTACAGTGGGTACGCGTCGATGCGAATCGCGCTGTACATGCACAGGTAGCATGGGTCCCCCCTGTGTGCGACTCGCGTGGCTACGCATACAGGGGGGTCCGACACGGACCCCCAAAGTCCGGCTCTGACTGCCTTTTGGAGCCGGACGGCGCGAGTCGGTCGGACTGCTCGAGGCGCGCATCATACTTGCCCGGCTGGGGAACATCTCCATTGCGCGGTGCGAGTCGTGTCCGTGCAAGTCGGTCGGAGCGGTTCGGACCCACGAACGAGTCGGTCGGCGATTTCGCGTGCGCTCGCATCGTACTCGCTCGCCTGGACGCACGTTCGAATCGGTCAGGAAAGAGGGCTCCGAATCGGATCCGGTTAAGCCGAATCCGATTCGGTGCCCTACCGGCCGAGATCGGAATCGGCCCCTTAAATGTGCAGCTGCAACAGTTCCCCCTCTGTCTAGCGTCTGCTGTAACTGTCCATAAATCACAAGGTTTAATTGTAGATGCAGCTTTTATTAATATTGGAAGTACAGTATTTACAGAAGGAATGTTATATGTAGCATTGTTGCGAGTTAGAAAATTGTCCGGTTTATTTTTTAATTGATTTTGATGATAAGAAAGTCAGTGCCGATGCAAGCTGTGTAAGAGAGTACACTCGGTTAAAAAGTGCAAACGCTTCTCGTTTAGGTCAATACCCTGTTTATGAGAAACGGATAATCTGTCCAAAATGGAAAATTACAAAAGTGTGTACAGATGCTGAACAAAAGAAAAGACAGAAGGACAATCTAGAAGCTGTAAAAAAAAGAAAACTGCAAAATGATGGAGATATTATAGGTTACCAGTTGGAAAACAGTTCAGGTGTCAACTGCTATGCAACTGTTGTTCTCAATGTACTGTTTCATTTATCACATCTAGTCAACCAAATTCAACAAAAACCAGATAAGAGATTGTGTTCTACACTGCATCACTTGCTCCAATGTTTACTGAGTGACGGAACTGTGATACATTCTGCTTCAGGTATTCAAGATCTTTTAGATATATGCAGTAGATCAATAATGTTTACTCTCAACAGTAAGATGTAGAAGAATATATAATGGTTATGCTTGGAGTTTAGAAGAAGAAGATGTAAACATTGATGATTTATTCGAACTGAGTTAGACATGGAATTATGACTGTGGAGATTGTGATTATTCTTCTACTACTCAAATAAATTCTGAGCATTCTCTCTATTTAACATTACCAGATTTCAAATGCCTTTTGACAAATTGCTGAAGAATTGTAATCAAAATATCACCTGTGCAAACTGCAGATCAGATGTTATCTCTAAATTATTCCTAACAAGAACTGGAACATACCTTATAGTAATGATACAACGATGCAGAGCAGATGGTTCCAAATTGTAAACTCAAATTACAAACTTCAAAGCTAGACAAATATCAATTTCTGGAAGAATTTTTACTACCTCAGCTATCATCTTTCACAAAGGAATTAAGAGAACCTCCGGGCACTACACTGTCTATTTAAAGTGTGAAACTGAATGTACTGAATGCAATGACATTAACCTAAAATTCAAAACAAAACTTCCTTTCAAACTACCAAACTCTAATCTTTTCTTTCTTCAACCAAAGTTCTAAGAAGGAATCCTGGATATAAAAAGTGATTCACGGTGTTTCTTCTACATGGTTCATCGGTCTTTTAGACATTATTCGGCCTATTGTGTGTAATGTCTTTAAAAACTTCAAACAGTCCTTTCATCTTCCACAAAGGAGTTAATATCACGTCTAAATACTACACTGTCTAATTAAAGTTTGAAATTGAATGGACATTATCCAATTACAGCAGCCTTAAGTTGAAAGCAAAAACTGGCGTTGAAACTAAAACATTACCCCTTTTGTATTATCAACCAAGCTTCTAAGTACTATTTGTGGAAAAAAAATACACTATGGCATGATTTCTATAGGGATCATCAGCATTTAAGGGTGCTTTATATTTATTTGTAATATTATACAAGATATAATAATTTAAGAAATATTTTTAACATAGGTTTGTTTATATTACTGTACTAACTCCAGAAAAACCAATTGATTAATGAATTGTAGTGAGTGTAATGCATAGTGTCACTTATTTATAGTGATGTACTTTGCAGCTTTGGGACTTAATTTCCAATCCATTGATTGTTTTTTCCCTACTGTTCAAGGATGATGTTTCACACAAACCATCATTTATGGTGAAGAAGTGTGAAAGCTGAGAACAGTAAAAAAGGTAAAATTATATTTTTACTAGATTCTAATACACTGCTACAGTATAAGTAATGTATATTGTTAAATTTGTGTAATTTTCGAGATTAATCCTAACATATCTTTATGTCCTTTTTCTTTTTCAATAGCAACTGCAGTTGAACATCCTTAGATGTCTCCAAGCAATTTTTCTACCACAGACCTATTGCTTAGATGTATCCATGGAGAGTGTTTTTAAATATAAAGTGCTCTTGCCATAGCTTACTATTAGTTTGCTTTCCCGATTTTAAACTTAACACTTTCAGTGTAACAGAGCACATTTACACTCTGTTACACAACAACTCACACAATCATTCTGGCGTTTATACATACAGGCATTTACACAACCAGTCATTTATTAATTCATTAAACTTGTATTTGATTTTCAGAGAAAATCATACAAGTGTAAAGTGAAAAATGTATCCATGATTAAAAAACACTTAAAATAATAAACTGTCAAATCGATGCATAAATATATACAAACAACAATCACATTAAACCTCTGTGCATACAATCCTGGAATAAAGTGCAATAGTAGCGTGATGCATGAAAATCCCCAGATGGAACATGGGAAACAAAAAAGCACAGTTTGTGAGTGGCCAAGAGCTGGAGATATAAAAGTCCCGGTCTAATTCACCTAAATGCCAGTGCGGCTAGGGTAAATATTATAAATGTATGTCACAGGACAGAGAACTTTTGACACTTACCCATACAGCCTCTCACACAGTCACTCACCCATACAGCCAATCACATACCTAGTATTTTACACATAGATGAGATCACACCCCACTCATTCACTCAAACAGCTACTGACATACCCATTGACTCACCAATACTTTATTCACACACCCTCTCAGTCACTGAGGCAGCCCCTCATGTACCCACTCACTCACATACACAGTCAGTCTTACACCCACTCACCCATACACCTACTGATACACTCAGTTACTCACCAATCCAACCAGTCACACAGCCATGTATTGACTGATTCAGTTACTTACATATCCACTCACACACTCATACAGCCACTTACACAGACACTAGCTCACCCATACTCCCACTTACACTACACTCACTCACCCATACACCCACTCACATAGACACTCTCTCAGTCATACAACCACACACACATGCAGTGACTCACCCATACAGTCACTAAAACAATCCTTCCCTCACACATATAGTCACTAACACACACACTCAATCACCCATACACCACTTTTGCACTCACTCACTCACCCATACACCCACTCATAGAACCACTCACTCTCCCATATGGACACTCACACATGCACTAACTCACCCATACAGCCACTGACATACCTACTCCCTCACCTATATACCTACTTGTGTATCCTCTCAAACACTCATACAGTCACTCCCACACCCACTCGCACACACATACAGCCACTCACTCAGCCACACAGTTACTCACACAAGCACTCACCCAGCCACACAGCTACTCACACACCCTCTCCCTCACCCAAACAGCCATTCATGTACCCTCTCACTCAATAATACAACCACTCACACAGCCGCTCACTCACTGATACACCCATTCACATAGACACTACCTCACCCATATAGCTACTCACATAACTATTCACTCACCCATACAGCCATTCCCACAGCCACGCACTCTCCCATATAGCCAGTCACACAGCCACTCACTCACCCATACAACCACTCACACAGGTGCTCATGCACCCATACAGTCACTCACACAACCATTCACTCACCCATAAAGCCACTCACACAACCAATCACTCTCCCATTTGATCACTCACACACCCATTCACTCAAACAAGCATCTACTCATACAGGCACTAACTCACCCATACAGCCATTCATGCACCCTCACTCACTCATACAAGCATTCACACACTCACTCACTCACTCATCCAGTCACTCACACACCCACTCACTCACCTAGACAGTTACTCAGTTACTCACACACCCTTTCACTCACCCATTCAACGATTCACACATGCAATCACTTACCCAAACAGTCACTGATACATACAGTCATTCACCCACACAGCTACTCAGACACCCACTTACTCACCCATACACCAACTCACACAGCCACTCACTCAGCCATACAGCACACTTTATCTTTCTTTAACTGTAAAAGATGGTTCTGACAAGAACCTTTTTTTGTGGAACTGGATTTTTTTTTTTTTTTTATATTTTGTATTTTTCTGTACTTGTTATCAAACAAAATGGCAATAAGGGGGGTCAAAATATTTTAATCAGAAACACAAAAACAGTGCAAATAGTGGGAGAAATAAAAGAAAATTAAGAAGTATGTTGCCTTGCTGCTTCAATGATAGTATCAACAGACCACTTACCAGCTGTGAGCATTGTGCTGAAATCAAGGTAATACATACCAACACACCTCAACTCTGATGTAATTTGAGGATGACACCTTTCCACTTCAGTAGGCACTCTCTCCCCAGGAACAGATGGTGCAACCGCAGATGTAGATAGCCCCTCTCCATCTCTCTCCATCAGTGCCCTCTTCAAATTGATCCAATGGTACATCTTCAAATGGTACAACATCGAAGTTAAACCACAGGAATATTTTTTGCTGTTTCCTCTTGAGAGGGTCTTCTCACACAAACAAATTTTGCCACAGTCTTGGACTCTCCAGACAGGATTGTGAAAAATTCCCAAGCAATACTTGGTTTGATCGGTGCAGGCCCCGCATCTCCTGAGTCTTGCTTTTCTACCTTCTGCTCCTGCTCCTCTGGCTGCTCTAACACCTCCTGCTGCTCACTACCTCCTGGTGCCATTTGGATGGTAAACAAATGACAATCAGAAGTGTTGAACAGAGTGCTGTACTAAAAGCCCAGGACAGCTGCAAAGAATGATTAAAAATGAATGGAAGATTTAAGAAGAGGGAAATGGATGGGAACTTGCTTTGGAGATTAATGAAAACTGTTTCCTCCAATTATATCGCTTTGTTTCCAGGTCACATGATCTTCACAAATACTGACATCGTCGTGACTACCGGCATCTTCATGAAGAAGGGAAATACAATTTAAAAGTGCTAAAGTGCTTTACATTAGAAATGATTACAACAATAGAAGTTTAAACACTATGTTAGTAAACAGCTATTGTCAAACATTAATTGCAATATGTGTATATATATGTTTTACACTTTTTTAAAAACACGCGGTCTTTGTGACTTTTCCGCAAAACCGGAACATACTGATCATCGCAATTAATTCACAACAAATAAAAACTTTAGAAAACAAACACAGTTATTAATCCAATAAAACAAATGAGAAGGAGTGACACAGAGAAAAACATTAGTGGTCCATTATGCAGGTGTAGTGTATAATATGTAGTAGACATTTGCACAATGACAAAATAATAAGTAATTTCCGACTACATAGTAACGCAGATGAGTACACAATTTCCAGAAATCAGTTCACTCTACTTAAAAAAAAATTATTCCATTCAGATCCTCATGTTTATTTCAGATAAATTAAACCTCTACATGATGCATTTACAAATATAAACTAAGCATGTGCCCCAGGTAAAGTTCCACTTGATAAAAATGGAAACAAATCTATCTTAGGCTGGGCCAATAGAAACCAAAAACGTTCCCTCTAAAAATTCATATTAAAAAAAAGATCTGAAATCCTTAACAGAAGTGAATGCATCATAAATATATTGGAGTAAAATCTAAACTTCAGTGAGTGTGACAAATGAATTCTATAATGACATCTCCTTGTAAGAGCAGAGACCATGGTTATGTCCTTTACATATACTAAGTAAGGAAATACACAAAAACAATAGCACCACTTAGACACTCACTTGTACACCCATAAACTCACTAACATACCCACCCAAACATCTAAAGCAGCACTCGCATAGCCACTCACAGACACACACAGTCTCTGGCACAACCAGTGACAAACTCACAGAGGCATTCACATCGTCACTCACAGACTTACTCATGCGCTCATAGACAACCTTGGATATCCACTGACACACTCACACTTAGAGACCCACACACACATACTCATATACCCACTAACAGACCTACATAGGGGTTCACACATCCACTGTGAAACATTACAGGTTACATTTATGGAAAAAGTTTTAGAAAAAGCTTAGAAATTCACTCAAAAAAACAAAGGTTACTGGGATGTTAAAGTTAGAAAATAGAATTTAAAAACCTTCAAAATTCACAGAAAAGAACAAAGGTTACAGGGACATTGTAGTTATCAAATAGAATTTAAAAATCCCTTCAAAATTCACCCAAAGAAATAAAGGTTACAGGCACATTATAGTTAGGCTCTCATTTATTCAAAACCAATGAAATTCAGCAGTTATAGTTACCTGAGCTAACTATAACTTACGCCCCCACAATACACTGCTTATGACCTCACATATTACATGACTCATGACATGGTCAGTGACATCACTGATAATGGCTAAAATGACATCACTGATGACATCATCCATAGAACCACTTGCACACACACTCCCACAAAACCTCTCATACACACACACTCCCACACCTAAAGAACCACTCACATACCAATTCACATATAAGTACTCGCACAACCACTAACACATTCCATAAAGCCACTCACTCACTCACTCATACAATCATTCACACAACCAGTCACTAATCATACAGATACTCTCATGACCACTTACTTACTCATACAGATACTAACACATGCTCAGTCAGCTAAACAGTCACTGAGACAACCACATACTCTCCCATAGACCCTCTCTCATACTCACTTACTCACCCATACAGCCAGCCATACACCCAATCACTCATCTATACAGCAACTCACACACCAATTTAGCTACCTATACACCCACTTATACACCTATGAACACACACCCATATAGCTAGTCATGTACCCTCACACTATACGTATACACACTCATGCAGCTGCTTAATCACTCACACAACCACTTATATACTCTTTCACACAACCATATAACCACTCACACACCTGTTCACTCGCTCATACACCCTTTAACATAGACATTCGCTCTCTAATACAGGCACTCACACCCACTCACTTACCTATACAAACACTCAAACAACTACTCAATGACCTATACATCCACCAACACACCCAATGCCTTACCATACAGCCAATCACACATCCACAAGGTCCCCATACAGCTATTCACACAGTCACTCATAAACCTATGCAGGCACTCACACGGCCACTGATTCACCTATACAGCCACTCACACACCATCTCACTTTCCAATACAGCCACTCAGTCATCCATACAGCTACTCACACACTTGCTCACTCTCCAATACAGTCACTCACACAGCCACTCACTCACCCATAAAGCCATTAAGACATCCACTCACACACTTATACAGCCACTCACAGAGCCATTCACAAACAGATTAGCTCAGATAACTATAACTGATGAATTTCCCCAGTTTTGAACGAGGGAAAGGTGACCCTAACTATAATGTCCCTGTAACCTTTGTTTTTTTCTGTGAAATTCTAAGGTTTGTTTAATTCTATTTCCTAACTATAGCGTCCCTGTAACCTTTGTTTTTTTTTCTATGAGTTTCTAGGAATTTTCAAATTCTATTTCCTAACTTTAACGTCCCTGTAACCTTAAAGTAAAGTTATAGTTAGGCATTGAAATCAGTTAAAAACTAATGTTTAAAAACTGAAAAAATACAGAAATTCATCAGTTATAGTTCTGTGAGCTAACTATAACCCTGCTATGTACTGCTTATAATCTCACATATTACATCACTTATAACATGTTAAATAACATCACTGAATGAATGAATGAATCTTATATAGCACACTGCTACTCCAGGAGTGTCCCAGCACTTAGGCAATCAAAGACTGCAGTGTAAGCAGGGAACAGCAGGAGTCCTACTTTCTCTAAAATTCAAATAGATAGGTTTTCAACTCCTTCCTAAATTTTGTTTCCTCTATAATAGATCTCAGGTGCCCATTGATGACATCTCAAATTACATCATCGATAACATCATTGATAACATCATCCAATAATTAGGACAGTTTGTTATATGCTTTTCAAACAGGCAAGTGACTGGCCTTGCGTCCAACCCCACGTCCATCCGAGGCCAAGCCCCACTAGGGTACTGGAATTACATCATTAAGATTGTTCCCTCGACAAGTGGAAGATCATCTGCCTAGGTAAATGCCAACAACCCTCATGGAGGGTAACAGGAAGAACTTTCACACCATCCTTGAGGTTGCAGAGGCACAGGCTACGGTTGAGCAGGACAGGCACAAGGCAAAGGGTCGTCTATGAAGAAAGGGGCAAAGGAGGAGGTGCAGGTGGAAAAAGGCTGCACAGCTGGCTTTTAAACTGTTAGGTAGCTCAATTCCAGAGAAAAGCAATTGATAATCAAGCAGAAGTTAATGGTACTGAAGTTGCATGTGGAATGCGTAAATAAGACAGATGCAGCCTTTAAAAATAGAAACGCTTAAGCCAGAAAGGTGCTTAGTACAGACGGTTTTCAACATAAGGAGCTTCAGTGAGAAGCACCATGATTGTTATATTTAATACACATAAAGAGCAAATTTTAGTCAAAAGAGACCCACATGACAATTTAGCACTTGCACAGCTTCCATTCACTAGTCAAAATTCTACCCCACCATGCACTATCTAGCACTAATGATGATTCTTTCTCCTTGTTCCAATATATTATGTGCTAGGTCACTCATATTACAGGTATGTGTCCTTAACTTCAAACTTGACAGAACTAAAGATTCCACCAACCCTCACATCAGCTCTTGGATGAATAAAGCGTAGAGAGCAATAGAAACCTTGGTGTGGTTATAAGGTTTGGTAGATTTGGGGAGAGATCACCAACTGCTTGATGGAGCTTACACGTTCTTTTCACACCAATACCAATAATAGTCGAGAATAAATGTAATGCACACATCTGCAGGAATATCCAATACAAGTATTATCGAGATTGGTGTGTTAAAGATATACAATCATGTACTGATGACTGTGCAAAGTTCAATAACGGGATGTAAGCAAATATTTCACCCTGGGACCCTACAAAGAGCTTTTTTGATAAATGAGTAATATGGACAATATTTGAAAAAAATGCTGATTTTTCAGACAGATTACTGCTAGCTTTACTTGTAGAATAAATAGACAGAAAAGGGAACAGGAAAAGAAGTGTGAAGAAGGCCAGTGGATTTGGAAAACCCACATGTGTCTAGCAGTCAAACAGGAAATGTTACTGTAAAGTGGGAGGCACATCAGATCATGCTATTGAGAGTTCAGATTGAAGTGTTCCACTTAAGCTAACCAGATGAAAAGGGATAAACTCAGTGAATCATTAGCAGCTATGGCACATGATCACAGCATTATAAAATGAATAAGAACATTAGTGGGCTGTTGATTATAATCAGTGTAATAGCTGTTCCTGCATTTGGAAAGGGACAGATTTTCCTATTGCTTATCAAAGCATATGCTTTTGGGCACCCTTTATTTATAGAGAAATGTCTTTGTCATCTCACTATTATTCTAGTCATTTGCATTTGACCAAACTAACGTTCATGACACACATAATGTCTGCCAGCTGAAGTGTTCATAACTTGCTGAATGAACATGATGTTTTGTTGAATATAAAATCAAAAAAGATGTTATAATAAAAAAAGAATGTTAAAGAATTCGCTGGCTGTAACCACTGTAGTGAGCCGGTGAGAATGCTCACCTTATTTCATGCATTTTGTAAAGAACTATACACCTCCATTATGATACTAGACTTTTCCAAATTGCTAACCTGTTAGAATCGAATCACATTTCCCAAATTAACAGTACAATAAGTCGCAAGCAGGTTCTTTCGGTATCCCTACAGAAAGTCGATGAAGCCATCAAGTGACCTAAAAGGGCCACAACACCTAAAGGAATTCAATTAGAAGTATTTAAAACATTTGCCTACAATTTGCCCCATTAGTGTATGTGTTGATCTCCAGCAACAAATTAGGTGAGAATTAACATGAAACTTGGGGCAAATCAATATAATATTGTTCTACAAAGTGGACAAACAGCCCCGATACACTGGGACTTAGAGGCCAATATCTTTGTTAATTACTAACAGGACAATTTATGCTAGTATCCTGGAAAAGAGGTTCGCTACTGAATCAAGAGTTTGGCCTCTCTTTGTCAGGTTTCAACACAGGTAGAAATACAATTAAATATATCAATGGAGTGAAAGCACTGATAGACTGGGCAGAGAAATCAGGCCCCTCTAGCATTGGTATACTTGAAGCTGATGGAGTGGAATTGCCATTTATGTGGCTTGCAATAAAATTGCTGGGAATTCCTATATTACTTAACTGAATTAAAATAAGCTACAAGGTCCCAAAAGTGACGGAATTGGTTAACATGCACACTTCAATAAAAAAATATATCCATGTTAATTTAGTTATAGGACTAATTATAAGTGCAAGAATAGGGAGATATATAATGAATTTGCATGAGTTTCCCAAGGAACCTGATGGGTGGTGCTTTGGGGAAATCCTGTGGTCGAGTCAGTATTTGAGATACCTGCACAAAGATAATGGAGTAAAGTCTGAAGTTGTTTAACAACTATTAAATAAGAATGGTTTTACTAAATGCAGGGATATTCAAGAAGAATTATGAATTCCCCTCACAGGGATTCTCTAAGTACCTACAAATCCAGCGTTATTTTAATTAATGTATGAATTCTGCATGGGATTCATTACATCAGGAATAATTGATGTTTTTAAACAGCCAAGCGCCTACTATTTTCACTGTTCATGGCTTCTTCAGATAGGTAAAGGACGACATGGCAAATGGTTACGTAAAGGGCTGGATTGATTATCGGTTATGATGATAAGAGATTTTGGGAACATCTTTAATGACAATATACAGCACAATTTGTCTTTCTAAATATCGAATGCAAACCTATAGAAATATTTTTGTTAGAAATTGGCTCTCTAGTTGGCAGAGGTATGCACCCCTGTCCAAGTAAGGACCACAAACCCGAGTAAGGATAAGCTAGATACACACTAAAAGATAACCTGTGTGCACCCTCTGGTAGCTTGGCATGGAGCAGTCAGGTTTATCTAAAGAGGCAATGTGTAAAGTATTTGTGCAACACATACACAGAATAGCACAATGAATACTTCACAAAAATACTCCACACAGATTTATAAAAATAGAGAATAATTTTATGAGTAAAACAAGATCAAAATGACAAAAATCCGATGTTATGAAGTTATGAATTTTTAAAGATGAAATCAAAAGTAGTGCTTAGAAGTCAATAGCGGTAATGGTTTACTTGAGGCCTCAATGGGCAGGGCAAATCCAAAGTTCAGGCCTACCGCGATGGAGGGCAGGCTGGCTGCAGGATTCACACAGGTTCCGCTGAGAAAGTACCTTGAATGGAGCACAGCGCCGAATTCGAAGTCTCGATGCACTGGCACCGATCCATGAAGCTGATGAAGACTGCTTTTATGATGCAGGAACTGTTTCATCATTGGGCCTTGTAAACGTACGTACAAAATCCTCTCAGGACTGGTGAGGCAGTTTCCGATTACCCCTGAATCTCAACCTGCCCTCTGCTGGGGTGATTCAATACTTTTTAACAAGGGTCTTCTTCATCATGGGATACCTCAGCCTGTCCCCCTTCTCTAGGGACTGTAGGGCATCCCTCACATCACCAGGAATATGACTCCATATGCCAGCTCGCCAATCTGCCTCAGGGATCCTGTGCACCTCTCGAGCTACCTCATATGCTTGAAACCACCTGACTTTGTCACCCCCCCCCCTCCTTGAAGTCAGGCAACAAGTCCCTCGGTAAATGGACTCTTGTTTCCACACTGTACACAGTAGTTTTGCTGCCGCCATCTCTGCTAGACTCTGCCAGCTGTTTACCTTTCAAGTTCAGCTCCTTGAGACTCAGTTCATGAGCCAGCAAGATATTGCTTTCTTCCATGGCTCTCTCAGTCTCAGCTGCCTCCATGGCAAACTTTTCTCTTGCTAAGGTCCTTTCAGCCTTAGATCTTCTCTCCTCTGCAGCCGTTTGGCCAGCTGCAGCCTCAGGTCACTCTCAGACTGTCCGTCCTCGAGCTCCTCAAGGGACAAGATTTGCAATGGCAGGCCTGAGACAGGGTTGAAAGGCTACTTGTGTGGGTGGCACAATCAGTGCTGCAGGCCCACTAGTAGCATTTAATTGACAGGCCCTGGGTTTATGCTACCCCACTTTACAAGGGATTTACAAGTAAACTAAATATGCCAAACAGGTGTAAACCAATTATACTGTGTTTAGAGGAGAGAGCACGTGCACTTTAGCATTGGTCAGCAGTAGTAAAGTGCTCAGAGTCCTAAATCCAACAAAAACAAGGTCAAAGAAAGGGAAGGAGGAAGCAAAAGGTTTGGAGCGACCTTTCAGAGAGGGCCATTTTCCAACAATACTTCACAAGACAGCACACTTCTCATCTACTGAAGACAGGTTAGCAGGTCGCCCTAGTGAAAATGTGATGTACTGCTTACTGGGTTCAGATGTTGAGAACTTCAAATGATCTTAAGCAGTAAATGTCCCTGAGGTTCCAAGGTATTCAGACTGAAATGGTCATGGCTTAGATGTGGATTGATGTCGGAGATTACAGCAGAAAGCTGCCATTACCAGGTGACAACCAGAAACATTTAAAGAGAAGGACATGTGAGCTTCACCGGAGATGGGTAAATCTACTATTGACAAAGGAAGGAGGTGTAAAGCCTGCCCCACAAGTCACAAAACCCTTTTTGGGAAGGAAGCCGGAATATAGAGTCTTGCAGGCTTTGTTAAACATGAACTAATTCCACAGGGAGACTGCCATCTGGTGCACCCATGAACATGGTGCCCCAATGAATATAAGTTCACCCATGTTACTGTAAAACACATATAACATGTGCACTATTTATATGTCTCCTACACACGTGGACATGTAAATGCCCTTTTACAGGGAAAGCCAGTAAGCAGGCTCACCGCTGGGGCAAGGGTAAAAAAACATGTGCCCAAGGTTAGAATCACATTGCAATCAACAAAAGCCCGTTCACAGCCTAGATAAGTATCAATAGCCACTGTCCCTGAAAATGAGGGCAGGGTTTGGTTGTTCCTCAGTCAGTAAAAGATATAAAAACTTGGGAATAATCATAATTTTGAAGCATTTATTTTACCCCAGCACACAAGGCTGAGCTGTTTCTATGTTTGTGAAATCCCTGAGTGAGAAAACATTTTGTAAATTCATTGGAACTTTGATCCCTAGATATTTTACAAATTCCTCCTTCCATACTATATTAAAATTGAAAAACTGGTTTCTGAAAGTGGACATTGTGAAAGGGGAAATACAAAATGTATTCCAGTTAATTTTTTTAGCAAAATATCTAATAGGGAGATAGTGTCGGGGTGCTCGAGCTCAGAACTCAGCAAACACATGTGAGCATAATAAATGATTTACCATCCCAGGGATTTACTTTCAAGAAGAAAAGTACTTTCATGCACTCTAGGACTAAATACTAGCCATAAGAAATTAACAAGATGCAACTTAGTTTGCTGGGTGGCTGAGATTGTCCATGCTGTTTATTGCTATTCGCCCTGATCTCCCTTAAAAGCCAGACAGTTCCCTCCCAGGGACAATTTCAAGTGTAATTAGGCTCAGGTGTACGTTAAACCCGCAATCTCTCAATGCACATAGTCTTTCTCACATTTCACTTTATCTCACCAAGCAAGGTTTCTTAGTCTTCACTTGGGTTGGCACACTTGGGTGGCTTACCGGCTCCTCCTCCACTCAAACGCTCTGCTGCTTCTTAGAGGGTGAGCTGGTAGTTCTCTTCATGGCCTATTTGGGCAGTCACATCATCAACCCGGCAGCTGGTCTGCAACCTTGGCTCCCACTAGTAAGGCAGGGCAGTCCTTTTCCTGGGGGACTCTGGACCACACATAGGATGCAGGTGCTCGCAGATCAGTGAAGACCCTCGTGGGCTAATCAGGTCCAAAATGGTATAGTCACACACAGGCCAGTCTAGGAATGGTAAAGCCACACACAGGCCACATTTGGGTGAATGGCAAGGCCCAGCAGAGTCCTCACTCACTCGTTATCGTGGCGCTGGTCCAACCCTGAAACTTCTGTAGGTGAAACAGATCAGTTGATGCCAAAACTATTTGTTAGACACCATCTCAGATCATGCCAGAATTTCTCTTCTGACACAGCAGCTACAGTCCCATCTCTGAGGAGCCCCTACATGGCCCTTGTGATCTTTGGTCAAAGAAAGACAAAATTCTGGGCCTCACATACGGGTTCCCTTTTCCCAACAGACTCTGTAGTCCCACCTTTCAACCTCACCATCTACCTAATGGCAGTGCTTCAGACAGATTAAGCAGTAGCTCCCTGCTCACCAAAAGGCCTAATTGAATTTCTAGAGGGGCATTCTCTCCTCTTTCATTACTCCATTGTCTAAATTGTCACCTTCCAGCTTCAGAAATGTCAGCAATAATCTTCCACTGTCTGGGAAAAAAACTGCCTCCATCATGTGCAGCACATCAGGCTTGGGACATTCAAATCCAATAGGTCTCCATTACTCTGGTTCACTTACACTCACCATGCATGTATCACGCAGGCCACATACACAAAGCACACAGACATATGCTTAAAATGTTAGCACTGGGACTTGTGTAAGTGTCTGGAAGTGAAATTTTAAACAAGCAGGCCAATAGGCTTCCACTCAGTTAACACAGATAAAAATGTCTGGTCACAACTAGCCATTCATAAAACATGGCATGCTGCCACCAACCCCCTATGTGCTAAAACCCATGAAAGGGGCAGTAGTCCATTGTGAGTTCAGTGAGGGCATGCTTGGCGTGCCACCTCAGGTCCCAGGACCAGTCCTGGACCTCACTCATGTCAAGTGACATGTCAGCGCAAAAACTAGATTGGTGTGAGGCTATGGTCAAAATCAAAAACTAGGGCACCGCCTCAGCATGTAGGATGTGTGTATCAATGTGAACATAGTGCCAATTCTTTCCATGGAATAATTATAGAGACTACATTACAATTTTGCCAGAGATAGTTTATGTTCACGTTAATAACATTAATTTACGACCACACTGAAATTCTTTTTGGCTCTGACATTCAGGTACCGTGACCCCTGAGCATGGTAGAGAACCTTTATGTAGCACTGCACATAGTACACCGAGCACAACTGTATTAAGGGTTTTAAGGTGTATATTTGTGTAAACATTGCAAGAGAGCCGATGCCTGCTCCCTTTTTACCTGTCCCCAAGAATTGCAATGTCCCCTAGTTGTTTGTCTCGAATGACTTGGCCTGTGCTACCCTTTCTGCTGATGGCTATTCGTGTCATGTTGTGAAGTGGTTTTCAGACAAATCAGTGAATAGTGTGTACACTAATCGATGCAGTACAATTACAACCATTGCTACAAGTTCATTTTCCTTAATAATCATGTTCATAAGATAACTTAAAAATAGTCATCTCCCTAGCATTACATCAACTCACATGTTTCAACATAAATATAAGTGCCAGGTCAAGGGAATTAACAATTTCCGAATACTTCCTTTACTGGTCACAGTAGGTCTCAGTTCCAGAGTTCTGACATAGTCTAACTAGATCCGGAAGGAAGTATATATTCCCTATTATCACTCATGCAACACATGGTTCATATATGAAGTCAAAGGGGATGCAATTAAATCACTAAAATACGAAAAAGAATTAATAAATGTATTCATCGAAGTACATTTAAAGATGTGCTTGTGCACTGATTAATAGAGAAATCTTCTCACGTTATATATCATTTCCTTTGAATAGTGAATCTGACAGATTTTGCGTCAGCAGATACGCATAACAACAAAGGACATTTTCTCCCAGGAAGCCTCGGAGATTAATTTCCATAAGATTGACACGTACACTGATGCCCTTTGGGGACATGTAATGAAATTCCTGTAACTTATCAAGTCGCATAAGGAATCGCTGGCATTTCCCTTCGAGGCTAGGTCAGATGAAAAAAAAAAAACACTCCGTGCACTAAACTCTCGATTCCAGCAAGCTCTTGCAGATCTCAGTCAGTGCTTGCATTTCAGCAAATGTCACCTTCATGGTTGTCTGTTGTGGAACGCGAGATTTTTTGATTGGAAGGACAAACAGGCTCCCGAGCACGCACAGAAGAAGGAGCCTGCCGCTGCGTTTTCTTTCACTCCACCAGCATTGACACGCCACATCCTGTTTTATTTGTCCTTTGCTGGCTACTTTTAAGGAGCCAAGAACTCCTCGGTGACAGTGCGCTGCTCGCGCAAGTCACAACCCTTGTATTTCCTGATGCCATTTGAACTAGAAGGGCGACAGTGACTGAATGTGTGGCCGGTGCCGGCTCCCATTAAATGGTTACCTGGGAAGACAAGTGTCCCTGGGAAAATGTGATGACAGTCAGGCGTTCCTCCAGAGCCTGAGAATTATTGCTCCATTCAGAGGCACGGAGTGTGCAATGTGTACCCTGTGAGAGAATTCGATGTAGCATGGTATACAGTACACAGAGCTGCAAATAGGGTCATTCCTCAGTTCAGAGTCCCAATGCTCAGAGTAATTAACTTCACATGTCACGCTTGAACGCCGAGGCTGAGTTCAAGTGAAGTGATGAGGTGACCAGCCCTGAAGGGTACGGCTGCTTGAGCTCTTTATTCCAAACACAAAGAAATAACAACAGACATAGGGGCATATTCTCAAGGACTTATCGCCGAGTTAGCGGCACTTTATCGCAGCCAAAGTGGTGATAGATTTATCGCCCTATTCACAAGCTGGTGCTAACAGCCGATATCGCCAGTTTTCCTGCGATAGCAGCCACAAAAAACATCGCCACGGATGACACCGGCAACTAACACTAATGAGATGCAGAGTAGGCGTTCCCGTGCAAAAACCCGCGACAACACCACTTCGCAACATTTTCAACGACCAGCCAGATCGGCGATAAGAACACAAAACATGCGATAAGGCGCGTTAGCAGCAGGGAATTAACACCTGCTCTGTCCTGGTATTAAGTCGGACGATAACCTGCACCAGAAATGGGAGGCTAGCCCACAGCCACACCAGAAGAACAACAGATGCCATGGAGCTACTGATCATGCAGCCGGACACCCAAGAGGGCCACAACACCCACCGCCACCCCCCCAGGACCTCCCCCCCGGGGCCCTACCCCGGACAAAGATATTTTACATCAACTTTACAAAATCATGACCAAAACAATTCGCCTGATGTCGCACAAGTACAACAATTAACATTCATGTGCGGTCAGAAAAAGGAGAATCATTCATTCATCTTTGAATTTCCAAACAAATTATTTTATTCAAATTTAACTCAAAACAACTATTCGGAAGAGTCATGGCGGGTCTTCTCTGGACAATCTGTAAGACACAGCCTGCAAGACAAAATTCAAGATAAGAAGGTGTGTCATGCGCTCATCAAAGGACAGAGAGAGAGAGAGAAAGAGAGAGAGAAAGAAAGGGAGAGAGAGAGAGTGAAAGAGAGGGAGAGAGAGAAAGGGGGAGAGAGGGAGAAGGAGAGAGAGAGAGAGAAACAGAGGAAGAGCGAGAGAGACAGTGAAAGGAAGAGAGGGAGAAGGAGAGAGAGAGTAACAGAGGAAGAGAGAGAGACAGTGAAAGGAAGAGAGGGAGAGAGAGTGCCGACACTGCGGACCCAGGCCTCACTGCTCACCTGCTGCCACCGGTGTGTCTCCAACCACGTGCCGGTATACACTGCAGTCCACCAGGTCCCTTATCTGAAACAGAGTCCAGATTTATGAATGGCAGAGTTCATATCATTGCACACGCCATCATCGCTTGGCTGCCCCTGCGCACACAGGCTGCTGCACCCCAGCCCCTCCCGCCGCCCAGCGGTGTTTGCCCGCCCCTGCGCACCCAGGCCTCACTGCTCACCTTCCGCCACCAGCGTGTCTCCAAGAGCCACCACGTGCCGGTGCAAGCTCCAAGCCCGGGGCCCGCGACCTTGGCAGCCTCCACATCATGCAGCCCTGCCCACGGGCCACCAGGTCACACGCGTGATTCTGGGTCTTGATTTCGCAATGGCAGAGATCATATCAGTGCACACGGCATCATCGCAGGCTGCACACCTGCTCAGCTCTATAGGTGCCACTAACTCTGTGAACCATGATGCAACGCCACGTGGCGGTAGGCCCGCGCTGCCCGCTGGCTCAGGCCTACACTGCGGTCCAGCAGGGCTCACACAAATCCTTATCAGTCTGGACCACCAGGACGGGCGCATCATCACAGGCTGCACACCCGCTCAGCACCTAAGGTGCCCCAACCTCAGTGCACCGATAGTCACCATCCCATGGCGGTAGGCCCGTGCCGGCCGCAGTGCTTCCGGTGCCACCAACTCTGTGCAACACAAGTCATGGACCCTTTCTGATTGAGTCTCGTGATATGCCAGGCGGACGCAGCCATGTCACCTCCGGCAGTGGGGAAGAACTGGGACAAGTAGTGTCGCCGTCGTCCCCTTTATACGTAAGCTGAGTGGGCTGGGTCGGCATACGGGTGTGAATAATTATCCCTGGGCGTGGTTCATTTCTGGGCTGGACAGGAAACCAACTGATGCGTGTGTCTCTGTTGCAGTGTCTGCGCCACACGGCCCGCAATCGACAATGTTGCAATGTTGAATGCACCCGGAGGGCGGCCGCGCACGAAGGGATTGTACAAGGAGCGCAAGGCCGTTCGGGCTCTTGGCCATGCATGCCAACTGTTGTGTGTGTATCGCTATTGGTGCACCATAAGCCTAAGGCCTAGCCTCAATTGCAGCGCGAAAGCCACATCACATTTCCAGAATGCAAGCAGTAGTCAGACTAACATTAGGGATGAAAGCTCCTTTGTTTCAATACATAAGGCGGAAGGACATCTGCACCTCCGACCTTGGTCTTGCATGCGGGTGGCACCCCCTGAGAGAGATACCATAGCAGATGATGACGACTCCCACACTACGCACAGCGCTAATGAAAGACCAACGTATCCACACCCCACACACAGAAGTTCTTGCTCGAGGTACTCTTGCATGGAATGCCCTTGACACTTACGTACACAACAACCCATACGTCCAAACATTGAACACACATACGGCTCATTGCTCCGAGCTGCGGCATATCATCCACATAACTGCCGCAGTTCAGAAGAGTGCCGGTTCTACGAGAGCCACCAACGCAATGGCAGAACATCCCGGGCGCATGCACAATGCCTGTCACGTGGAACTGTACCGTGACCGAATGCTGCCTGTTAGTTTCTGATGCATTGGTCTGCATGTTGTGGCCCTTGTCTTGCCCGTACTGACACGCACATGGCAATAAAGTCTACGCAACTTCACTAGTGTTTAACTGTGATGAGTGTTGATTAGAATGACAAATCGTGTGCCTCAATGAGCATTGTCCGTACACAGGGAGGGACTGACTGACGCATTTCACTTAGGGGTGAGTCCCTATTGCCAGCACCACCTCTGTGAGCCAGACATAGTGGTTGGGATAGTTGCTGATAGACCTGTGCTCTTACGTGTCTTCAGCAATGTGAGCATGGTGTCCATATTTTTGCCATGTGGATCAATGTGATCCATCACTACAGGCTGTGTCCACCCAGTTGAGTGTGAGTAGGTATGCGAAGAGATGTTCTGTTGTCAAATGTGAAGGGGGACACTACTTTAGGCCTGCCAACGACTTTGACATTTCATACCCAGCCCTATTTCTAACATTGCGTGGGGCAAAGTTGAGGAATTGCGCGATTGTTGTTTCAGAGCAATGAGGCCACAGCTAGTGCACACATTCCCAGTCATCTCACTTCCTATGTGTGTCATGGTCAAACATGCGCATTGCTTTCATTTCCCAGGGTGTACCTTTTTGGGCAATAAATGTCCTTACATTCATCCATACTTTCATACTTGATCGATTATGGACATGACACATCTGTGTGAATTTGAATGATTTATTCACATTCGGTGGAGTGTCGGAGCTGGAGCAGTATATGGCCATGCAAACCCCACATTACATTGTAGCCCAGTGGAGGGCCAGCCAGAGTCATTTAGGTATTGACAAGTACATCGGAAGAGGAAGAGTACAGTCCGCAGTCTGATTGCTGTGTCATTGGTAAGCAAACAAAATATGGCAGTCCATGTTGAGGTCCAAGGTGAGTGTTGCAGAGTGTTTCGGTGGACAGTGGGAGGTATTGTTACAGGGCATGATGCAGAGGGCAGAACCAAGCTGAAAGAGGGCATATTGCGGAGAAGAATGCTACTGGCTCCTTCTTACTACAAAGGTGGAATCACCCGCATCTTCGTCCTCTATGTCATCTGTCTGACATGTGGGTGCTGATGTTTGGTCTGCAGCACTGTGTGTCACTAACACATCAGGGGCCGGAGATGTGTGTGTAGAAGAACCAGCAGCATTCATCAGCGACTGCCTTAGTGGCAGCAATGCGATGAGGAGGATCTGCAGGGCATGGAGGATCCCAACAACTTTTCGCTGGTGTGCATCCGTGGCAGCCATTCTTTCCGCATGCATCCGCTCCATGTTCTCCATTATCCTCAGCATCTGTGCCAACTCTCGGCTGACATCGCTGAGGCCACTCTGACTAGACAGTTGTTCTCCTCTCAGAGTCATGACTCCAGCGATGTCGGGCATGGATTGTTGGACATCATGGAGCGAACTGTGGGTGTCCGTTAGGGAGTGTAAGTGGTCCCTGATGGGACTTAGACACCCACGTATATCATCTAGTTTGGCTGCCATGAGGTCGAACCCCACCCGCACCTGTTCAGCCACCTCCTTCTGGCAGTCTAACACATGGCCTTGGAATGCGATATGTTCTTCGGTGAGGTGCTGGGAGCCAGCCGTGGTGGTGGGTGCTTCCTGCTGTGTGGTCTGTGCAGGGGGTGGGGTCTCCTCGATGCAGCTGGGCTGCCCTGCTCCTGGAGGTGGGTTGCCGTAGCTGTCCATGAGCTGTTGTAGGGCGTCGGTGTCGAAGGTGTGGAGGTCCTCTTCATCATCACTGATGAGTTGTCAGGTTTGCTCTGCAGGAGGTGTTGATTGTCCCTCTGCAATGTGAAGGGGAGATGCATTTTAACATTGTGTTGACATGTATGTTGACGCATTGTTCAAGTTTACATACAGACTGCATGACAATGTACATTGTGACTGTTTGGGAGGAGCTGACTATTTGATGCGGGACAGTGGACATTTGAACTACATCACGGATGTGAGGTTGTACACATACATTATCATCGCACAGTTTCCTGCTATGCTAGATGTGATTGGCCAGTTTCTACGCACAAGCAGAACCAGTTGTGTCCTATGTTCTGTAGTGAGAGTGTTGCACTTTGTACCACATTGTCGTCAATGATGATGTGCTGTTATTGCTATGTGTGTGTGCTGCATTGTGGGAGAGTCGCCCCTGCAGCTGTGATTTTGCTGCCCCTTATCCCTTTGCGGCAGTGTGCCTTTGACTTCTGTGCTTCTACAGTGCTGAGATGTTGCAGACTTGCCTAATTTTGGCTCTAGTGCAGATTTTGGACTCTTGGGCATGGTTTATCCGCAGATGTGTTGTTGACGTCAGGGGTTGTTTGTGCACGTGGATGTGTCAGAGTGTGCCCTGCTCCTTCACGGATGTGTTCCACACTCAGCCACCTCAGTGTCGTGGCGTGCACCATGTCATGATAATTGGACTGCAGCCATGCTGTTCATCATGCAGTGTCACTTGCATTGTCAGTGTGGCTCACAGACACGCAGCTTTGCTGGTTTTGACACGTGTGTTTGGGTTGGTTGTGAGATTGGTGCCATGTGGGGAGGGACCCCTTTGTGCCCATAATGGACCGGGGCCTACTTGCTGTTTGTATGTGTGCTGCAGTGTGCCAAGGGGATCAGGGACATGATCCAGAGTCATTGTGAGTGTGCAGTGTGCTCTACTTAATTGTGCATGTGTGCCATTGTGCCCATCTCCCCCCGTCCCTCCAGTCCCTGTTCGGTACTCACCCTGGTGCTGTTGTGTCAGGTCATGACGAGCAGTGTCCGGACCCTGAACTCCTGCCACCGTCTCCCCACTGATGACTGTGGCCACCATTTCCTCCATCTCATCCAGCTCCTGGTGTTCTGCTGGACTGCCACCTCCAGTCTGCATTGCTGCCTGATGGTTGTCAGCGAGTTTCTTCTTGGTTTTGCGCTTCGCATCATTCCAGCGCCTCTTGACCTCTCTAATTGTCCTCCTACTCACTCCGACTGCATTCACCTTGTCCAGGATGGACTGCCATATTGCATTTTTATTTGCCAATGACACGTTGGAGGTGACGAACAGTTGTTGGTGGTGTTCTATCACCTCCGTGATGATGATCCTGTTTTCCTGCAGACTGAACCTCGTCTTCCTCGTCTTCTTCTCCTTGCCCTTCCGTGACCCTGAGGTCCCAGGCTGGTCCTCCTGGGGGCTTGTGGGGTTCTGGTCATCCTCTGTACTTGCTCCAGCTTCCTCCATGGTGCTACGCAGTTTGAATTATTTTGTTTGTGTTTTTCGGTGCTTTTATAGTGCATTTTCCCGCATGACGCCTGGGAATTGCAGGCCTGTTGCTGGTTATCGCTGGTTTTTTTATCGCGGTTGGCCACATCGCAACTTTTTTCGCGTTTGTGTGTTGCGTTTTTTTGCCGTCACTGTAATTTTATCGCGGTCATTTGACGCGTTAGCGTGAGACTATCGCATGGTACCGCCGTGTTGAGAATACAACGTTAACACAGCGTTATTTTCCCGCGATAGACTGCGATGTACAAAGTTGAGTTAAGCTAATTTTGTGATAATTATCACACATTCTTGAGAATATCCCCCATAGATGCTTGCCAGTTTGCCTCAATCTTTCGTGGTGGGTCTTACTTTAGAAACATTCTGCATCTCGGTATGTCCCCTCGTTTAACCCCTCCAAGTTTGTGGGCCAATTTTCAATCGGTATAAATAATTTGAAGATTCTGATCAACAAACTACTTAATTTTAGAACTATGATAAATGTATGTATTGGAAAAACGAAATTAATACATTTTGCGATCCTTTTATTCATAGCGGTTACGATGTAGAGGGTAACTTTTAGAAGGAATCCGCCATTCATTTATTTTCAATTATTTCGAATTGTGTCTACAGACACACAGTTCTTTGAATACCTTGAAGATTCTCAGCCTCTGGCGTCTCCTTGATCTAAAGCAGACAGCATTAAACGGGCTTACCGCAGAGCCATGCATGCTGTGCCACCTACGGATAGTGATCCGTTATTCGGATTACACATCGCCCCATCCCAATGGTTTTAAAGGGCAGTTCCATGTCAATCTGAAGTAGAAGCCAATGACAGACATGCAACATCTTCATATTATTGGGAGGTAGCCTTGTTTTTTGCCATTGTTGTCGAGTGAATAAGACACATGCATTGAATGGCTTAACGTCAAGGGATTGGCCTGCATGAAAAAAGCTTCTGATAATTTTAATAACTTGAACTTTGGGGAAATGTTACAGAGGCACTGTATTGTTTGATTGGCTCTGGGCTTTTAGTTAAATAACCAATCAACATAACCATGACGATCTGTTTTGGGAGAGAACCCCCAAATCAATCCGATGTATTTTTAAAATGCTATTATAAATAAAAGAAAAAAGAAAAAGAAAATACATCAAACAATAATTCTTTGAGCTACACAGCAATAATAACCAACTCAAAAGTATAGCTAACCTCTTAAGTGTTGAGACTTTCACATCCTGTCCCCCTTTCTCACTGCTGAACTCTTTGCCAGCAGCGGCTCCTGTATAAGGGCGCAGGGGCTTCGTAATATAAGCTTCTTTAAATAAACAGCAGTAAAATGAAGATCCGAAAGGCAGGAATTATTGCCATTTTGAGAGGGCCTTCTGCGCCTGCGTGTGGATGTGCCTGATTGATCACTACTAGGGCTTACTCACACAGCCCTTTTCTTTTCTCAAAGCGCTGTGACGTCAGTCTTATTTCTCCACCTTCCCCCAGAGCGCCGCTTAAAAACAGCCTCGGGCGTTTTGCTTTCAAGCCTGGGCTGTACAAGTCTGCATGCCACTCAGCAGGAGTCACTCCACCCTTTACCATCTCCCCACAGGGTGAGGTGTGGCCCACAAGCTTCGCTGACCACACCCACCCTGTGATGTGATGGGAAAGGCTGGACTCAGGAAGCGTGCGCAAGACGCCACAGACAAACATATTTTGTCAGTCTGTGGTGTCAGGTGACCTTTTATTTAGTGTATTGCAAGCCCGAAACGAAGCCCCTTTTATAATCCATACGAGCACACAGATGAATCCTAGGTTCGATTGTGCTATGGTGATGTGAGTTGACCTTTTCCAGCAAAATGACCAGATCAGCAGCTGCTTCTAAAACAGCTAAATTGGGAGAATAAGGTAAAAAACTGTTCCCTCTCCTCTCTTTTCTTTCCCTTTCTAACTGCTGATCTCCCTCCTGTGAAGCAACAATGGGGTCAGCGCTAAAATCTTAACTGCCACAACTACATGGTGTTGTTGTTATCTCCAGTGCAGGTTATATATGTTTATTGTTTGGACAGTGGGACATCTAGATGGAATCTGTTGGGAGAATAAGACCAGCACTAGCAAAGCCACTAACTGTACCTGGTTACTCAATGAGTGATGTGTTTCGCTTGTTTCTGCAAATGGGTGAGTTATTGAATGTGCAGGGTTGACTGAGTGGATAGGTAAATGTGATAACTGGTTATATGAATTGGGTGAATGATTAGTGAAGCTTGATGTGCATGGGTGAATATGAGTGGGTAGGTTATTGATGTAAAGTGGGTGAAAGTGAATTAATTGTTGAATGTGTATAGGTTAGTGTGTAAAATGTGTAGCTTAGTGAATGATCTTGAGTAGTTGAGTAAGTAAACGAGCGGATGACTAGGCATGATGGGGTGGGTAGATGAAAGTTCATTAAAACACCATGAATTGACTGATATACAACCTGCTGTCTACAATAATATATTTTTATAAATGAAAGTCCAACAGTAAGTGGGTGAGGCAGAGCGAATTAGGGAAATGAGTGGTGTGGTAGATGAGAATGCTTGATTGAGTGTCTGAATGAGTGCGAGTAAGAGGGTGAATGGCAGAATGGGTGAGTGTGTGGGAGAATATGGTTCTGTGGGGTAATGAGAGTGTATGGATGGAGGTATGAATGTGAGTTGAGAAATTGTGCGAAGCATAAGCTGGTAATACTGGTGTAGGTTGGAAGGGAATCTAGTCAGTCACAGGACTCTTGCCTCTTAGCTGAGTCTGAAGGCTCATTGGACTTCTGTATTCACTAAGACTTCTGACAAGGCTGATGATCTGTATTTGACCCCATTGTTTGAACTTCAGCTCCTCACTCAGTCTTTCATCCTCTTAAGGTCGATAAAAAGAAGACTATTGAGTTGGGTAAAAATGAATATCTGTGTTTACCTTCCCGCCTCACCACTTTTTGCAGTCACCAGCCTTTAAGCTTTTATAACTCTTTTCATGTTGAAGACTCGAAAGGGACACATTGGGGCACATTTGCAAGGAGTTAATGCCACCAGAAAGTCACTTTTTCCGAAGTTCTGGTGGCGTTAACTCCTTCGTCTTATTTACAAGGTGGTGTTAAACCACTTAACATGGCTTAATGCTGCCTTGTAAATAATGCACTTAGAGGCATATTTACAACAAAGTGGCAAAGCGTGTCGTTAAGCCAAGAAGGCTAACGACACGCACCGTCACTTCAGCAGTAGCGGCTCGTGGATGGAGTGCCGCGGGGCGGGGGAGGAGAAGGGTGGGGGGTAGTAAACTACGGCATACGGCCGAACAGAGGTAAGTAAACAAATAAATAAATAAAATGAATTTCATTGCGCGCGCTACATTGCGAAATGCGATGCAGCACGCACAACGAAATTCGTTTTATTTATTTATTTGTTTACTTACCTCTGTTCGGCCGTATGCCGTAGTTTACTACCCCCCACTCTGCTCCTCCCCCGCCCCACGGCACTCCCTCCACGAGCCGCTACTGCACTTCAGAAATGCAGGGCTGCACCATATTCATAAGAATATGGTGCAGCTGTTAGAATAGAATTTGTTTATGCTTACGCAGAGCTCCATGTAAGTTAACATTCGCTGCGCCATTTTCTTTTCAGGCGCCATTTTAGGCATTTCAAAACTAATCTTGTTCAATTCCGAGAAATGCCCTCTTCTGAGTTTCGTTTCTTGAGCGTTAGGTTTTGTTTCAGTAATGAGCACACTGTTCATGTCAGCACATAGCTTTCTCACTAGGTAGAGGCCCTCTCCCACTTGTCTGGTGGCGCACTCCGGATGGAACGACCTTGGACTATGTTAGTTTGTATAAGATATGAGCGCTGAAACCTTTTTTTTTGTATTTCGCTCTTTAACTGCACCTGCTTGGAAATTTCCACTGTGGGCGTGTTTCCGCCCGGCTATGAAACGTACATAATGTATCTTTTTGCTTGTCGATTTCAGTTACCTCTGTAGCACTCTTAGCGACTGGGCAGATGGGGCTCCACTCTGAGTGTATATGAATAAACAGTTTTTGATATGTATTCTCTACTGTCTGACCGACTCTTCATTTAATGCAGAAGGCTGAGAGGTGGTCATAGTGACCTGGGTGGCCCTAAATGGGTCACCTCCTTCAGTTGGCGCCCGAACAGGGACTGCTTCGGGTGATTGATCCATCCCCTTTCTGCAGACGGGGGAGGCCAAGGACATCGTCGGGTCGGACTGACGGCTCAGGTATCCCTGCAAGAAGAGTGTCTGTTACTCGCAGCTGCTCCTTCTGTCCCGCCGGACGGTGCCTCGCCCAGTGGTCATCCCGACTGGAGTCCTGAATGGTGAAACCCTTGAATCTGACAGTTTGGTCTGAAGAGTCGGCAGTGGAGAACTGGTTCGTTTGTACTACTGATATCAGGTGAGTTTGTTTTGGTTCTTTGTGGATATGGTACCATTTGGGTTTGAATTTGGTACTGTCTAAGGACTCTCTCGATAAAAAGTGTTTGCAAACACTTTGCCAGGTAAAATACTGACCTTTTATTCATAA
This sequence comes from Calotriton arnoldi, assembly GCA_963921515.1. Lineage (NCBI taxonomy): Eukaryota > Metazoa > Chordata > Amphibia > Caudata > Salamandridae > Calotriton > Calotriton arnoldi. Next base: position 677,469 of record CAWUFW010006646.1, read on the forward strand.
TGCCTGGTCTAAGTAAGTTTTGGCATTTGTGTTGTTGTTGTTGTTCTGCAGATGCTCGATTGGAAGAAGCTCAACCTGCACCTCCTGATTTTGATATGTATGTGAAACATGGTCTTGGCCCTATTATGTTTAGTACATTATGGCACAAATATATGAGGGACAATGCCGAGTTACAGTGGCCTTTGGCAGGTTCTTTTGATGAGAAAAATATTGGCTTTTTAGAAGAACAGTTGTTCAAGACACGAAGTAGACAGTCGATGTTTAATTCTCTTCGAACTTGGCAGAAGGAGGCTAAACAGAGGTGATTAAAAATAGAGAAAGATGCACGGAAAGGCAGGATGCAGACTCTTACACAGAAAGCTGTTGCGCAATATAGAGAAAAGCAGGAGGCAGGAACAGAATGCGCAGATAGGAGATTTTGGTTGCAAATTGATAAGTCCTATGTGGCCAAAGAGGATGATGATACTTTTGTAGAGGAGTTGTTAGACACTCGAGCCCCACCTCCTTATGCCCCGCAGAGGATATACCCTGTTGTCTCTTTGCAGACACAGCAGCCTGTTTCTTCTCTTTCTCTCCCTTCGCCATCTTTGACGACTGTGACCTCTATTATATCCACCCCCCCCTCTGTTCTTTCTCCCCTGATAAAACCATTGACTACAGTTCTACCTACAACTACCATCACCCCTCCTCCTGCAGTTATACATCCGCGATGTTTTCGGATACTGATACTCCTGTACATGGGTTTGATGACAGAGATTTGGTGAGATTTAGGGAATGCATGGGTCTATTGAAGTGGTTTGAAACAGGGGAGGAAGAGAAAAGGACAATAGCGAGCCAGGCCATGAAGTGGGCTCGTAATGCAGTTTATAGTGTAGAGGATATTTGGCGAGTTATACACGATTTTGAGCCCTTTTTACAACAGCATGCTCTTCAACATATGTCTCCTACATTGATTGATCTGTGGCATACCCACATTGGGTCAGAGGCTCCCCAATTACTATTTGATATTAGAGATCGTGTGTATGTTACTGACTTGGAACCGGGACAAGTGTTCGGTAATGTTATTACTATAGTCTCTTATAGAGGTTGGTTGTATGATAAATTACTCAGTTTCCCATGCGTGAAGTCCACTCAATTTATCATCCAGAAATTCCTGAGTTGACGGATCGGAACAGATCGGTTACCAGACCCGCCGTAGCTGCCCGCTTTCAGGAACAATGGGTTTATACTCCATGGAAAAGGAGTGAGGTTTTAACCTTTAAGACTACTTTGCCCGGCCCTAGGAAAAATCCCACTGCCTACTATAAGGAATTAACAGAGGCTGCTTGTTCTACCGTAATTGACTCTTGCTGATATTGAAATGTTTTTTGTTCTTCTTGTTCCGGTTGATATTTGGAGACAGGTGCATACTCAAGATCATGTTGCAGAATTAGGGGGTACTTGGGATGTGATTAAAGGATGGGACCAGGAAAGGAAGCCAGGAGATAAATTGCGTGCTCAGATACTTGCTTTGCCTGGTCGTATTATTACATATATGCACACACTTATTCCACCTAAGAAAGTAAGTTGGGACATATTGATGGCCTGTCGACAGAAGAAGGATGAGAGTGTGTCTGATTTTTTTTCCCTGTTTGAAGACACGTTTTTGGATTATAGTGGACAGGATATGTCCACTGAGGGAGGAGTTTGTTTGTTTGTTGATAGGTTTGTTACTAATATTCCTTCTGATATAATGACTCTTTTGCAGGCGTCTGAGAGTACTTGGTCTACGTCTTCTCCCACTGTTATTTTGAATATGGCTCAATATTATGAACATCGAGATCAGGAGGAAAAGTATGAGCCTGACAAGAAACATAAGGGTCTAAAGACGAAGGTGTTGTTGCAACAAGCATTTAGGGGAAATAATAGGGGACGAGGAGGTCCTTCTTGACAACTGCCACGTACCAGGCAGCCTTCAGCGACACCATTGGGGCAGAATCAATGTGCGTACTGTAAGGTGGAAGGATATTGGCATAGCCAGTGCCCTGTGCTTTTACAGAAGGTTGCATCCCCCCAGAGGAAGAGGTTCTGGTGGTAGCGGCAGTGGGACAGATAGGAATCAGAATGTTGCGGCCCCGGTGGGCCGTTCTGATAATAATTATTTTGATGATCCGAGAGATGGACAGTATTATCATGATGATTATGATATGGATGATGTGACAGGTATGTCTTACAGTTAGGACAGCCAGGGACAGGGTGAGGAACCAGCTCAGATACCCGTGGATCAGCGTGATCCTTATGTCACAGCGGATTTGCAAGGGTCGACTAAGACATTTTTGGTGGACACATGTGCGACAAAAAGTTCTGTTTCTCGACACTTGGTCCCCAGGGCGGCTCTGTCCGGCCACAATAATGTTTCATAGGTTTTTCAGGTGTACCAGTAGCAAGCCCCATTTCACGACCCCTTGCATTGACTGTTGGCCCTTTCACTGTGGAATCTACGTTCTTGTTAACATCTAATTGTGGTGAAAATTTGATGTGTTTGGATTTGTTGAAGAAATTGCATGCTATTATTTATTGCTTCCCTGCACGTGTTTATATTACTATGGGTCCGGATGTGAGTACTAGGCAGTGTTTGTATCAGGATGCGCCCCTTCCAGCTGAATTTTCTCAGGTGCCACCCACACTATGGGCTACAGGTGATACAGATGTGGGTCTGTTGCACATACCACCAGTTTCTATACAAGTTAAAGATAATGCTGCTCTACCCCGCATTCCTCAGTATAAAATACCGCAGGCAGGAGAACGGGCTCTTCTTCAGATTATTCAGGATTTGATACGAAAGGGAGTAGTTGAAGAAACATCTGCCAATATTTGTAATAGTCCTATTCTCCCGGTCCTTAAGAGGACACCTTTGGGTTCCCCTGATGCTGTTGATGATGTTTACCGCTTTGTGATTGATTTGCGAGAGGTTAATAAAATTGTAGCTCCACAGTTTCCAGTGGTTCCTGATATCACTACACTTTTAACGATGATTCCATCTACTGCTAAGTTCTTTTCTGTCATTGATCTGAAAAATGCATTTTTTAGTATTCCTATCCACCCAGACAGTAGGTATTTGTTTGGATTTACACTAGCGGGCAGAAGCTTTAGATTCTATTGCGCTCCTCAAGGCTATACGGAGAGTCCTAGTATTTATAGTCAGGCATTAAAAAGTCAGTTGGATTCACTATCGCTTTCTCCAGGTAATGTATTGGTGCAGTATGTCAATGACTTGTTAATTGCTTCTGATACAGAACAAGATTGCAAGGACAGTACAGTGCAATTGTTGCTGCATTTGGCACATCATGGACATAAGGTCTCTCTTTTGAAATTTCAATATTGTCGACATGAGGTCACCTATCTTGGTCACATACTGTCGAAGGAGGGTAGGAGGTTGACCCCTAAGCATATCAGTACTATTGTTAAAATGCCCATTCCACAAACTCAGAAAGATATACAACACTTCCTACTGTCGCCAGTGAATCCCAAACTACTCATTACTAATCAAGCCTTTGCTTGCATTAACAACAAAAGCAGTGCATGACCCTTTGCCTTGGATGCCCGAATGCCAGCAGTCTTTTGAGCAATTAAAAACTGCACTTTGTTCGGCTCAGGTGCTTGGCACACCGAATTATAACAAACAGTTTGTGCTCTATGTTCATGAGATGGCTGGTTGCGCACTTTCCATCTTAACACAGAAGTTTGGGGACAAACAGAGACCTTGCGCATACTTTTACGCAGTGCTTGACCCTGTCGCAAGAGCCCTCCCAAGAGAGCGGTCGCGGCTGTGGCCACTTCGATCAGGCAATCGGCTGGACTTGTACTTGATACTGACCTCACAGTTATGGTACCCCATGCTGTGAATACACTTTTGAATAAGACAAAGACATAGCACCTCACCAGTACACGTCTTACTGGCTATGAATTGACATTATTTGCTAAACATATTACAATCAAAAGATGTGCCACTCTGAACCCAGCCACGTTACTACCCCTCCCTTGTGAGAATGATGCAGTCGACAAACATGACTGCATTTTATGAATGGAAGAAGAGACGAAAGGACTGGTAGACATGACTGATGTTCCCTTATCTGACCCCCAAGGAGAACTATATGTCGATGGCTCCTGTTTTAAATTACCAGGTGGCACCACCACTGCAGCTTATGCTATCACTACGTTGAGTACGGTGGAAGAGACATCACGGGTCCCCTATCAGTCGGCTGAAGCTGCTAAGCTTGCTGCCCTTATACGAGCTTGCGAATTGAGTGAAGGGTTGGTTGTCAATATTTAAACTGACAGCCAGTACGCATTTGGGGTTGCACATAATTTTGGGCAACTCTCGGCAGAGAGAGGGTTTCTTACCTCCCATGGTAGCAAGATTCAACATGGGCACTGTTGGACTTGGCCCTTTTTGCAGGGTCATTCCTGAACTTTTTGCCTTCCTCCTACTATTTTTTCTGACCTGGTGTTAGTTGGTTTTTTGGACGCATGGCACTTTATCACTGCTGTCCAGTGTAAAGTGCATGTGCTCTCTATGGTAAAAAGTGATAAGATTGGTCTACACCTGTTTGGCTAATTTAATTTACCTATCAGTCCCTTGTAAAGCGGTATCCCAGATACCCAGGGCCAGTAAATTAAATGCTACTGGTGGGCTTGCAGCGCTGATTGTGCCACCCACCAAAGTAGCCTTTCAAACCTGTCTCAGGCCTCTGCCATTGCAGGGCCTGCGTGCGCAGTTTACTGCCGATGTGATGTGGCACGTAAAGTGGGTGCCACGTCTGTGACTCCCCTTTTACTACATATCAGTCACCCCTAAGGTAGGCCCTAGCTAGCCCTATGGGCAGGGTGTAATGTAGGTAAAAGGTAGGACATGTGCCTTAATTGTATGGCATGTCCTGGTAGTGACAAACAGCCATTTTGGTTTCTCACTACTGTGATGCTGTCCTCTCATAAGAATGCATTGGGGATTCCCTGATAAGTATTTCAGTGGTAATTCCTGATCTGAGAGGAGTAGCGTGATCAAGTTTAGTATGTTTGGAATAGTGATAATAAATGCTGCGTAATGGTGTGCACAGATTTATTGTCACTATTTTAGAAATGCCACTTTTAGAAGTGGGCATTTCTGTGTGCTATGTGTCTTCGTGCCTGCTTGATGTGTATTGCATATCTGGTTCTTGAGTGACAGGCACTGGGGAGGTGCAGTGGCTCCAGAGGGGCTGGGTTAGTCAGCGCTAGGCTGAATAGGCAGATCTGCATTTGGAGTAGTGGGAGGAGTAGTCCCTGACCCTGAATAGGTCTGTGCTTGCCTTGTACAATGCTGGCTCCACCCCCCTGTGGTGTGTCTGGGGCCAGGACCTACTCTGTCAATAGGGTGTTTGTGCCCTGTAAACAAATGTTTTAGTGCCCCCCGAACTGGTTTGAGCTACGTCCCCAAGACTTGTGCCAGGGCAGAACAAAGAACAGCACTAGTATAAATATTGGGGCTGTGACCCCATGTAAGGTGTGCTTACTGTACTGGAATTGAGGAGGACTGCTGGGTGCCAGGAGGAACCCCCACAAGGGACTTCCCCTCTGCTGGAGAGCCCTGTTAGCTGGCCTGCCTGGGCCCAGCTCTGCCCTGTGTGCTGGCCCACCTTGTGGGACTCTGGAGGCTTGGCACCGGGCTGAGTGTTGTGCTTTGTACATTGCCTGGGACCTGGGCTGAGAGCGCTGCAGGAGTCCTCTGTATTGAGCCCTGTGGCCTGGGCTCGTGTTGCCACAGCGCGTGGGGAGCGCTTTTACTTTCAGGCCCAATTTAAGGTGACTGGCTCCATTGCAGGAGCGCATGCTGAGCACTTCGATTACCTCTTGACCTGTGGTTGGTACAAGCGCAGGGTGTGCGCTCTACTTTCTATGTATCGGGCCCGCATCTTCTGACGCTGCTGAGAGGGTTGAGGCGTTGTGGAGACTTTGCTCCGTATGCAAGTGCCTGAGGGCGGAAGCCATGCAGGAGCAATGCTTGACTGTGGGCTGGGCCTCGCCCTCCCGAGGAAAGGAGCAATGGAGACTTTGCATTGCTGAAAGCGCATGGTGGGCGCTTTTCATTCTGTTACTTGGGCCCGAGGAGAGGGGGCTGTGGGAGCAACGGAGACTTCTCTCCAAGAATCAGGGAGGCAGGAAGCCAGGCACCAGACGCCTGACTGTGGGCGGGGCTCCCATAAGGAGAGGGAGAGCCCCGCGTGGTTCCTGCGGTTGTGGTGAGCCGGGCCGGTAGTGAGCTGGAGCCCTGCGGGCTCCAATTTCTCAACTTCCTGCCTTCCCCCGTCTGGTAGAGGGGGAGGCGGGCCCTCAACAAGTGAACCAGCCCTAAGTGGAGACGGAACCTCCGGCCAGAAAGAGGAAGCAGCGGGACCAGTAAGAGGCCCGGCGAGGGGCCGCGCTGACATTTCCTTTACGTGCCGAGCAACTGCCCCCCACCCTTTTCCGAGTGGTGGGAGCATTGTTTTGGCTGCATCGGCAGCCAAGGGGCCAGTTTTGGAGGCCTCGTGCTGGGAGGAGATTACTGCCCTTCACGTAGCATGCAAGCACGTGACTAGTGGAAGCCTCATGAATGGACATGCAAGTGGCAGAGCCCTTGCTTTTGGGAAAGGGGCATTGCGGTGTGAGCCCAGGACAGGGCCCCCACTTGAAAGTGTCCTGATTGGGGGCATGACGTACTTGTCATATGTGGGCCCCACAGAAAGGGTACTAAGGTTCCCTGATGAGAATGCACCTGGTGGGCTAAGCTTAGTACCATGGTTGAGATTAATGCCTGAGAGGGGCATGGGACATTTATAGTGTGTGCAGCTTATGAGGGTGTACTCTAGTACCCATGTTGGTGTGATGTTCTGCCTAATGCTTTTCCCTAATGTGTGCACCACTGCTGATGATGCTAGTTACTGTTAGGGAGCTCTATGTTCATGCCTCATGAGATGTGGTCCGTGACCAGTGTTCACTACGGTGCACTGTTGCTTAGTATGTTTTGCATCACATTGTGCTAGGTGCAATATAGCCAGTAGATACTGGTTGTTTTTATTTTCCCTACTTGTGTGTTCTAAGGGTTCTGACAGTGGCCTGATTGGCCCTGTCATGTATATAATCTCCTGTAAAGTAATACCTAGTGCCAGGTGGCACAGTGTATATATGTGATTGCATTCTAATGTGTTTTTTGAGTAATACAAAGGCTATTTTTTATATAACCTTGTGTGGAGTTTCTTTTGTGGTGTGCCTAGTGTGTTGCTGCTGTGTGAGTGTGTTGCGCAAACGCTTTACACATTGCCTCTGGGATAAGCCTGACTGCTTGTGCCAAGCTACCAATGGGGTGAGCAGGGGTTATCTTCGGTGTGTAACTCCCTTGCCCAGACTAGAGTGGTGGTTTCTGCCTGGCTTAGGCACTTGCCCTAGCCAACCAGAAATCCCATTTCTAACAGGCACCTTACATTGCGGCTTTTGTCTGCTTTAACGCTCCCCAAGAAATTGGCACTAATCAAGTGCAGCGCCCATAGAAAGGTTATTGATGATGTGGGTAGAGCAAATGCTTTTACAGATCAGGTAGCTAAGGAAACAGCCCGAAGTAAAATTAAACGTATGTTTGTCGCAGGTCCAGCTAGATGAGTTCCCGAGTTTGTTATGTTTGAAAATACCCTTGAGAGTGTAAAGGAGATATGAAGTGAAGCCACGATAGACGAATTAGCGAAATGGCAGGAAAGCACAGCACAGTTGAACAAGGAAGGGTGTTGGATTGATAAATCTGGAGAACAGAAATGGATGTTGCCAGATGCATACGTTCTTCCTGTGGTTACTATGGCACATGGTCCAGCTCATATTAGTGCAAAAGGCGTTTGTAAATTGCTAGCCCCTGTATGGCATAATGATAACATCCACAAGACAGCTGCACATTTGGTGAAATATTGTGTGGTCTGTATGATGCATAATCCAGGGAAGGGTAGCCCCTACACCACCTGGTAATTTTGCACCATCTACTTTTCCTTTTGAAGTCCTCCAAATGGATTATATTGAATTAGAGAGATGTAATAATCTTAAGTACGTTTTGGTGGTTGTATGTGCATTCAGTAAATGGGTTGAGGCCTACCCCACTAAAGATAATACGGCCATTATGACTGCGAAGGTACTCCTTAAAGAGTACTTACCTTGTTTCGGCTTGCCCCGAATTATCTGGAGTGACAACAGAAGTCATTTTAATGGGAAAGTCATTAAATTGATTTGTGAAGGTTTGCACGTTAAACAGAAATTTCATGCTGCCAATCATCCACAGTCAGCGGGTTTGGTTGAGAAGTACAATCGTACTCTCAAACTGAAATTAGCGAAATTTCAGGAGACAACAGGGTTGAAATGGCCAGATGCTCTACCTTTAGCTCTTTTGTCAACGAGAACCAAAGCCCATTCGAGAACAGGATTGTCACCTTATGAGGTCGTGTTCGGACGCCCGGCGAATGTCTGGGGCATCCCACGTCTTCGTAAATACTCAGATATTGAACATCCTGTGTTGTTTGATTATCTTGGCCAGTTAACAGAAAGTTTACGTTCTATTCATCAACAGGTGCAGGAGTCCCTACCTTCTGAACCAGAGGGGCCCGGCCATGACATTCAGCCTGGAGATTTTATTCTGATCAGGAATTTTCAGCGGAAGAAAAGTTTGGAGCCGTGCTGGAAAGGTCCTGAGCAGGTTCTGTTGGTGACACAGACAACTGTAAAGGTTGCTGGTCAAAAGAACTGGGTGCATGCCACCCACTGCTGGAGGATTCCTTTGCCATTGCCATATGACCAGTGGGTCAAAGAGGGCGTTGGCAACAATGAGTGTGAGCAAGTGCCCAGGTTTGTTCCCTTCAGCGACGCCAAGTTGACCTAGACACAGACAGATAAGGAGAACGACAATATTTTGAACGAGGCTGTCCCACCAGAAATACGAGCTATTCAGGAGTCTTTGTTTATTGATCACACGGTGCCTGGGGCTACCAGGTACAATTTTCAACCTCGGCTGAGGGATACTGAGTCCAAGGAGAAGAAAGATTAGGGATGGACTGCGTAAGATAGGTAGTACTGAGTCACAGTACCAACGTCATTAACTGTAATTGGTGGAAATTTTGTTCTCACTTTGTCTTTGTTGTTTGAACATTAGCTAGGGAGAGCAGAAGTATATCTTGAAGGTATACCATCTTTATCAACGTGGGATAGATTAAAAGAGCTTAGGACAGAGCAAGCTCCACCGCCGGTGCTCAACAGCGCCAACGTATTAATGGACAATAGGAGCCTGTACCAGTGAGGTTCTGACGGACACTGGGAACTTGTATATTTGCTTGTATTTTGTTTTGATTCATTATGCATCCTTTTAGTAGGAAGGCTGCTGAGGAGGAACAGCCAATGGTTCTTGTTGCACAGCATAATGTGGTGTGGACACGGAAACGCAAAATAATATGTGTTGTTCTTTCGGTCTTGCTGATAATAATATTGTGTGGGGTGTCATGGATTTTGGAAAATGATCAAAGTGTGCCTTTGCACAGCAAGGGTAAGGTTATCTCCCCGAAAAGAAATAAAAGAACAGCCAGAGTCATATATTTTTAGAAACACATAAGAGGTTCTTCGGAGAGGGGACAGCTTGCTATCCCACCCAATCTGTCACTAATTTGTGGACTGCATATCCATTGTCACTTGTAAATTATACTTACACTCGACCACCTCAATTTACAGAAGTGAAAGGAGTGTTTTGGTTTGGTTATCCAGGGCCATGTCTATATCATAGAAAACCACTGGGAATGGATTATCCAGGTTGTGATAACAATTCATATTAAGACAATTTTTATATGGAGAAACAGAATGTCACATTGGTGGGTTGGCATTACAAGGAATTGATAGTTACCCGAGAGGTCGGTTATTATCCTGCTTGGTGCCCCATCGTGAATAGCACTGATACTTCACTATATATAAACTGCTCGGGCATAGTGTTGTATAAAAATATGATCCTCTTGGTAAATGACGAGGATCCAAGTACTTCTGGAATGAACTCCAGGTATACAGCAGTGGATTATGAGGGACCGATTTATCCACACCCAGGGTTTTTCTTTTTGTCTAATGGGACGTATTCTAATGTTCATAATGGTACAGATGATGTAGCTCTTGGAATGGTATTGCCCTTGGGTGTACCTTGTAAATATGGCAAGCCTAACATACGATGTGTTAAAAGGACTCTGACAAAAGAATTCTGTGAAGGAGTGACTGATGTAGAGGTCAATAATTATAGTAACAGGATCACTTTTGGATACATCCTTTCTTCTATTTTCACTTTGGGTGGTACCTTTATGGCTACGGGTGAAAAGGCTAGAGAATATTTTGGATGTAAGCTGCAAATTTTGTCTTATACTACAGTAGAAGCTTTGCGTGACATCACCACTCAGTTGGAGAGTATGCGAATATATTCGGAACAGACTAGATATGCAGTTGATTTTATTCTAGCTCAGAGTGGTGGTGTATGCACGGTAGTGGGTGATCAGTGTGTGGTCGGGATCAAGAATATGGAAAAGAACATTACCAAACACATTTTAGATATTCTTGAAAACGTCAAAGGAATGGAAAGTGGGAATTGGAGTTGGTCTCTTTTTGGCAGCTGGGGCTGGATTCTTGAAAAAGTGATTTATCTGATTGTGGTATTGGTGCTCTGCTGTGCTCTTATTCAGTGTCTTCCCTTTCTGTTGCTCCTACTGTACCACTATTCTTACACCTAAACAGAAGATATCAATACATGATTCAAATGCTGCTATAATGCTTCAAAAGGATATTGAGGATCTGATGAATATCGATGAGGGAATATTCGAGAATTCCTCCCTCCTTGCTGTTTCACTTTCTGATGCTGATAGTATGGAGTGTTCATAACTGTTTATTAATGAGATTTCTTATTACTGTTTGTAGTTTTGTTCCCTCCTGTTGCCGTTAGAAAATGTTTTAGCACATGCTAAAAGGAGGGTCCGTTAGAATAGAAATTGTTTATGCTTACGCAGTGCTCCATGTAAGTTAGCATTCGCTGCGCCATTTTCTTTTCAGGCAACATTTTAGGCATTTCGAAACTAATCTTGTTCAATTCCGAGAAATGCCCTCTCCTGAGTTTCGTTTCTTGAATGTTAGGTTTTGTTTCAGTAATGAGCACACTGTTCATGTCAGCACATAGCTTCCTCACTAGATAGAGGCCCTCTCTCTCTTGTCTGGTGGCGGGCTCCGGATGGAACGACCTTGGACTATGTTAGATATGAGCGCTGAAACCTTTTTTTTTTATTTTGCTGTTTGACTGCACCTGCTTGGAAAATTCCACTGTGGGCGTGTTTTTGCCCGGACATGAAACGTACAAAATTTATCTTTTGCTTGTCGATTTCAGTTCCTTCTGTAGCACTCTTAGCGATTGGGCAGATGGGGCTCCACTCTGAGTGTATATGAATAAACAGTTTTCGATTTGTATTCTCTACTACTGTCTGACCGACTCTTCATTTAGTGCGGAAGGCTGAGAGGTGGTCATAGTGACACGGGTGGCCATAAATGGGTCACTTCCTTCACAGCCCTGTGTTTCCCCCTGCGCTGGCGTTAAATTTAGCTGCCTTGCACCAACGCAGGCACCCTTGTATCATAGTGCAAGTGTGTCTGCATTGAGGGGAAGATTGTTTATGTGCAGGAAGGTTTCCCTTCCTGCACATAAACAATCTTTAAATGGCGTTTTGTAACTTTTATGTGTGCTGCTTAATGCAGCACACATAAAAGTTACAAGATGTCATTTTTTAATGATTGTTTATGTGTAGGAAGGGAGACCTTCCTGCACATCAACAATCATTGGCATTGTGCTGTTTCCATGTGTTCTGCAAAAAGCAGCACACATGGAAACAGCAAAAACGAGGAGAAATAAAGCATTTCTCCTCATTTTGCCTGTTTAAAACCAGGTTTTCCCTGGTCTTAATTTTGGTGCTGCCTCCTATTTACACCACCCTTGTAAATAGGGGGCAGCATCAACATCAATGGGTGTTGTGGTGAAATGCCCACCACAACACCCATTGCCCTCCCCTTTCACGCTAAGTACAGCGTGAAAGGGTGCCTTATTAACAAGGCAGCGTTAAGCCACGTTAAGAGGCTTAACACTGCCTTGTAAATAAGACATAGCCCCTATCGCTACCACAACGTCACTAAAAGTGACTTTGTGGTGGCGATAAGGGCTTGTAAATATGCCCCTTAGTGTGAAAGGGGCATGCAATGTGTGTTACAGTGGACGTTCCGCTGCAACACCCATTGCTTTTTGATGCTGCCCCATATTTACAAGGTATGGAGCAGTGCTAAAAATACTGCCAGGGAATACCTGCTCTTAAGCAGGCGATACAAGGAGAAATGTTTTATTTCTCCTCATATTTGCCACATAGATAAGAAAGATTGTTTATGTGCATGAAGGTGTCCCTTCCTGCACATAAACAATTGCCCCTGCAGCACACGCACCCTAGCAAAATGGTGCTAGGGTGCCTGCGCTGGTGCTAGGCAGCATTTTTATTGCCAGCGGTAACACAGGGGTGCACCACATTCTTATGAATGCGGCGCCTCCCTCCATTTTGAACCTGTTGGAGCACGACATTACCAATTTTGGCATGACACTGCGCTCTGCCAGTTTCCTGTAAATATGCCCCATTGTTTGTAGATTCTCCTGGAGGAAACCAAGAACATAGACAAAATGCAACACATTGTGGATTTTTGAGGAAAATTTTAAAAAATGTGCTATGCAAGAAAGTGTGTATGTTTTCCAGAAATTACATCAATAGAACATTTGCTGTGCTAAGATCACCTCTTCTCAGCTTACAGGTACATGCAGAGTTGTAAAAGGGTCATTTGTTGAACAGCTATTCATTTTTTTCTATTTTAATGGTTTGAACCGAGTTGCAGTTTGGGCAGGAAACGTGTGAAACTTATGGGAGAACATTTCTGAAAATTAGACAAAATTTGGAATTCAGCAAGGTGTCATTTTTGTAGAGTTATTCACTAAAGTAAGCACAATGAAGTACTCAAGTCTCAGGTCTCACTAGAAACTTACTTTAGTAGAATCAATGGGACATAGATTATGGAAATAAAGTGCACTCTACTGATCCTTGGCCAACTATTGTTGTCATTTATTCTCCAAACTATGCTGTCCCTTTCTTGATGGGTAGGAGGGCTGGTGTGGGCATATTTGAAACCATTGATAACCTCCTCCTCCAGTGACAATTGGCATTGCTTCAAACACCCCAATAGTGTGAGATCTGTTGATTGAGAAAATTAAGAGTGCAACAGAGTGAAAAACTTTGGGGAATAGGGTAAGGGTTTTCATGGTTGGTGCAGTTAGGGAAAGTTGAGACATAAACAAACCTAATATTCATCAACTCCATGAGCATGACTCAGCTGCCATGAGAGGAAGATGTCAGTTCAACTACCAAATTCAAACAGTCTTTCAGCAACCAGATTCGCAAGTTAGCTAATTGTTACCTTGTCTTGAAAAATGCAACATAAGGAGGACCAACACAGTTTAAAAATAGTTATAATAAAAGAAAAATTATGTATTCAAGTGGACGATGTAACTGCATTCTTCTAGAATTGTCCGTCATGGGTGCCGGGTTGAACTGCAGAGCATGAGTGCCATGGAGCTCTATTGCAGAAAAAAAGAAGGCCTGTGGAATGCAAAAAGAAAAATTACAATATGGTAGAGTAGAGGTATGCATGGTGCAGGAGGACTCAGAAGGCAGGCTACAGGCTGACATAGTGCTGTGTCACTAATTAAGAGCCAATCTCATACCAATCCAAGACAACCAGTCAACTAGCTGCATGCATCCAGTGGATCACCTAAACAACAGAAACATTTAGCTGTGCCCATAATGTGGCATGTCCAGACCACAATCACTTAATTAGAGTTTGTCACATGAGACATTAGTTGGCCTTTTCCTAATCAATCAATCCTAATCATTGGAGCAGGTACCACACCTAGTCCCCCAGGACGTACCTGTGCCTGGACCTCCATTCAGGCAAGGTGATTTCAGCGCATTGAGACTTCCTCTTTGCTCCTCTCCTGGTCTCTATCTCTCTTTCTCTCTCTCTATCAGGTTATTCCAGCCCTTGTGTTTTTTTTCTATTTTCTTTTCTTCACGCACTCTCCTGTCATCTCACTCTGCTTTGTGACATTTCTTTCTGTCATTGCCCTTTGTTTTTGCCATTTTCTACCACTCACTGCCCTTTGTATTGTGCCAATTATCTCTGTTGTGTTGCAATTGCCCCTTGCATGTGCATTTTCTTGTTATTTTGCCCCTTGCTTGTGCCCTTTCCCTTTATTTTGAGCAATTCTTCATTCTCTCTGCCCTTCTATTGCGTCAGTTTCTCTCTCACTGCTCTTTGTTTTGTGCCACTTATTTTTTGTGCTATCTCTTGTTATAATCACCCTTTGGTTATGCAATTTCTCTCTGTGTCTGCCTGTTAGACCTAGCTTTTCAGCAGGTTTATCCCCAGACTTTCTGCTTATTGGCCTCCTATTTTTTAGCCTGTTTTTGTTGGCTATAGGACTATAGTGCATATGATCTTCATGTAAATTGTGTTTATGGATTGGTGTTTCAATGATTGGCGTACAGGTCCTGGGCACACTGTGTGTGCCCAGGACCTGTAAATCAAATTCTGCTAGTGGGCCTGCATCACTGATTGTGCCACCCACACAAGCAGCCTTTTAAAGCTCTCAGACCTGCCACTGCAGTGTCTGTGTGCTGTTTTTAACTGCCATGTCGACCTGGCAAGTACACCTACTTGCCAGGCCCTAACCTTCCCTTTTCTTACATGTGAGTCACCCATAAGGTAGGCCCAAGGTACCCCTCTGGGCAGGGTGCAATGTATGTTAAAAGTAGGGCATGTCCTGGTGTGTGTGACATGTCCTGATAGTGAACTACTGTGTATTTCGTTTTTCACTATTGAAAGGCTATCTGTCCCATAGAGTAACATGGTAGTTTATTTGTAACATCTTACAAGTAAAACTTTCCATTGGGACAAAATAGAGAGCTGGAGTTTAGGCTCTCTAAATTCAGAATTTAATAATACACCTTTTTAGTAAAGATGCTTTTTAAATTGTAGAAAGTAGGCATTTTCTTGTTTAGCCATCCTATGTGAGTTGTGTATTGACTGTCTGGCTTTGGAGTGATAGGGTCTGGGGATGTGCATTCACTGTAGACAGCCACTGGGGGGGGGGGGGTGGTTCCTGCTTTCCTGAATGAGTCAGGGCTCGGCTGAATAGACCTGGGTTGCATTTAGAGTAGTGGGAGGAGATTTTCTTGCACCTGAATGGGCCATGCATCCTGCCAGGAATCTGGACCAGAGAGGACAAAACTGGTTTAGACTGAGCTAAGAGACTCTTTGCCACAAGAGAACAAAGGAAAATGTGGTATAAATATTGGGTCCCAGACCCCAGAAATTTAGATTACTTCTGGACTCAAGAGGAACCTGTGCCAAGGAGAAAAGCTGGGAAAGCTGAAGGAGAAGTATTGCCCCTTTGCTGTGTGCTGTGTGGGGTTGGCCTGCAGTGGGTGTTTCTACCAAGGAGAGAACAAAGACTGAGCTGTGCTTTGTATCCTGCTTGAAGAAGATCGTCAAGGGCTGGGTGTAGAGCTTGCCTCCTGTTCTGAAGTCTCAGGGACACAAATACTTTACTTTCTCTGTCCTCCTGCATCTGGAACTGCTGTTTCAGCTGCCACAAAGGGAAAAAGCAACATCAACGCTGATGAGCGATGTTGCAACCTGCAATGAAGCTGTGGGCACTGCTTGTGAAGTGCATGACGCACCACCCCGACTTGTAAAGCAGCCCCGATGTCTGCCGACGACTGCCGACGCCGCACCGTACCAAATCTGATGGCATCACTATGGTCACTGCCTGCACCGGAGCCGAGGGCACCGCTCATGATGCTCACGATGCACAGCCCCGACTCACACTGCAGCCCCGACCTCACCGATGCTGGTGCCTCATAATCGCAGAGCCAATACCTGACATGGGTGACCTCCCGAATCCATCAACTCCACAGATTGTCGTAAGGAACCAATGCCTCGATTCCACCATGATGTCACCTTCCCAGCAACAGTTAGGAACCGACACATCACCTCCCCTGCATCGCAGTAAGGATCCAATGCCTCACCTCCACTGTGGTCATAAGGAACCAACACCGCCCGGCGCCAACAAACATCATCTCCCCAACGCCGTGCACCATCTTTGTTTTCATCGTTTTGCAAAAGTTCTGTTCTTTGGGGTCCATGTGACTTCGGGCCCAACGCCGCGCACCTCACAGTCGGCGCCATACTTTGGGATTTTCATCTGTCACTATGTCGTAATAGCTCCAGGTAGAGCTATTTTTTGCTACAAGCTTCATTTTAGTAAATAACCTATTTTTGGTGATATCATGATATATGTATGGTGGATTTATATCATTTTGGTCTTGTTGTGTTTAGATAAAGATTTCATATTGTTCTAAACTGGTGTGGTGTCCATTTGTAGCATTAACACTGTGTTGCTGTATGTGTGCACAAATGCGTTACACACTGCTTCTGGGATAAGTCTGTCTGCTTGTGCCAAGCTACCAAGGGGGTGAGCAGGAGTTGTCTAAGGGCGTAACTCCCTTACCCTGACTAGAAGCAAGGGTCCCTACTTGGACAAAGGTGCAAACCATTGTCAACTAGAGACCCCCATTTCTAACACTGCCCTTAACCTTTTCCGCTCTTCTCCCCTGGCACTCCTTACCTGATCTGGCTTTCCTGCTTCCTTTTCTCCCAGTTCCCATCTCCTGCACCCCAAACACCTCTGCCCACCACCCCTGTGCTCCTTCCCCGTCTAGGATCTTTGTAATGGCTGTTGAAGTGTAGGTGGCACTTTGCTGGTAACCAAAGCACCAGAAGCAAGCTGATCTGTGCCCGTCTGCGCCCATCCAAGACCTGTCTGTGGTCAGCCCCAGGAAGCCAGGTTCTACGACCACCCTTCACTACTCTGCCGGTTTCCTCCACACTATCAATCCTGCCCACTGTTCACTGTAATGCTGCTGCACTGCACCACACCATACAACATTCAGGGAGCTTTCTCCTGTGCCTCCTACTAGTTCTCATGCACTCATCCACACCCAGTTCTCTATACGTCTGTACTGATCCCATCCAAAACCCTCCTCTCTCTCACTCACATAGACCAGCTGCAACCCACACAACATTTCACACTCTCATGCATGCTCCTCAACACCCACTCAATAACCAAACCTGCCATGGAGGTCTGGGTCCTGCTGCATGACCACGCCCTTCACCTGCTCTTTCTCACAAATACCTGGCTGAACCCCAATGTAGCACCAAAGATCACCACCGACACCCTCCCAGATACAAGATCTAAAGGCAAGTTAGAATTCATAAGCCCAGAGGTGGAATCATCATCATTTAAGGACTTTGTTTTTGAGATATCACAAGTAGCGTTGAAAACTGGTGTATAAGGGTGTTGTTTGTTTGACTCGGGGCATGCACCTGGATTTATTTGGTCTTTTATTCGAATTTTAAAATTTATTGTGGTGGGTGGCCTGCAGTTGTAGTAGGGGCCTAGTTTTTTTTTCATGAAATGTATCTTCTTTTGTAAAGGAAAAATGTTGCACAGTTCAGTACATTTTCTTTTTTCTTCTCCATGTTTTTTTAATTAAGTTTGCAATACTGATTGATTGAATTAAATCACTATGTGGCCTAGTTTGCCAATTAGCCTTCCAGCCAGTAGGCCCTGTACTATTCATGGGTGCATGAAACTACTGTTTCTGTGGTGTCTGTAGAATTGAAACATCATTTAGGCCATGGAATTGAATTAAAATACAAAATGTGGTTTTTTTGTGGTTTTTCCCATTTTTTACACGCGAACTGTGTTTAGGTGGGGTAAGCTAAGCACAGGACCATGTCTGTCAGTGAGTCAGCCAGTGCAATCATGTCGACGCCAATGAGTAGCGATGTTGATTTGTACCTTTCACAAAGTAGTGCACAATAGTTTCAGGAAACACAGCAAAGTGGACAGCAGCCGCAGTCAGAAATTGATTTTTCTGATGTTGGAGTAGAACAGGAGGTTGAGCTTCCTTCAGAGCAAGAAGTTGAACCTCCTCTTTTAGAATCATTGGCTCCCACATCTCCAGCAAGGAAAAGGAAGGGTACTGCAGCACCATCTTCTTCAAGCAGAACCTCTTCTGATGATGATGATAGGGACATGGAGTGGATCCCAACAGAGACCAGGAGACAACAGGAAAGGCAAGGGAAAAGAAAAGTTCTAGAAAGATTTAGACTTATAGAAGGGGATGAAGAGGAGGATGATGATGACGAAGTAGTCATGATGGAAGGTGACACAGAGGAATCTGACATTGCTATTCAACCAGCTCCCAGGGATGTGGCACAGGCAGCACCGCCACCAGCTCCGATATTTGCAAAACCCCAGCTGAGACCTGCACCAACCCTTGCCTAAGGAGAAGTAGAGAGGCAACCGATGACATGCCCACCTACCTCCAGTATATCTTCAGGCATTGGCAGTGGACCGGTAAACAAGTACTCCTCCCCAGTTTGGGACTTTTTTACAGTTATCAAAGAGGGGAAGCACATTGAAGTATGCACCATTTGCCACACAAATGTTCGTCGAGGTAAGCCTGGTACACATTATGGTACTGGAGGCCAGACGACCCATATGAAAAAACACTACACAAACAAGTGGGAGGAGCACTTTAAAAAAATTGCTAAACATGGTTGTGGTGGTGGGGAGGGCCAGGGAACGTCAGCTACAAGTCCAATCATGGCGGAAGGTGATGATAAGGAAGAAGAGGGTGACATCTTCATGCAAAGCAGCCCTGTCCCCAGCCGTGCACCAGCAGAATCACCCACCTCAGGGAATTCACAATGGCACAAGAAGACTCAGAGTGAGATGATGGAGACACCGTGGCATACAGTGACTGCCCAACCACCGCCACGCATATTGAGTCTACCACTGGCATCTACTTCTCAAATGATGCCTGTGTCAGTGCCCCAAGAAAAGAAGAAAATCCAGGCTACTATTACGTGCATGTTTAGGCAGGAGGGGCCCTATGAGCGAAACCACCCAACCGCACAATTGTACAATGGGAAGCTGGCAAAAATGTTAGCACTGGATCTCCTCCCCTTTTCATTTGTGGAAGGAGTGGGATTTTTAGAATTTGTGGCAGTCATCTGCCCAAAATGGAATGTACCAAGTAGGACCTATTTTGCCAGAGTAGCTGGTCCAGCGCTGCATTACGAGGTGATGCAATTGTTTGGACAAGCTTTGCAGCAAAGTGTTGTTCACACCATCCACCTAATGACAGACATGTGGACCAGTTGTCAGGCGACTGATTACAATGACAATGCCTGCCCCCTCGCATGCCCATTGCCTAATGCCTATCCCTTTTTGCATCACTTAGTACTAGAACAGCTGCCCTGTAAAATAATTTATTATGTACAGGACTTCCTGCCAATACCAAGTCCCAATGTGTTGCCTGCATTAAAGATGATTGAAACCCCAATACCTGAACTACCCGTGCTTGCCTTGGATTGGATGAGGTAACTTCAACTATTGCAACGGTGAGTGATTGATTGCGTGAGTGATGATTTAAGTTGATTGATGATTCATGTGGTGGCCGACACTGAGCAAGGGTGGGTGTTGAACTTTAATATGGGAAATGGCTTGAGATGATTATTGATTTGCATTGTTTGGGGTTGAGTGATGGGCGCCTATTTAATTTTTCCTGCAGGCGATGATCAGCCCTTTCTCACTTATTCAGATTTAATTAATTGCAGGGGTGTTCTCCTTTTTTTCTGGTTCTTCAGATACCAGAACAGTCACTTTATTTATCAAGCAAAAACCTATGCAAAATACTGCAATTCTGTTTCATTCTCTACTTGTTCTTCAACAGCAGTGCACTGCACTCCACGTCTATCTTGCTCGGGTCCTCACGATTCATGATGATGATGATGATGACTTGTCTGGTTCTGGTATGAGGTTACTCGGAGTCACTCAGAATAGGAGTAGTATCATGGAAGAAGAACTCAGGATGGGACTGGGAGCTGCAGGACATCTTGAGTACGGCAATTTGGAAAAAACACGCCACAGTATTTTTAAGATACATTGATGACATTTTCATCCTTTGGAGGGACTACGTTCTAGCCTTATTAAAGCGTTAACTTCATTGAATGAGATTGATGATAGAATTCAATTCACTCATGATGTTGATGAAAAGACAAATCACCTTTTTGGATGTACAAATCAGCAGAGCACACAACAAATTGGAAACTAACATCTTTAGAAAAGCAACCGACAGAAACAACATGTTGCACTATAATAGTTTTCATCAAAAATCCCTGAAAAACCACTTACCATACTCTCAACTGTTAAGAGATAAAATAATTGTGTCTAACCCTGTCACATCCAATGAACAAATGGATGTCATGCTCAAAAGATTTGACGAACGAGGATACCCTAAGAAAGTTCTAGAACACGCCAAATTGCGGCGCATGAAAAGATCTAGAGCCAAATTACTCACCAAAACACATAAAAAGGAACAAAGACGCATGGTCGTGGTGTCTAAAATTTCTACGATGAGCAGCCGTTTAAAAAAATCCATCATACAACATTGGTCGATTCTAGCCATGGAGCCGGACTTTAAAGGCATATTCACTGAGACACCTATTTTTGCATACCAAAGAGGTAAAAATATAAAAGAATTGATCACATAAAAGATGATAGATCATCAAAAAATTGTATATATAGAGACAGTACTGTCTTACAATTGTTGTAATTGTAATAACATCATCAAAGGACCTGGGATAACTCATCCCATGAAAGGCACTAAAATAGATCTAAGAGTGACTGGCAACTGCGACACTAAAAATTTTATTTACTTGTTGAAATGCCCATGCGGACTGGTGTACGTGGGCAAGACCGAAAGAAAAATCAAACCCCGAATAATGAAACACAAAAGCAATATTCAAACTAAAAATATGAATTCAGTGGTCGCCAGCCACTTTGTTGAACACAACCATAATATAAGTCAATTAAAATTTTTGATTTTGGAATCCATTGAGAAACAAGAAGGGAAAGACGATAACAACCACCTACTCCAAAGAGAAAACTTTTGGATCAAATTCCTCAATGCTTTGAAACCTAATGGACTCAATGATAGGATGGAATTTGTTTGCTACTTATAAAAGACTGATACAGTAACTAACTCTCACCCTTCACCTTGTGACATTTGTACATTATCTGTTTATGATTATCTTCATTCATTTTTCATTTTTCCTTGTAATTTTTCACATATTTTTGATGTTAAGACATATGTCCGCTTCACACAACCCGCACAGTTCCATATACATCCCCTATCTTTTTACACAGTTCAGTGCCTTTACAGTTTCCAAATTGTTCTTGACAGCACTATATTGATTGTAACTCACACTTTTTAATCTCACAGTCCCTTCTACACGTAGTGGTTTCTTCAAGATGGCCCCCTTAATTTACTTCTAGATACGCTAGTCCTTTCTCCCTGTCTAATCTTCCAACCAGCAAGTTGACATGCACCCATCTTCAGCGTGTGCGCATTACTCTGTTGTAACATATTTATGCAGGGTATTCATCTTTGTAAGTAGAATGGCCTGAACTTCTAATTTTTCCTCTATTAACCTTTTTTTATCTAGCGTTTTTTCAACACCGTTTTATATTTGTTCATACTCACATTATTTAGTTTTCACAGTCCTTTCCACACATAGTTTTCATATCTGCAAGATGGCCCCCACCTTTTGAGGTTATGTTTCACTTTTAGTAACGCTAGTCCTTTCACCCTGTTTAATCGCCCGACCAGCTATTTGACGCCCACTCACTCTCGGTGTGTGCTTTACTTTGTCATAACATGCTGACGCCGTGAATCCATCCCTGTAAGTAGATTGGCCGGTACATCTATTGTTTCTTTTATTGTTTCTTTGATATTTAGCTCTTGTTTAGCACCGCCGCATACTTCAGCCACTTTTACTCAGATAGCTCTTTCACATCTCCGTGAAGCACATTAACGTGACCGGTATTTGTTGTACCGCTCACAGCTCCCTAAGCACATCGGTAGACTCACCTCTTTAAAAGCAAAGCACCGTTGTGCACTTCAGCCACCCACACCGTATGAGCTCGCATTCACATCGATGTACTGTATGAACGCTAGGAGATTTTGTTACTCTGCGCACAGCGCATGCAGCACAGGGGTAGATTCACTTACATAGCACATTTTCACTTCTATTTGGATTCTTTGGTTGATCGCAAGTCTCTGAAGGTATTCACACCCCATTTTTTGGCACATACCAATGACACTCACGGTTGAGATTTGTCACCCTGGCAACCCTGACCTGACACCACACTTACAGGTATGTGGTGATGTTGTATATTTTAATGGATTGGTTTCCTTATATGATTGATTGTATTTTTGTAGAGAGTTCCCCTGTCGAAGGGCATGGTTAGCCCGAAATGCATCGGCAGGGATGATGGAAATAATGGATGGCCATATTTAACAGTGTTATTATAACGCTTCATCACTGAAAAACTTTATCGATATGAGAAGTGAATATCGAGCATGACTTCACAACAAATAAAGATGGCGTAATCTAACGTTTGAAGTTTGCATCTGAATTATTATCTGCATCATCATTCAACAAATTTTTAAACCCCTTAAGAGGGCTCCTTGCAGTGCTCAGGGGGACGAACCCTAGTAGGGGATGCTATTTTGTAGCTGCAGGACTACCTCATCAACACACAGTAAGAAGCAATAAGTTATCTAGTATCGGCTTCGGTTCAAAGGTAAACCAAGAGTCTGAGCCCTAGTACTACTCAGCTATTTGGAATAGAGAGAGGTGTGTTTGTGAAATGCTGCTCTCTGTGCGTGTGTGTTGGACTTGTGGCAAAAGTGAAACTCTGAGCGCCCCCCTCTTGATTTATTTGCTCTGCCTCTGAGTCTTCTTATCTTGATACACTCTTAATGAAGCTTACCTTCTTCTGTCCTTCTCCTCAACTCTAAAATACAGCTTCTCTTTTACAATCCACAGGCCTTCTTCTAGTATCCTTCATGAACAAAAGGCAATAGCTAGATGAGCTCAACAACACTCCTGCTTACCTACCCGACCAGTGAAGAGAGGCCACAATGAGTAGACATTCCTGAGGAGAATGCAGACGCACCACCCAATTTTGCAATACGGTATCATTTTTCTTTTAACAGTCATATTAACTAAGAGAAGTGGGTGGGTGGGTTCACTCCCTAACCTAGAAGACAGAACATTT
This sequence comes from Calotriton arnoldi, assembly GCA_963921515.1. NCBI lineage: Eukaryota > Metazoa > Chordata > Amphibia > Caudata > Salamandridae > Calotriton > Calotriton arnoldi. Next base: position 700,843 of record CAWUFW010006646.1, read on the forward strand.
GGATATATGGTAAATTTAGTCTCGGCCCAGGGCAGAAGGACTATTTGCAATGCATGTATCTGTACTCTGTCATAATCATTCCTTTGTTTCCTTCTAACAACAGATTGATGGTGAATGATGTGCTGCTGCTTATCGCCCAGATGAATATTGGCCTTGTGTTGTAGTGTTTATATTTGTCAAACATTTCCACAAATCCCATTACCCATCTATTCATCAAACCCCTAACCCTCTTCCCCCTAACTGTGTGATTTATTGAGCTGTGGCTTAAAATTACACCATCAATGGATTGCGCATTTGGTGGGGTGGATGTGGTGAAAGCAACACCAACTTACTGTAGAATCTTCAAAGCAGTAGCCCACACCAGCCCATTACTAACCCATGCATTAAAAATGATCCATAGTTTTTAGATATAGAATGAAGAACATCAGTCGGTAGCATCATCATTACTAACAGTAAAATCCTTTCCTAAGCTTGTCAACTCCAGACTTTGAGCCAATTTTTGATAACTTACAGATTTCACAAATAATACTGTTAGCTCCATATTAGCCCACATGTACTCTTAATGCTATTTCTTTCTATTTTAGCACAATCAGGCATTCACATTGTGTCATCATCATTACGTACTACTCAGGTGGTGCCAATTATTTGTAAATCTTTGATAAATATATATAACCCATTTACTCAGTCTTTCTACTTCCATTTAGTTGCCTATGATGGATAATTATCAATCAATCATTCAGAACAATAATACAGTTGGAGCTCACCTGGGTGTAAATGGGACCTCGCTTGTGAGTTGTGATGCCTCCCCTGTTAGTGCTGCATGTATATTTAGGTAAGACAACTAGTATGGATGTAATTTAACGTAGTAAGAAATAAATTAACTGCTACTGTTTTTTACCTAGATAGTTCAGACCCTCGCCACAATTTAGCCTAGGTCATCTTATCATGGCAGCATTCCCCATAATGGTCAAACTAGTTAGAGAAGTATAAGTCTAGACTCTATAACCAAGTGCTAAGATATCTCTAGTGTTAAGCTACAAGCACATAAACAGGCTGCGTAAAACTACTTGAAGGCAGTAGTGCAAAGTAAAAGTAAAATAAACTACTTCAAGCATAAATTTAGATTATAAAAAAATGCTTCTCCCTTTATTTATTTACAAAGCAACCCACCTTCTCCACCCAAGCAACATGTCCACCCCTGTCCCAAACAAAACTGACCCAAGCCCCAAAATTCAAAATTTTCATCAAAGTCTCTAGAGTCCCACAACCAACTCCCTTCGCACCCTCTCCGCCCAGCCCCAACAAACAACAAATCCCTCCCACCAAAACAAAATATTTAAAAAAGGGTTAGAAGACAGCATTATGGATGTCGGTCTGGAGCTGGTCCATTCTCTGCTCCATCGAGGTGAGCCGGCCCTCGATAGTGTCCAGCAGATGCAGGATCTGGCGCAGCAGTGTCCTGTTGACATTCTGGTGGGGGGTGGCAGCAGTTGGCTGGTGGTGGTGCCGGCGATGGGATGGCCTTGAGGCTTAAGGCTGAGGGGGGCCAGCTGCACTGGGGCCCGGGAGCTGAGCATTGATCTCCTACTCCTCCTCTTCCAGGACCGCCAGCCGCCGGCATTCAAGCTGGATACGTTCCAGCCTCTGCCGTCGCTAACGGGCTGCTCTCTCCTGTCTTTCGGGTGGTCTGGCTGGACCAGCAGGAGCAGCTATATTGAGAGAAACAAAAAAGACAAATTGTAAATAATGCTCTTTGCAAAAATTGTTTTAAATAACAGTGTGGCACAGTTGGAATTTATTTGATGTGATGGTTATGATTAGGAGAATCACAAGGCCAATTTTTTGGTTTCTTTTACCCACACATGTTGCCAAACATAAAAAAGCAGTGACTGTGGGGCAGAAAAGTAACACCCAGACGGGCAGAGAATAACATCACATGATTAAAAAACAGTGATTGGATTATTTTTTCTTCTAAAGGCTTTTCAAGTAACTATAATAAACAGAGTCAGACACTCCGAGATGAAAAATAAATGAGTTCTCATTGATGAGTATGGCTTTATGCACTATTATGGCGTACAATTTGTGTGTGGTGCTAAAATAATGAAGCCATGCTCATTGCTAGCCTGCTAGTTTGGTACTGGCTGCAGCTGTAGTTGACAGTTATCTAATTTCCAATGGCCCTGCTCTTCACCAAATGCATTTGTCTTCCTACCCTGTCTCCAAAGAGGATGATGAATAATAAATAAGATACTACGTCAGTCACACACCTCATGTGTGAAATGCAGATATTAATATATTATCCTGTCTGCCGTAAGGAGATATTGAGGAAAATGAATGTAATGGACTGCTCTACAGGTAAAGGAATGGATAATATAGATTTTATTTGGCACATTTGTCACTGTGTATCTCATATGCCAAACTTGATCTCAAATCATGCATTTACTCCCACATTACTCTGTGGTCTCTCCTGCCACCATGTTTTCCAACAAATTCATATGCTGGGCAAGAACCAAGGAAAAGAAACTTGATTTTCTCTACTGCAGGGGGTAGGGTAGAGGGATTACACAGGTAGGGTAGAGCTTTTTATATATAATAGAGGGGCCACTACACTGATCATCTATTTAAAATCGTTGGCTTATTTACTCGTGGTTCAATTCACAAGGGAAAAATCTGAACAAGCGTAAATTAATCTGTCATGGGAAACCATGATATATGTTCTGGAATCGCTTCACATGGGTATTGCATAATTAAATGTGGTACATGCCAAGAATGGCCCACCCACCCTTTCACTCATATACCATTTCCTTTCTTTTAAGTTGCATTCTGTCCTTTCATGTCTCCCTCAATCCATCAAAGCGCATTATGTGAGATTTTGCTGCATTTGCAGATAGAAGCGCCCTTAATACCTCAACTACCGCTGTGGCTGGTAAAGCTTGCGGGGTTCACATCACAGTCATTTTTTATGACGACGATGAGCAACGCCATGGCAATAGCTAGTGAGCAAAGTAATTGCAAGAAATATGTGACTTACCAGTGCCCGTCCCTGCTGCCGCTTCTCCCCCTGCAAAAACGGAGCCATCGCCGTCTCCTCTTGCAGCGGCACTGGAGCCGGCATCACTGATGTTCTGTGTGGCTAGAATATAAAACATTACACATAGTTTTCTTTAGATCCGAGATCCGCAGCCCCAAATACAACAGCAATGCAGCACTATGGCTCAGTTAGAACGTATCTTCCAAATATCACTCTGGGCATTTGATTGGTTGGTTCACAAAGATAGACAAGTCAGGCATGGAATAACGCTCAATGAAAAACCTATGGGGTTGGGTGGCAAATGCAGTGGGACCTCATATTTTTTGCTCAGCCTTGCTGCATTGTCATTGGAAACTTGTGGTGTACTGTAACAATAAATGAACGGGTCTGCAGCACACTACACTGAGGGGGGGTGTGGTCCATGATGACCATGGCCACTATCTTGTGGACAGAACTGTGTTAGAGCTAGGCATAAGCAGGAAAAGGAAAGCCTTCTAAGCAAACATACATGGTGATTTTTTAAAATGTAAAATACAAGCTTACTTGGGCCTGCTTTCTGAATCTTCACAAATCTTGATAGCACCAACATTCCAATAGACAAAATATACCCCAAGATTCTACAGTAGGTCGTTCTACCCTAAAAAGTCCACAACAATCATAAAAGGACTTACTGGGATCTGCAGAGCCCTTGGCAGTGGTGCTGGGGGTCGGCGCTGGCTGACCAGCTTGCCCCGGACCCTCTGAATCAGCGCTCTTCTTCCCCTTGGGTGTTGATGAAAGAAATAAAGAAGATAAATAAAAAAATATTAGTGATTCTGATAATAATCTCCACAAAATGTTTTATGAAAAGCAAACACAGTCGCTAAAACAGATCACCTATAGTACTACTAGTTTCTTTTGACTTGAGTCTATCGACTGTCGTTAAATCCATATTCCAAATCTCCTTAACAAAAACTACATATTGCAGTTAATGATCTTTGATTTATTCTATTCCCATTTCTCAACACCACTGATGAGCCAACTCACTTTCCTTTTTTTGCAATGCATAGATGCATACTTCACATCATTGCTGTGAATTCAATTAAATAAATACCTGGAACTGTACGAACTACATAAACAAAATCACAGAGAGAATGCGCTACTCAGTGATTCACTATAGTGACAGAAGAAATAGTCTGCAATGGCTTCATCATTAATCAGCCAAAGCGAGCGCATGATGAATGCAATTAGGTAGTTGTACCTGCCTAGCAGAAACTAGAATCTGGATCACACAATAATAATAATAATAATATACCAGCGTAAATTCTACTAAACACATAACTTACCCCTGAGTGTGAGCACCATGCTATTTGGATTTTTTTTTTAGCATTGTAGAACACAAGCACAAAAAATAATTAATACTCAGTGTCCCGGAATCAACGGCGCACCGTCCCCCAACGCCGGTGACACTCCCGCAGGAAGTAGCCACTACTGGGTATGGCGCCTGCTGCCAGCATAGAGGGGAGGTGGCGCTGCACAACAAAAACTAGTGCTGCCACCTCCTCCCCTCCAAAGATCGCTCTGGGCTGGACACCTGGGCGGCGGTGCTGCCCACATGGAAGCCACCCCTCTGCCATGGCGCTGGGTGGGGAAATCAAATAAACTAAGACAAGAAAGGAAGGGAAAGTAAAGAAGATAGAAATAAAGAAAGAAGTAGGAGGAAATAAACGTAGTCAAAAATTCACGAAAACACACAAAAATGTAAGCAAAAACGTAAAATACACTAACACAAAGATGCACACTATTGTAAAAAGTACAAATTAGGGGTAGAAAAGTAATAAAGGAGGAGGATGACAAAGATTAGCAAGAGATAAAAATTAGGCCCAGCACCATTACAGATGGCAGAAAAACAAGATGGCCACCACCATGCGGACCGCGTGGTGCTGTTTATGTGTGATTTAGAATGCGAGCACACTTCAGGACCACGGCGCCATTCCCGTGCAATTTTGGAGCACACGTACACACTCTGCACTCCCAACGCAATGTGAATGGGCACGCTGGCAAACTCAGCCTGAACGCGTAACTCCACGTAGCGCGGCAGAGTTTTTTGTGCCTCCGCGGACTCCGCCCACCCCTAGTAACAAGGCAGCTCTCATCCTCCTGGACTTCTTTGCAGCTTTTGACATAGTCTCACACTCCATTCTTATTCAAAGCCTGCACAACACTGGAATCCAAGGGCCCATGCTCTGATGGATCTGCTCCTTCCTGACTGTCAAGACCCAGTCAGACAGCTTGGCTTGGCTTTGCTCACCTCGCATGACTGTGATCTCATCTGCATAGCCCATTAAAGGATCCTCCCTGTGACAGTACCTCTTCAAAGCTACCATGATGCTACTGGCCAGCATCATATACTCTCATGACATCCACGTCTTTTCCTACACTGAAGACATGCAACTTATCATCGCCCTCATGGACAAGGCACCTAGCACTAGCACTTGGAACAAGTTCACTGCATGGCTGACGAAAAGCGATGACTGGATGAAGTCCGACTGTCTGAAGCTGAACACTGACAAGACTGAATTCCTCATCCTTGGGAAAAGTGGTGGCCAACAGAGCTAGGACCTACACCCACCTTCACCACCCATGCCAGGAAGCTCTGGATCATCACTGACTCCATACTTGACATGGCTGCTCAAGTCAACACCGTCACTACCTCATGCTTCCACATCCTGAAAATTCTGAGGACGATTTTCAAGCAGGTCTGAATCAACACCCAGAAAACCATGACGCACACCCTCTTCATTAGCAAGCTGGAGTATGGGAACACCCTCTACACAGGGATCAATAAGCAACTCATCAGGATGTTGCAGACCATACAGAATTCGGCAGCTAGGATCACTCTGTCGCCCTAGATGTGCATACTTCGCTCCTCACCTCATGGAGACAAATTGACTAACCATACACAAACCAGCACAATTCAAACTGGTGACTACCACCTTCAAGGCACTACATAATTTGGGTCCTGCATACCTCAACAACTGCAACTTCTTTCACAAACATTCTAGACAACTCTATTCCGCGGGGCTCCTAATGGCACACATTCCATGCATATGGAAAAGTAGATATGGCTGTCATGCCATCTGCTACATTGCTCTTAAAGTTTAGAACATCAGTGCTTCCTCCTTACTTCCTCCGTTCCACTAGAAGCTGAAGACCTGGTTCTTTGAATAGTCCCTATGTCTACAGTAGACAAGACTAGACTCTCATCTGCACAGCACTAGGATATTCTTCCATGTGATAGCGGCCTTTACAAATCACCATAACATAACAACCAATGCATCTTTCTTCAGACCACAGGGATCCCATAGAAGTATATAGATATTGGCCCTTCTTCTGGCTATTGTCAATGGTACTTTAAGAATTAATCTAAAAAGAGATTGACCTATTGAACGCAAAGAATAACTACTAGTACTAGTCTAGTCTCTGTAAATTGAGTAATGTCAAAAGAACCTAGAGACGAAGGACTTAAGTTGTCAATAAGACAATAAAATAAAGTAGGAATCCCAGTGACACATGGAAAGCAAGCATTGATTCAGAATGATGAACCAGGCATTGCAGGTCAGCGGTTTTACTTGTAAAGACCCTCCCAGACATGAATCCTCATTATAAGAAGCTAGATTATTAGTTGAGAGGGGTGGAAGCCCCACTCAGATAATAAACACAATACTTCTTCAGGGTGAACCACAAAAGTTACTAAATAAATCTGTGCTTAACCCTCTGTAGCTGGCACAAAGCAGTCAGGCTTAACTTAGAGGCAATGTGCAATGTATTTATGCAGCACTCAAACATTTCTGAAGTGAAAACCTCAACACAAGAAAAAATCTAAATTTAATTATTAAAGTTACACCAAGCAAAAGTCAATTCATCAGGACAGGAGACTTGAGTTTCTAAATTTTTAGATGAACTGGCGCCAAAATGCCTAAAGTGGTGCTCATGGTTATCTGGTTACACTAGACTGATGGAGCATTGGTCAGATACAGGGATTTGGGTAGTCCTGCTGAATAGTTACCTTCTCAAGTTCTGAGAGACAAATGCCATTCACATTGGTGGGGGCCATGAGGAGGGCATTGTCTGTGCTGCTGTAATGCGAAGAGACAGTTGTGACTGGAGGTTCGCATTGGTGGTTCATCTGGGCTATTGCTGTCAGCATGAAGAGCAGGTCTCACTACAGCTTTGCATTGGTGGTCATTGCAGATGATTGCTGTTGATGTGAAGAGACGGTCTCACTGGAGCTCCACATTTGCGGCTGCCACTGAGGGTCAATTCTCAGCACGCAATGGTCGATTTCCAGTCAGGAGGAGTTGAAAACTTCTGTATCTTTAGGAGGAGTACACTCTGATGCCAGCCAAGTGTCCAGGATGTGGGGCATGTCTTTGGGATCAGGACTCACTTCAGTAGGCCAGTAGTAGTGCTCAAGCAGGTCTAGGCAGATTTAGGTAGAGATGGTCAGCTGGAAGATTGCAGGGAAGCCTCTAGAGGCTTGTTGTGTCCCTGTAGCTCAAACAGCGGGTCAACCAACTGATCGTTGGAATCACTATGGAGAGTCGGATCACTGGCATAATACCAATGCATGCAATATGGAAACACAAAAAATATCGGAAAATAAATATTGCTAGCAAATATCACTTAACTAATAAATCTACAAATAGCATTGTTCAAAATATTGATTTTTACTTATATTTAAAACACAACTATTGTAAACAAAAATCTCATCACTTTTAAATATATCGACTACAATAATATTGCCAAAATAATTACATTATCATTAATAAACTTAAAAATTACTTTTTATATTAAACATAAAATCACAATAAACATTAAACAATATAAACATTTGTTTGAATAGAAAAAATGATTACATCATCAATATAATTATAATTCACCCCAGCAAAATATATAACTAAATACATAACAATATAAGCAAAAATAATTATTTAAATAAACTACAATCATTTATACAACAAACTAAACATTAATAAATATATATATCTATTGGCAGGGAGCCTGCAGGTTCAAAATCACTATGATGCTCAGTCCAGTGCGCGACCGCCAATGAGTACATAAAACTGCATCATGCTTTTCTTCAAAGTTGAAAAAGAAAAGACGGTACTCTAGGAGCACTTTCCATAGATTTATTTCATTTTAGCTGGAAGCCACAATGGCAAACTGTCAACGGGTTTCAGCTCTCACATAAGCCTTGGTCACGACAGTAAGTGCCATTTTGAAATACACTTATATACAAAGCATTCATAGACATAAATACCAAATTATGAAGTTCACCCTTTTACAAAAAAAAATTGTCTGAAGGGGACCAGTGAAAAGGAAAAAAAAGGATAAATGCATGCATTATTCCTACCTATAATCTTCAAAGGGAAAAGACTCAACACAAATACTAGCCCATATATGCTTGTTTCTGACCTGCTCTCAATAACATGAAATGATAATGTAAAACAGTTCGTTCAGTGCATAATGCATAACCTAAATATACAGCACCAATTCTAAGGTTACACACCCAAGTGGGCCAAACGCATTACATTAGCTGCTGCACCATGCACTTGTCAATATTCCGGTGGTCAGTATCGAACTTCAACTTCCACAACCTTAAAAAAATACATACACAAAAGAAAAACTCAATACCTAACACATTTCATGTAATGTTAACCACTTATAAGTATACAAAACAAAACTAAACTTATAAACATACAAAACAAAACTTCACATGTTCTAAATGACCTGGCTACGTAGCAACCATCATAAATGTGTGTATAATTCTTCGTCACAATTTAAGCCTTTAGGCTCTTTGCAATCCCACAAAATGATGCATCATGATTCCAATCTGCACAACTGTTTCTATCTATCACCTCCTCTTTTATTCTTAGGGATGTTATCAATGATGGAGTATTAGAGAGAGTCAATCATGAAAGTGTCTGGAGACTGGGAAACTAGGGTCCTTGTTTTTGATAGCCCTCAGGTGTTGGAGAAGTCTTTTGTGGACTGGTAGAATTGTGCTCTTAGATCGTAGGACAGGGGCATTCAAGCATATAGACCACAAATTCACTTTTACAGGTAGTATATTTCCTGATTTTGCACACAGTTATAAAGTGTTGCAATTTTCACACATTCTGACCATGTCTACAAGCCCTGCATCTACTACATTTGTAACACCCTGCTGGTAATTTAAGCCAATTAGAACGTTTTTGATCTTTCGATATGTTGCTTTTTACCAATACATCTCTCACAGGGTGTGCTCTTCTGTAAGCTATTTAGGGTCCTCTCGAGATAGAATTACCTGTCACCGGATCACTCCTCAATAGGTGTCAATGCTTGTTCAGAATAGCTCTGAGGTGCTCATGCTGTCTATGATAGTCAGTGATAAATCTGCAACTATTCTCCTGTTTCTTCTTCATGCTGTTTTCCCTCTCACTGGCTTTAGAGGATCTCCTCAATCTTCAGTTTGGATACTCTATTTGCCACCTCAGAGAGAATATCCTCTGAGTAGCCTCTCAACTTAAATATTGTAAGCAACTTCTTCTTATTGCGCTTCTATTCAGCTTTCGTACTGCAGGGTCTTCTCGAGATAGAGTTGCCTGTCACCGGATCACTCCTCAATAGGTGTCAATGCTTGTTCAGAATAGCTCTGAGGTGCTCATGCTGTCTATGATAGTCAGTGATAAATTTGCCACTATTCTTTCATGCTGTTTTCCCTCGTATTGGGTTTAGAGGATCTCCTCTATCTTCTTTTTAGACACTCTGTTTGCCTCCTCAGATAGAATATCTTCTGAGTAGCCCCTCAACTTAAATATTGTAAGCAACTCCTTCTCATTGCGCTTGCATTCAGCTTCCGTACTGCAGGATCTTTTTACTCATAGGAGTTCTCCGTATGGAATGCTGGCCTTTCGTGGATTAAGATGACAATTACATGCATGTAATACACTATTACCAGCACTAGGTTTACAGTAGAAGGTTGAATTAAGTCTGCCATGATCAGCAATGAGTTACAGAGCAAAGACCTGAATGGTATTCATCTTTACATTGCTAATAAAATGCAAATGTAGCTCATTCTGATTGATTTCCTTAACAAACCTTCTGGCTGTCTCCCTACTAACCCACCAAATAAGGAAAATATCATCAATGTAGTGGGCCGAAGTAGGATATGGTTCTCACAATTTCTTAACTCCTCGCCATTGAGCACCTGATCCTCCCACCAGCCCGTATGCAAATTAGCATAGCATGGGGCAAAGCAAATGCCCAGTGTAGTCCCCTGTTGCTGTTCAAACAATAGATTATCAAATAGAAAAATATTCTTTATTAAATACCATATTATCATTTGTACAAGCATTTCCGTATGGTCAAAGAATTTTATAGGTCTAGCCTTTAAAAAGTTTCTTATTGCTTATATGCCATTGTTGTCTTGTATAGTGGTATACAGAGCAGTGACATCTGAAGACTTCAATAACATATCTGCTATGCTGAGAACACGGGGTGAGTGCACATGCTATTGCTGGGCCACACACTCCTAGCCCACACTGTCCATTGCTGAAACTCTATGGGAACTGGGTTTCCCTAATATGGCCCCCTTCCTGTATTGGACCATGGCTAGAAGCCCTCACTGCACAATTTTTGCCCTAATGCTGACTCTGGATGGAGCCAACATCCCTTGATATGTCTTGCTATGATCATAGTGTACCATCTGCTCGGGACCTATGTGAGAACTCAATCAGGGGCCCCCAGAGACAAACCCAGGACTAGCCCATCCCTCCAGTCTCTCACAACAGGGCTTCTTTAGTGTTTCTGGGGACACTCTTGGATCCTCCCGCTCCCTTCTCTCACTCTATTGAGTGATGCATAAGAACTACAGACATTCAGACCCTGCCTGTTGGACACATCAACCCATCCCTCTCTTCTTTGGTCCCTGACTCCCGACTGGAGCCTTGCTCCTTCTGTGGCTGTGCCTCTTCCAATGGCCTGTCTGGGGTGACTATGCTGTCTACAGCCGGCAGCCTCATTGGCACCTACTGCACCCTCCGTATATGCTTCCACTTCCAATGTCCCAAGGCCCATCTGCCTCTGGACTGCAATGGCGACTAGCACATCCTCCAGACCACTGCTTTTGACAGAGATAGTCAGTGGATGGAAACCTGGCTACCACTCCCTCCCCCACAGGTACTGCTCACGTTGTTGGGCGCACCCCTCAAGACCCTCCTTAGGAAAATCACCTGTATAGGAACACGCCTTAATGCCATGTCAACAACTAAGAGACAGTTCCATGCAGTGATTGCTCTGGACCAACACTTCAAAGTGACAGAGGAGAAACTGACAGACCTGGAGGTCATCTGCTGAGATGCCTGGCACATCCAACAGAAACCGATCGACATGGAAGATGTGTCTTGTCAGGATAATTGTTGCTTCTATGGAATCCCAGAGAAGATAGAGCGCTCCACCTTATGGGCATTCTTACTCAAACTCATCCAAAAAATGACAGGCCTTTCCTTCACCCCCTTTTCCACGAAATCCAGAGAGTGCAGAGAATCTGGACGAGCTAGACATCCATCCACATCTGGTGAGAACAACAAGCCCTATCCTATCATCGCTTGCTTCCTGCGCCATGATTGCAATCGTCAGATCTTATTTTAATATCAATGGAAGCCCGCAAACATGGCCCATACGACCTTGAGAGTAACCAAATTCAAATTGTGGTGGATTTCTCCTTGGGCACTAATATCAAAAGACAGGGGTTTCCTTGCTCTTCATCCCCAATTGAAATAATAGGTTAAGTACAGACTCGTGGAACCTGCAGTCATGTGGCTCACCATGGATGGCCGTTCTAGGGGCTTTCACAATCGATACCAACATGGATGTCACACTTCCTCATGCCAATGAACCGCACTGCTACTAGATCCAAGACAGACCACTTCGGAAACACCTTGAGAGGGGTAGGGTGAAAAACGCTGTGGAAGAACTGACCCATATTGATGACAGAGACGAATCCAGATCGTCTCTGAAACTCCCCACCCACCAAGCAGGGAGCATCACACTACCCACATCAACTGACTCTTGGACCAGGCTGCACAAGGCTATTGATTCTTACTCAGATGAGGTTCCATCATGGGAAGGGTTGTATTTTGTACTGTTTTAGGCTGTTTTGTATTTCTCTTGCCTCGCCTCCTTACTGCTATGGTCCTCCTGACTGCTTCCTCTTCTATCCCTACCTGACCCTCCCACTCCCCTTCTCTGCTGCTGTGTTCCCACCCTCCGCAACTTACCTTCTTCCCACCCCTTCCCCTATATTGCCACCCCCATCCCGCCACCACCCTCACCCTTCCTTTCTCCCCTAAACTCTTTGAGGGGGGAATAGTCAGGGATGGGTTGTGACCTCGACTAGAGACCAGTTTCCTACCTTCTGTTAAAAATGAAACTGCTGCTGTCATGGTCACCACTATGGTCATTTCAACATTTCAAAAGCTTAAATTGTTTAAAATGTTCAATATGCTTACCATGGTTACCCCTGTATGATTCTTACTGGCTGGTCCAGTGCCCGTTCAACCCCACCTTACTCCGTCCTTCCCAGTCACTCCCCTATATATACTCCCTCTGGAGCCCATACAGTTTACAGCCCCAGGGACTATTTACCTGCATCCCCACTCCCACACCTTGTCCCATCTGCTCACTCCACGGCCTTATCTTGGGCTCCCCTCTATGACCACCAACTGTGCTGAGCGACCACCAGCACCTTTATACTCTTTTACCCCCATCCCACCACATAGGACTTTGACAGGGCACCATCTCTATAGGCCACTGCCCTCAATGGGACCCCCTACCCGCCCCACTTTGTCCCTCACACCTGCCTTGGTTCCTGGGATTTTAGATACTGACCTACCTCCCCCATTCCCTCCTTTGATTTCCACAACTCTTACCTCCCGGGACTTCTCGTCCTTTTCCTCAATGTGACATTATAGCTGACCTTGGTGTCTGACATAGATATGCATCCATGCTCACTCCCTCCCTGGCCCCATGCATGTGCCTGTACCCCTCTTTTAAGCTAGCCGTCCACTAGTGCCCCTCTGACTCGGCTTACAAGCACTCTCCCTCCTCTCCCTTATCCCTTCTTGCTGGCCTTGGCGGCCAAGGAACCTAACGCCTCCTCAGTATCCCTCTGCGGCTGTAACCTCAATGGCAAGTTTAGACTCATCGCAGACAGTTAAGAACACATAGTTCCTCCTTATCTCAACACAGACAGGACCATGGGTTGACACAGCAACACTAGCTCACCCTTCCAGCCCCCCTTGTACCCTCTGAGAGGTCTCATATTACCCACCCAAGCCATGCCCTCCCCTACCCCCTTCCTCCCCCACCCACCAGCCTTCCCCACCACTCCCACGGGGTAAGAAGCTGGCCTGGTATATGATGTACACTTATATAAAAGGACACCTTGCACCAGTTCAGACAACTCTTATGGAGATTTAAGAGGTCTTAGACAACCTTAGAAAGCTCTCTAAGTGGTAGCTGTGGAGAGCAGCCTTCAGGCTTAGTCCAGAAGGAGTGTAAAGCAGCTAGTTTTACCAGAATGCAATCTTATAGTATAGATTAAGTGAAAAAGAACAACACAAAGTTTTTATAAAAAAATGTATTTATTATATAATACTCTCTAACACATAGAAATATCTCCTACCCGGAGATATGCACAATGCACACAATACTTTAGCAAAGAAACACAGTAAATAGCACGAAATACACAGTGGCCCCAGGGGGGACCACACCATATACTAAGAAAGTGGTATAAGAACCACGACTCGGGTCAAGACCAGGTCGAGAGGATGTAGAAGTGCTGGGAACCCAGGGAACCACCCAAGGTGAGTAGATAGGGACCCCATGGTCGTGTGCAGTATGGGAACACGACCGCGTGCTCCATACAACTCTACGTGTAAGTCGCGGTTGGATGTTTAGAGATTAAGGACCCTTCCCAGTGGACCCCGAAGAAACCCCGCGGATGACAGAAGGTTGGACAGCCACCCCACCCGTGGATACCGTAGTACCCACGTTACCTACACCAGGGAAGCCGGGTGTATATGTGTGAAGTGGTGTCAGAAACCGCCGTCTAACCCAATGGAGGACTTCAGGAAAGTGCCGCTGTTGCAGAAGGAGAAAGTGTCCTGTGGAATCCAAAGGCGGATTCTAGATGAGAGGTATCTGCAAGCAGAGGAGGCAGAGTCTATGTCACTCAGGAGTGACCAGGAGACTTGGACGACAAATGCCCTCCGATGTCGGGTGTTGCAGGATGGATGACGATGACCTTGACTCTACAGCTGTGAGGACCAGGTGATGCTGAGGAGGACCAGGACCCATGCACGAGCTGTCCCATGAAGGATGTTGAGTGCTGAGGGGTCGATGTCCGGCGGGAGCATCAACAAGCCTTGGCAAATGCAACCAATGCTGGAATCGAAGAAGGAGCAACGTCGGGACAAGCAAGGTCCAGGGGACTCACCAAGAGCAGGGGATTCAGGGCAGGCCTGAGCAATCAGGAGAGCACAAAAGAAACAATGGTGACGCTCAAGTGGACCCATAGGCCGCAGGCACTGGAGTCGCGAGAGGACCTCAGCCAGCTCACCAAAAGATGCAGGCCACGATGCACATGATGTGGTGTGGCTGAAGATTCTGGTCACTGGAGGTGCTCGAGGTTGGGGCTACTTGGAGCCTGAAGATATTTTTGGAAAGAAGTCAACGAGCCTTTGGAACTGCAAGTTGAAGTTGTGCACAGGGCTTCAGTTATTGCATCCCCCATGAGGGATACTGGTCTCGAACTTGGTGAGAGGGCAGGGCAGGCCTCAGGAGATGTGGAGAACCACCATCTGTGTTGCAGAGCCTTGGGAGTCCAGAGGAGGTCAGGTTCAGCAGACCTGTCAACTTAGTTGCGGTGCCTGCGAATGCAGGGGAGTGACTCCTTCACTCCAAGGGAGATTTCTTCAAGTGTCTTGGATGCTTCACAGGCCTTGGAAGGTTCCTTTATGATGCACAGGCACAAACAATGCAGCAGACTGGAAGGGAGACAAAGTCAGGCCCAAACGAAGTCCAGCGAAGTCCAGAGAGCCAAAACGGTAGAAGAGCAGTGGTGTCTGATCTGAATCTTATCCCACAATGAATCTAGGGACCTACACCCAGGTAAGCCCTTAATTACCCTAGGGAAAGGGTTGTGAAGATTCAGGGGACCCTCCCATGGGGAATCTGGACAGGGGGAGGTTACTCCCATGTCCTTTGTCCAGTTTCGTGCCAGAGCGGGAGCCAACGGCTCCCAGGACTGGTTTGAACTGGACTATGCACAGGGACACCAAATGTGCCCCTCATGCAGACTGAGTGGCACTGGCAAGCGCACCCACCCCATCCCAGTACACTAAATCCTGTCTAAGAGGTGGTCACACCTCCCTTTGATAGGATGCCTATTGTTCTGCCTTCCCCTGCTCGAGCATGGCTCAGCAGCATGAGGGCAGAATTGTGTCTCTGGTCGCCAGCAACGATTCTGTGCTGTTGGTGTCAAGAAGGCTGGTACCGGGAACACTGAGAGCCTAACGGAGGGCTCTTCTAGTGCTTGAAATCATACCTCCCACACCGTTTACAGTGTGGCGGTATGATTCCAACATGTTTGATACCAAACATGATAGGATTTGTTGCAGCCATTTCCGAGATGATCACCGTGTAATTACGTGGTGCCCCTCTGTATAGTATATGGCTGCATCACTGACAACCCGGGAGAATGGACTCTGTAGGCTGCAGGGGTGTCCTGCTCATGCAGGGGCACCCTCTCACTTAGAACCAAGCACCCTGCCTTCAGGATTGCAAAGGCCTGCTAGAGGGGTGGCTTATAGATTTTAAGTGCAGTGACCCTAGATATAGGAAATCTATACCTTTAGTAAGTGGTGCTAGCACCAACTTGCACTGGCTGCAATGGAAGGCCTGTAGTTCCATTTTGAATTGTCTCTCATGGGTGGCATAATACATGTTTCATCCCATGGGAGGCCTCTGTTGTACCTATGCCCTGGGTACCTTAGTACCATATACTAGGGACTTATAAGGGTATCCCAGTATCCAATCTGGGATGTACCTAAGTACTGAACAACACAATTTAGGGAGAAAGAAGATAGACTGGGGTCCTGATTAGCAGGATCCCAGTCAGACTAGTCAAACACAACTTAGCACCAAGCAAAAAGTTGGGGTAACCATAGAAGCAGATCCTACTTTCCTACACCCGGCCTTGGGCTAGATCACACCCATTGTTACCGAGTTAGATTCCATACTCTAACCACCCTGATTTGAGGCCACTCACCCTCCAGATTCTTTCACATAGGCCCACTTGGGTACAACCCATACATCACCAGAGCCATCACTATGGCGTTGCGCCCTCTTACCATCATTACCTTCAATGTGAATGGGATGACCCACTATGTAAAACGCAAAAATATACTATCCTACCTTGCTTCACAATGGGCGGACATTGCCCTTATTCAAGAGACCTATCTCTCCCCCAGAGAGGCAGAAAAAAGAGACTGGGCAGGGAAGATTGTATAAAGTTGCAACATCCTCTGACACGGCCACCCCACCCTCGACCCACACAACCCTGCCGATATCCAGGAATAGTGGATACACCATCCTTATACACAAGGCCTTGCCCTGAATAGCTCTGCAACAGTGGGCAGATGATGAAGGCCAATATGCCCATTTAAAAATCAGGATTGGCGCCCGGATGATTGGCATGGGTTTAATTTATGTCTCCAATGGGCCCAAGCTTCCATTTCTCTCCCACATACACAGGCTGCTATCTAAACTCGTTACCTCCAATATTGTACTGGGAGGAGAGTGGAATTTGGAGATGCAATACTAGATCATATCGGCCCGGTCGGCAAATCTAATGAAGATGACAGGGCCCTACAGAACAACTTTTGCAATGATCATGGCATCTTTGATGCCTGGCACATCTTACTCCAAACGGATAAGGAATATTCCTACTTTTCAGCAGTTCATGCACACAATCTCGCCAAAATCTTGCCTAGATTAATTCTTACTACCAGTCTCCCTGGCCATCCAAGACTGCATCTTACTTGAGGGCTCCTTTTTGGATCACTCCCTGGTCCGTCTGGATCAGTCATGTCCTCCCAGGCCCTGTGGGCTGTGGCTAAGACCACCCTACATGGCCAACTGGTGAGAGACACAGCGATGGTCAACCAGCAACTTGCACAAAGACAACTAACCTTAGAAAAAAATATCAAAAAGCATATTTATGCATTCACTGTAAGGCCATTGACGGAAACCGGGTGCACCTTAGAGAAGGCCAAAATGGAGTTTAACTCGCTCTGCCTGCTGAAGGCAGAATTCACCCTCTTGAAATTCAAAAGCCTGACACTATGAACATGAGGCACAGGCAGGAAGACTACTGGCAACCAAAGTCCTGCAATGGGAAACCACAAAAGCCATTCCAGCCATCAAAGATGGCTCTGGTCATATAATACGAGACCTGCAAGGCATCACCAATGCCTTTGGAAGCGCCTATGCTAACTTGTGCAGTTCAAACTCTGTGAGGATTACCCTGTCCAGTTTCAATGACGATAGTAGGACACTCCTTGAAGGGGAGCTCACCAAAGAGGAAGTGGCAAAACTCCTGTATAATAAAACCCCAGGGTAGGATGGGTTTGGGGTGACTCTTACCGATTGGTAAAGGACGAGGAGGTAGACCTACATCACACTGCTTTTTAAGAAGCAGAACATATGGGTTCCCTCTCCCTCATGGCCAAAACAGCAGTGATCATGGTTCTACCAAAACTGGATAAAGACCCCTTGCTCTGTGCAAGTCACGGTCCAATCTCCCTCCTCAACACTGACACCAGGAACCTAGAGTGCATATCAGCTACTCAACTCAAATGGGTTATCCTGACCCTAATACATGACACCCATATGCGTTTTGTCCCATGATAATCTTCCCAAAATCACCTTTGTTCTATAGCCCACCTCCCATGGCTCTCCAACGATTCCCTGGAAGACACGAGTAGCATTGAGTGGGGAGAGCTTTACAAAGTTTTACGCCAAATGGGCTGGGGGAAAATTTCATTTCGGAAGTACACTGGCTTCATACTAACCCCACTGCCCAGGTCAACTGTGGCGGATTCCTGTCAGATGCTTTCCTGGTCCATAGAGGCACCCTCTCACCCCCTCCTGCACATTTTAGCAATGGAACCTCTGGCAGCAGCCATCTGCCAGCCACCCAGACAATGAGAATATCCATGAGTATTAGTCCAACACCTCCATTCTCGCCCAGTATTATTTCTTCTTTGTACACACTGGCAAAACACTTTACAAACACTGATGAAGACTGGACAAATGTAATAGCAGATATTGACAGAGGGGCATGCGAGGCTAGAATGAAATTCTTCCTCTTCAAAACAATACTGAGCTGATACTGGACCCCTCAGAAACTCACTGCCTCCAGACTCCTCCACCACACTCACTGCTGGAGGTACACACAGGTGGACTGTGAAAAAAACACACTATCTATATGACTGCCCTGACATCTCCCGCTTCTGGACCCTCATAGGCAGTACCCTCAACTTTGTTTTAGAACGCTCCCTTCCGCTCTTGAGTACCCTTATGCTGCATGATATGGGCAACCTACCTGATCTCACAACACATGAATGGTGGCTACTGGCGACAGCATGGCCAGAGTCAAACTATGGTGAATATTTACAAGAATTACTGATCCAGGGGTATATCAACAACAGATACTCCACTACCATATACTCACCTGGGTCCATAAAATACACACATTGAGTAACCCGCTGGAGTGGTCAAAGTTTTATATTTATACTTCACAATATTCAGGATTAGTTATTTAATTTTCCTAACTAACCTTTCACTGATCAAAAGTTCTTTCCTCTGGTCGATGGACCATTAGTTGAACTAGTTGATGGTGATAATTAACTTAACCCTTAACTATTCTTTTGTTTGAAGTAAATTATCACAGACTCAGGAAGGTTTAAAATCTTTAAATTAAATGCATGTGAACTATTTCAAAAATACAGTGCAGTCACCATCATTCTTAGGAGAGAAAATTCAATTTGATTAAACATCAAACATATATTTCGGACTCATAAAATAATTAATGCTCAGAAAGGGAGAGGACAGAGAGAAAAGAACATTTGCAAATAACGTGAAATTATAGTTACCAAGAATGGTGTGAAAGACCAACCCCCTGGCCAAAGGGCTGGTGAGGGTCCCCCAGGATAGGTCAGGAGACAAAGACTTCAGGACAGGATAGTTGACCTCTCTAGAATACTGACGATTGCGTCACACCCCTCTCAGACACTCTCTTCCTCCTCAAGATTCTTCCGTGATCTTCTGATCTAACCCAATTAAGTTAGGATAGAAAGTTCTGCTTCAGGTTCTGCATTCGATTCTTCATCAGCATCTCACAGCATCTCTCCCAGCAACAGCATCTCCGACTCACAGCATCTGCGTCCCCTTCCTCTACAGTCTCGACCTCGCCTCTAACCAACTAACTAAAGCTACCTTAGCTATACCTTCGTTTCTTCACGTTCAACCCACTAAAGTTTCAATATCATAAAAATACGAAATATGATCGGTCAGGCAAGGGGGAAGCTCATTCACACCATGCTTACATGTCATCAAAATCAGTTAAACTATTGTTCGCAAACCCATCCCCTTAATTTTTATTCATGTCTTAAGTTCCCATACATATCCACATTTACTTGAAACAATTTTATTAGTTTATGAATAAGAGTCTTCTTCACTGAACTCTTCACCCTCCGTTCCCAGGGCACATCATTTTTGACCTTGGCTTCTGTTCAACCTCCATGTCATCATTCCGGGTTAACTTTCAGTGGACATGCGCAGTCGCTTCACCACTCTGCTTAGTTCAGTTATGCGTGAGAGGCCCAAATGTGCACTAACAATAAAGTTCAGAAAGACAAATATTAATTTAAAAAATAAATGGTCACACTGTATACCTCCCACCTCTACTCTATTCCCATTTGCTTATTAATACTTCTCCCGCATTAGCATTAGTAAAATAGCTTGTTTTAGTTTCAGCTAAGCAGATGCCATGCACGCGAGTCTTCAAAACTCCATTTTAGTGTCTTCTGCTCATGCGCTAGAATTTCCCTCCAAGCGTTACCTCGTCATACTGCGTAGATGCAGTTGACGCATGCGCACTAACAGTTTCCCGTTTAAGCGGTATTAGTCCGTTTTCATTGTTATCCGCATTAGTACACACATAAGCAAGCTTCACTAACCCGCGTGTTCATGTGGTGCGTGATTAGTTATTCACAGATTACGTTTAATAACTTGTTAATGAGTTAAACAAGTGGATTGCCTCCGAGCAAATCTCTTTCTTACGAGACCTTGCTCCATCAATCCCTCTCTGATGGCATTTTGAGCCATCACAAAATTACCCATCCCTTCCCAGATGCCAACTTTAGCACATCTCAGTTTTCTCGTTTTTCTCTCCTCATTTCATCAGTTACTTCCTTTCCTTCTAAATCTTTCATCTTTTTATACAGCTTTCCTTTCATTTCCTCTAACTGACTTTCTTCATATTCCCTCTTTCGTTTCTTTCCTCTCCCTTCTCTTTCTAAATGTATTCCTCTCTTTCCCTTGCTTCTGCAACATTTACATATGATCATTACTGTCATTACTATGGTTATTATCACTACTACTGGTAAAATTATTTGACCTAGAAAACTTTTCCCAAAATTAGTAAACCAATTCCCTATTGATGTTATACTTTTTGTTAATCTTCCTCATACACTGTCAACCTCCAGTTGGGTCAAGTCATTATGCATTCTTGTAATATTTCTAATATACCCTTTAATTTCCTTACTTTTGTCCGGAATATAAGTGCAGCAATGGTGAATTTTCAACATACCACAGACTCCGCCCTCCTTTGCCAATAAGATACCAAGAGCAAGACGATTTTGTAAAACCATAGATCCTTATTGCAACCATCTCTGTATTGATCATTAGGAATCCTCCGGCAGTATCTGTAGAAAGACGATCAACTATGGTTGACAATTTGCAAATTTTACGTGAATTTAGAATGACTCCAACTGAGGGTATCAATGCACTAAATATATCACCTACTATTTCAGAAAAACTAGCTCTTCTTCTCCGTGTTAGTCCATTCGAATTTTCATTGATTCCATTGATTCTGTCTATATGGTAGATCTTTGGAAAAACTATTCCAAAATAACAGCTCCCATACCATCTTGCAGGTAACCTATAATAAGCATAATTCCCACATACATAATAAACTCCTGGAAACACAGGATCAGTTCCCCCTTTTAGTCCCCACCCTCCTAAAATTAGGAAGTTGTGTTCACATTCACTGGAACCAATGAAATTGTTATTATAATCTGTCTTTAACCTATGGAGGCAGAATTTTCCCCTTTTCACAAAGTCTAGGGACATCGCAGCATGAGCTTCGCCCTTTGCATAAATTCCCTCTTTCTCAGCCCATGGAGGTACATGGGATTTCTGTTCAGCAGCTTTCTTTGTTAAATCCTGTCTCCTTTCTTCTACTAAATTCAAAAACTCTTTTTCTTCTTCACGTAATATACATGTTAGATTATCCTTGTGTGCTTGTGCTATATCTATTGAACTCATTGTTAAGAAGAATTCACCCATGAACTGTGCATTTTACTACTAAATACTGGATTCATTTTCTTTCTAATAGGCAACTCTGAAAACACTACATCTAAGTTTGAATAAAAATACTGAAGTTTCCCTGTTACATAAAATAAACTTGATAAAACACTACATGATACACCATATGTTAGAGGTATATGGTGATAAGTCACCCTTCTGACACTGATGAGGGTAACTTCGTACAAACATAATTATTAATCTCCATCGTATTACCATACTGAAATAACAATTTAGTAAACACATTTAAAGACTAATCATTGTCTGATTCATTATGATAGTTTATCTCATCTTCTACCCCTATTTCTATTTTAGTTCCCTTTATTCTATTTACTTTCTCATTAGTAACTGTACTATTCTTGTTATTTGTTTCCATCAACAAAGGTACTCCTACTGTTAGAAATAACCATACTAACACTACTAATAAAATACTACATAAGCAAAATCTTAAGCATTTTCTTTTTAAACTTCGTTTCGGTCTTTCAGTGACTTCAACTTCTGCCATTTTTAATCAGAGAAAATTTCTTCTCTCTTTTCCTTCTTTGTCTAAATTTTCTTAAAATCCGGTCTTTTATTTTAAGGAGGTCTTAATTTGCTTTCATCAATCTGTGCAACATAAACTCTTTCTGATTCTTCACATAAATCTAGGTTTTCAAATTCTTCTAGTATAACATAGGTCCACTCAGGGGCCTTGTATTTTCTGTTCAGAATTCTCAATCTTGGGCTTCTTCGTGTAAGTTTTACTAAGGTTTGTTTAAATTGTGTCTGACTCAGTAACCTCATTTACTTGTTCTGGTTTCTTTTCTGATTTTCTTAGATGATATCTTAGTCTCTTCACTCCTGCAGGCCAATTGTCTCCTTTTCTAACTCTTTTGACCTGGACTGCACTTTCACCTTCTCCGTCTTCTTCTAAAGTTCTTTTATTTTCACTTAATCTGGGCACAATCTGTTCTTGTTCTTCTTCTTCTTCCCTTTCTGATTGACTTTGTTCTGTATTTTCTGTATTTGGATCTTCCTCTACTTGCACCTGTTCAGGTCTTATTATAGTTTGTTCTTTTTCAGCCTGAACTTGTTCTTCTAAATCTGTCTGATCCTGTTCAGGTCTTATTTCAACTTGTTCTTCTTACCTGAACTTGTTCTTCTTCTTCTATCTTACCCTGCTCAGGTTTCTGAATGGCTTTGTCTATTTTTACCTGAGTGTGTTCTTCTTTCCCTGACTTTTCCTCTCTATCTTTCTGTCTCTTTGATTCAGTTGTTCTTCTTGTTTTAACAACAGCATCAGATATTTCAATCAGTGATATCCATTCTTCCTGACTTGTACTTGGCTGTTCATCATATAGTTGTCTTTCAGAATCTATTACTCCAGATTCTTCTGCTTCACAACTTTCAACTTCCGACGTCTCAGCTTGTTCAGTCAGTGGCTGTTCTTGTTGTTCAGACGGGCTCGGAACTCTTCTGTTATGACTAGCATGAACCCAATTAGGTAAACCTGCACACTTCACTGCTGTGGTAGTGACTAGTATGACTTGATGTGGTTTATCCCACCTGGGTGCTAGACACGACTTCCTTGCGTGTTTCTTCACTAACACCCAGTCTCCAGGATTCAAATCATGCGCTTGGTCTGGCTGTCTTTCAACTGCGTCTTCTCCAACCTGATGAGAGACAGAATGCACCATTTCAGCCAATCCTTTGCAATAGTCCAATACCAGATCATCAGTTATATTCATTAATTTATTTCCAGGAATAAATGCTTGTCTCATTGCCCTTCCCATGAGCACCTCATGTGGACTCAATCCTGTTTTTCTGTCAGGAATACTTCTGAGACCGATTAGTACAAGGGGCAATGCATCTGGCAATTTCATCATTGTGGATGCGCACACCTTCCCTAATCTTAATTTGATTGTGCCATTAAGCTGTTCAACTATTCCAGAAGCCTCTGGACGATAAACACAGTGAAATTTTTGTTCAATGTTAAATGCAGCACAGATTAATCGAATTATCTCATTATTAAAATGAGGTCCTCTACCTGATTCCAAAGTGACTGGAAAACCGAAACGAGGTATCAACTCCCTCAATAGTAGTTTAGCAACTGTGAGACTGTCATTTCTTCTAGTGGGGTATGCCTCTACCCATCTTGAGAACAGGCACACTATGACAAGTACATATTTCAATCCATTGCAAGGAGGCAACTCAATAAAATGTAACTGCAATCTGGTGAAGGGTCCTTCTGCCTTTCCAATCTTTCCCCAACTAACCACTGTCTTCCTGCCTGGGTTCTGCTGCTGACAGATTAAGCATCTTTGGCAAAGGCTCTCTGCGACTACCCTAAACTTCGGATTGTACCAACTCTGTCTGAATAATTTGATCATTGAATCCCTGCCAATGTGTGTTGTCCCATGTAATACTCTTGCCATTTGAGAGAGTAGACAATCTGGCATGACTGGTCTGCCATCTAAGTACACCCACACTTCATCTTCTGTCCTTTTTGTACAACTTGTTTTTATCCAGATCTCCTTTTCTTTTTTCTCAACTTCTTCTTGTAACTATCTGACCTCATCCCATGTTTCTGGAACTGAGAAAAACATAAGTTGGCAGCTGGTTTCACCCGTTTCAATATTTCTGTTGATTGACATTGTATTTCTTGCACAGTATCGAGCAATTTGGTCGGCATATCTATTACCGGCCGCCACATAGTAATTTCCTGAATGATGTGCAGCGTATTTGACAACTGCTACTTCTTTTGGCAATTGTAATGCTTCCAACAAATCCTTTACATTTTTACTATTTCTGATAGGAGACCCTGAAGAAGTCAGAAATCCCCTCTGCATCCAGAGTTGGCCAAAATCATGCACAACCACGAAACCATATTGACTGTCCGTAAATATGGTTATTCTCCAATTTTTCCCCTTTTTGCATGCCTTTGTTAAGGCCACCAATTCGGCTAGTTGTGCAGACTTGACTCCCGGTAAGCAGGATGCTTCAACTACCCCTGTCATTTTACATACAGCATATGCAGCACATAATCTTCCTCCTTCTGTTCTTAAACATGACCCATCCACGAACAATTCATGATCAGATTCCTTCAATGGTGTTTCCTTTATGTCTGGGCGGGGCTTAGTACACAATTCAGTCACATCCAGACAATCATGATCAATCTCATCTTTCACTTCTTCACAACATGAGTCTGGTAGTAATGTGGCAGGATTCATTATTGTACATCTTATCACTGTACATCTTATTTTCTGTTCCTAAAATCACTCTCTCATACTTAGTCAGCCGACTAGGAGTGAGATGTTGTGTTCGCGTTCTTGTCAAAAGAATCTCAACTGAGTGTGGAACATAGACTTTTACGGAATGTCCCATCACAATTGACTCACTTTGCTGCAGACTCATACAGGTAGCAGCTACTGCTTTTAGGCAGCCAGGTAAGGCTGAGGCCACTGGATCCAAGGTGGCAGAGAAATACGCCACTGGACATCAGCTCAGTCCATGTCTCTGTGTTAAAACTGAAAGTGCACAGTTTTCTCTCTCACAACAAAACAGCGCAAATTCTTTTGAATAATCAGTCATGCCCAAAGCAGGGGCCTCACATAAACAGTTTTGTAGTTTCACAAAGTCTTCCAAACATTCATCATTCCAATCAATTGGATCTTTCGCTCTTTTCAGTGTTAATTGTATCAATGGTTTTGCTAGCATGGAAACGCTATTTATACACTGCCTACAGTACCCAACCACTCCCAGAAACATCCTCATCTCCTTCTGTGTCTGAGGTAGCTGCATTTCTTTGATTATTTTTAATCTTTCCGGTGTCACTTTTCTAACTCCTCTTTCTATTTTATGCCCTAAATATCTAACTTCTTGTTGACAGAACTGCAATTTTTCTGGAGACACCTTGTGTCCTCCTTCAGCCAAATGGTTCAGTAATGCAATTGTGTCAGTGACACAATCTTCTCGTGTTTTTGATGCCACCAAAAGGTCATCAATGTACTGAACCAGAACTGATTTCCCAGGCATAACCAATGACTCCAGACACTTTTTCAGTATCTGGTTGAAAATTGAGGGACTCTCTGTGTACCCTTGAGGAACTTGGCACCATGCCAAAATAAGATCCTCAAACCGGAAGGCGAAGAGATACTGGCTGTCTGGGTGCAAAGGAATCGAAAAGAATGCTTGGCACAAATCAATTACTGTAAACCAACCTGCATTCCAGGGTATCTGATAAAGGATCACTGCTGGATTTGGCACTACTGGGCAACAAGGCACTACAATTGTATTTATTTTTCGCAAGTCCTGCACTATCCTGTATTTACCACTAGGCTTTTTGAGTCCCATGATTGGCGAATTACAAGGACTACCCATTATCTCTTTTAAAATGCCTTGTTTAATCATTCGGTCAATTTCTGGAGCAATTCCTGCTTTCACTTCTGGACTCATTTTGTACTGTCGTATGTTTGGATAAGCTGCACCTTCTTTCACTTTAACTGGATCTACATTTGACATCAGCCCAATGTCTTTTCCTGTAAAATCCCACACTTCTGGATTCACTGTGGTTCTCAACTCTTCCGGCAATTCACTTTCAGCTATTAATGAAAACATCTCGTCTACCTCTGTACCTTGCTTAGCTAGCATCATTTTGTATATAACATCTTCATCAGGGGTTTGGAAAGCGACACCATTAGGTGTACAATAGATTGTGCAGTTCATTTTGCACAATAGATCTTTTCCCAACAGATTTACTGGACTGGAGTCGCAAACTAAAAACCGATGCATATCTTTCAAATTTCCAATATGTACCTCCATTGGTTTTGTAATTGGGGTCCTAATCTGTTGATTTGACACTCCTACAACTTGGATAGATTTTCCCGAGAGGGGTAGGTTTGGGATGTCTGCTGTTCTCACAGTAGACCGGGTAGCACCAGTATCCAATAGGAAAGTGATATCATTACTTTCCACTTTCCCATCAATAAATAGACCTGTCTGATTTACCGGCAATGATGCGCCAAGCACGCACTCCTCTTCCTCCCCCCTCAGGCACCGTCATTGCACATAGTCCGAATTTTCTTCATCATTCTGCAAAAAATACTGTGTAACCACTCTGTTATTCTTACCACTTTCTCCGTGAAATCCGGTGTTCGCACTGTATTTCTGAGAGTTCACATTGGCATAGGAGCTGGTGGCACCTGATACTGTGGAGTAACTACCTGCTGCGGCTGATTCATAAGTACTTCATTCTGCATCTGTGGATTTAAATTTTGGTTTGGCCCATTATTATTCTGAATATTCTTACACTCGTTCTTCCAATGTCCAAGCTTTCCGCACGCATGACAAGGAAACTTCTTCTTCGCTTCCTCTCTATTTATTCGTCCTCTTTACCACCATTCACCACTTGATCATTCTGACTCTGCTCTTTTATCTGATTATCAGTCTGGGTATTTACTTTATTCTCCTGCTGCACTGCCAATTTTACTTGTGCCCACATCATTATCTCTTTTAGCTTCCTACGCCTTGCCTCAATGTCATCTCCACAATACTTGGCATACTTCAAAATTTCATCGATCATCTTACTTTGCCAGCACAACATGTGCTGCTCAATCATCTGACTAATCTCCGGTTTCAGACCATACACAAACCGATACACAAAATGTCCCATATCCTTATCACCAATGTTCTCAAAACCACTATACTGCTTAAACACTTGCAGTAACTGTTCATAATATGCATGTACGGACTCATTTGGCTCTTGAGTTGTTCTATCTATTTTTACCCAAACTGTTTCTTTAGGAGGGATTTTCCCTTTCAGGTAAGTAATTACTTGGTGATATTTCTTCATCACCTCCTCTGAAGGTGCTCCTGTTTTCGAGTCTCTAGCATACTCCTCACTTGGCCAATCAACTGTGATCTTACACTCTGTCCACAAATCAGCAGGTACTACAATATCAAATAACCCATCCAGATCCTTCAACAAAACCTTTGAAACCTTCACAAATCTTTCCACCTGTTTATACCATTCAACTGGTTTTTCTCTCAATCTGGGGAAATCATTTGTAAATGACAAAATATCCTGTCTACTCCAAGGGACATGAACATATCCACCACCAGGAACTTCTCTCATTGGGCACATTTTCTCAACCTTATCTGATTCTCTCATTGGAAATGCAGATGATGCTTCTCTCGCCTGTACTTCCTCTTTCTTTCTTATCCACCTGATTCTCCATTTGTCAATGTCTCCCCATTTTCGCAAAATATTCATCAACTCTTTTATCTGTAGTTTCTTACCAGAAGCATTTACACTTTCTAAATCTTTATCAGTAAATTCCACTCGATATGGTTTCTGCAATAGTTTTGATTTCCCTATATCTATTCCAATCTCTGAGGCAACCTCTGTTAATTTCTCATGAAATACTCTTGCTCTTCTGGTTATACTCTTACATAAGAATAATAACTCCTCATCATTATAAACATTCAATCTTTCTATGCTTACATTGCCGGTTATCATTTCTTCCAACTCTACTTTGAATTTACTGATATCTAGAATCTTTGGTTGTGGGTTTCGATTGTATATTTCCTGTGCCCATCTCTCTATGTCTTCAGGGGTAACTACTGTTGGACTTCCAGTTCCTATAGGAACCAAAGATCTCTTTTCTCTCAAATTTGCAGGTATAATTCTCTTCGGAGTTTCAGTTAAAGGTTCTACATTCGGGAGATCCATTAATGAAATTACTGATTCACTTTCACTAGTCTGATCATCCGTAATTATTACTTCTCTTCTGGGACTCGTTAACGGAATTGTCACAGTTTGAGGTTTCTGGCAAGTCTTTTTATCTCCATATAATGGGATTACAGGACCAATAGTCACTGGTACTGTCAAAGCTTCAGCATTTAAATTCAATTGGCTTACTTTTTGAACTAATTCTTCTCTAGTTTTATTTAAAGCTTCTCTCTCATTATCCTGCAACACCCTATTAAGTGATACATCATGTAAGATTTGTGGGGTTAAAGGCATTCCTATCACTGGTGCACTTGGGGTAACCTTACTAAGTGTTTCTTGGTACGGTGGAGGGTTTTAATCAAAATATCCTCTAATAGCTCATCATCTGATTCACCATAACCTGTCGTATTCATGTGTTTCGTTTTTTCTTTACACTTTCCTCCTAACTGTTCTTCAGCCATTAATACTGGATATAAATCCTCGGTCACCACAGCTCTCCTCCAACGCTTCATTTGATCTCCCCTTGACTCATACGGATATCTAGGTAAAAATCCTCTAAATCTCCGACCACTTCAGTATTTTTCACGATCAAATGCCTCAATTTCCCATTCTTCCAAAGCTTCATACTGTGTCATTCTAGGATTAGGTTCTAACATATTCATTCTATCTCTCAAATTCTGAAGTACCTTTAAATTGAAAGTACCATGCTCCGGAAAAGCCAAAACACCATCACCTTTAGTATATTCCACCCAATTCTCCAACCATACACACGTGTGATATCCTTTCTCCATCATCATAAATGAAGCAGGTGTTTTAGGTGGCGGAACAGGAATTCCCTCTCTAGTCATTACAGGTTTGTCTTTCTTAAAGAAATTTTAAATTTTCTTCATTAATGTCATTTTCTTTGGTCTTCCAAACATTTCAGACGCTCGATATAGGAAAGAGTCTTCCGTATATCTTCTAGCTCTATTACCTACGTCTCGTCCTATGTCAGCACGACTCACGCCCGCAGTCAAATCAGGACTCAGCATACAATTCTTTTTCAACCAATCCTAGCGCGGCTTTTATCTATCAACCAATCAAACTCAGGCTCACGCTCGTGTTCTGACCAATGCAAGCACGGCCTTTTGTGACGTCAGTATTACTCCTCACTACTGAGCCCTCCTTTACAATCTGCTTCTGTCTCACGCCCGCTGTTTCAACCAATCCCAGCACGGCTCTCTGTGACGTCAGTATAACTCCGGCGACTGACCCTCCCTTCACAAGGTAATACGATAACTTATTTCTTAATACTTTTCATTAAATTCTTCGTTAATAACAACATAAAAACATTCGCTACTCTGTCTGTTCCACTAAACAAAAGGATAGATTTTCAACTTATTCTTGAGTTTCAGAATTACTCTTCTTCTACTGTGAGTAAAAACCCCTGTTTACTCTTCATTCAAGCTCAGGAGAACCTGTTACTTCTTCAGTGTCACCCGTATTGGGAAATGAGACCAAAGTTTCACCAGTGAACCCCTTTCACTATCATTCGCAATCTACTTTTATACGAAATAGTCCCTAGTTTAATACTGCCAGCCCTGCGTAGCTTCTCAGTATTATTCCAACAGACGAGTAACCTCTCTGCTGTATGGCTTCTTTCACCACCCGCTATTCATTTGCCCGGGATTTCCAGACAACATAAAACAAGACGCTAACTCTTTTTGTTAAACATAAATCAATAATCAATATTTATCACCAAACTAGTCAATAATAACCATAACTCTGCTACCAGAAAACTGATCCAGCGGTATATCAACAACGGATACTCCACTACCATATACTCACCTGGGCCCATAAAACACACACATTGAGTAAACCGCTGGAGTGGTCAAAGTTTTATATTTATACTTCACAATATTCAGGATTAGTTATTTAATTTTCCTAACTAACCTTTCACTGATCAAAAAGTTCTTTCCTCTGGTCGATGGACCATTAGTTGAACTAGTTGGTGGTGATAATTAACTTAACCCTTAACTATTCTTTCGTTTGAAGTAAATGATCACAGACTCAGGAAGGTTTAAAATCTTTATCTAAATTAAATGCATGTGAACCATTTAAAAAATACAGTGCAGTCACCATCATTCTTAGGAGAGAAAATTCAATTTGATTAAACATCAAACATATATTTCGGACTCATACAATAATTAATGCTCAGAAAGGGAGAGGACAGAGAGTAAAGAACATCTGCAAATAACGTGAAATTATAGTTACCAAGATTGGTGTGAAAGACCAACCCCCTGGCCAAAGGGCTGGTGAGGGTCCCCCAGGATAGGTCAGGAGACAAAGACTTCAGGACAGGATTCAGGACAGGATATTTGACCTCTCTAGAATACCGACGATTGCGTTGCACCCCTCTCTGACACTCTCTTCCTCCTCGAGATTCTTCCGCGATCTTCTGATCTAACCTAATTAAGTTAGGATAGAAAGTTCTGCTTCAGGTTCTGCATTCGATTCTTCATCAGCATCTCACAGCATCTCTCCCAGCAACAGCATCTCCGACTCACAGCATCTGCGTCCCCTTCCTCTACAGTCTCGACCTCTCCTCTAACCAACTAATTAAAGCTTCCTTAGTTGTACCTTCGTTTCTTCATGTTCCACCCACTAAAGTTTCAATATCCTAAAAATACGAAATGTGATTGGTCAGGCAAGGGGGAAGCTCCATCACACCATGCTTACATGTCATCAAAATCAGTTAAACTATTGTTCGTAAACCCATCCTCTTAATTTTTATTCATGTCTTAAGTTCCCATACGTATCCACATTTACTTGAAACAATTTTATTAGTTTATGAATAAGAGTCTTCTTCACTGAACTCTTCACCCTCCGTTCCCAGGGCACATCATTTTCGACCTTGGCTTCTGTTCAACCTCCATGTCATCATTCCAGGTTAACTTTCAGTGGACATGCGCAGTCGCTTCACCACTCTGCTTAGTTCAGTTATGCGTGAGAGGCCCAAATGTGCACTAACAATAAAGTTCAGAAAGACAAATATTAATTTAAAAAATAAATCGTCACACTGTATACCTCTCACCTCTACTCTATTCCTGTTTGCTTATTAATACTTCTCCCGCATTAGCATTAGTAAAATAGCTTGTTTTAGTTTCAGCTAAGCAGATGCCATGCACGTGAGTCTTCAAGACTCCATTTTAGTGTCTTCTGCTCATGCGCTAGAATTTCCCTCCAAGCGTTACCTCGTCATACTGCGTAGATGCAGTTGATGCATGCGCACAGCAGTTTTTCCGTTTAAAGCGGTATTAGTCCGTTTTCATTGTTATCCGCATTAGTACACACATAAGCAAGCTTCACTAACCTGCGTGTTCATGTGGTGCGTATTAGTTATTCACAGATTACGTTTAATAACTTGTTAATGAGTTAAACGAGTGGATTGACTCCAAGCAAATCTCTTTCTTACGAGACCTTGCTCCATCATTACCACTAACCAGTTTTTGCTTTGGTTAGCGGCAATTTTCTTAACGCTCTCTATCATCAAAAACTATCACGCTTATAGCAACGTATTTGCAATGTGTCACTATATGGCAATAGTATCAGCTAGCCGTGGTGAAAACTGCCTCTAACACTAACATCAAGGCGATAAAAAATTTGACGTTAGTGAGAGAAAAGTGACGAAAGGCCAATTAGCGGCAAACAAATTCACGTTAGTCAGCCCAACGTCACTTTTCAGCCTCTAGAGGCAAAAATAGCCTATAAATTCATCTCTAATGAAAAAAAGAAAACAAAAACAATGGAACGCGGTTACGGAGCAGCCAGGGCCAAGTTCAGCACAGGTCAACAACCCCCCCAGAACCCCCAACACCCAGGATGACCAGCCAGAGTCCCAGGGGAAGAGGAAATGCAGAATCATGGCCTCATTTATGAAAAGAGGCACATCGCTGGGGAAAACCAGTGATGTAGAACTTTTCATTGTGTCATCCTTGCGACACCATGGCAGCCGATGCCTGGAAGCATGGACAGTCTCCGGGGCCTGGAGGCCTCGCTGGGCCTGTGTCTGAGACCCGGCGTGGGGGGCAGCGGTGCTGTGGAGTCGCTGTGGCCTGACAGTGGAGGAGGGCCACGTCGGGTCCAAGCCTGTGGGTCGAGGCGGTAGACATTGAGGCGTTGGCGATCGCCCTTACCTGGTGGAGAAGTCTGGCAGGTCGCATGGAGACACGTTGCTGACCTCTGTGAGAAGACTGCCTGGTGCCCCTTGGAGCTGTGATCGGTAGGGAGGTCTACATTGCATAACACGCACCACCACTACACCAGGGTGCATGGAGGAGATTGCCAATGGTGGACCATGCCTGGAGGATGTGGCGCTGCCTGGATGCTGTGGAGGGTGAGGCCCCTGAGCTGCGCTGAACTTGTGTGGTGGGAGCACTGCAACTTCACGCCTAAGGGGGCCCTGTTGCATCACCTGCTCGGGAGGTTCCCCAGCGGACTTGGTGGCAACTGCTGTATCCAGGCTTGTGAAATCCTGCCTGGCTGAGGCTCCTGCTGGCTGAGACAAAGATTTGGAGAGAGCGTTGCGGATTGAGCCCTGGTGTTGAAATCCAGGTGAGGAGAAAGTGGGATGTGGAATGGAAGAGGCCCGGGGGTTGAGTTGGGCCCAGGCCTAGCACCTGTGGGAGGCACACACCGTGCCCTGAGCAATCCCTTCACTGCGGCAGACCTACATCACCAAGGGCACCACACAAGACTGGTGGGGGACTCCACTAACTAGCTGTAGTCGCTGATATCGGCTGTTG
Source organism: Calotriton arnoldi (assembly GCA_963921515.1). Lineage (NCBI taxonomy): Eukaryota > Metazoa > Chordata > Amphibia > Caudata > Salamandridae > Calotriton > Calotriton arnoldi. Next base: position 734,102 of record CAWUFW010006646.1, read on the forward strand.
GTGGCAGTGAGTGCTAGGGTCATGGGGGCAGTTCAGGCCCAGACCCTTGGGGGCGCAGCTTTATGTGCCATCACTCACTGGGGCACTGGGGAACACGGAATCTGGTCGCCCCTGTTAGATGGCAGGAGGCGACCGTGTGGTGCTGCCTTTCCTCACCCCCTGGTAGTGAGCTCTTGGGTGTACAGGAGATTTCCATTGGTGCCGCCTGAGTGAAGATTCCTAGCTAGCATACACCTGACTGGAGGAGAGGGGCCGGCTGGCCACACTGCACTGTACCGCATGTCATACATAGTGCCTGGGCATCTGGCGCAATGATAGCCTGTCTGCAGATGGGTGCAGAGTCGACATTTGGCTGCTCCTTCATGTCGGTGAACCGAGCAGCTGAGGATTGCTGGCCGCTGGGGCAGGTGACAGTGGACAGCCGGGACTCCAAACTAGACTCTGTACTCGCAGTGGGTTCCTCCCTCGAACAAATGGGTACTTGCTTTTAGGGCCGCATATACAAAATCACAGTCGACTTCATCCCGGAGAGCGCAGGTGGTCACAAGCTGACTTACAAGGTACACAACGTTGAACTAGAACTGGCCAAAGTCCCCCAGAGTAACCTGAGCTTAGGGTTGGTGGTGTAGCGGCTAATGGCACATGTGAAGTCACTGGCAAGTACAGTGGAGGATGCGGAGGCCCGCTCCCAGCGGAACAACGTGAGGGTGTTGGGTCTGTCTGAGGGATCAGAAGGGGCTGATGCAGTGGCACTGAGACATTGTTAAATGACCTACTGCCACCTTGTGCACTCTCCCCATTCTTTGTTGTGGAGCAGCCCCAACAAGTGCCGGTGAGCCGCCTGCTGCCAGGGACAGATCCTAAACTCTTTCTCTTTCACCTCCTACATTGATCTTGATGCTGTCCTGAGGAAGGTACGCAAGCTGGGGGAAGTGAAGTTGATAACGCCACAGTTATTTTCTTTCCTGACTACGCCACGGGGGTGCAGAGGCAGAGGGGCTCATCTCTAGTGGCTAAGCGATGTCTCCGAGAGTTGGGCATCAAATACTCCCTCCTCTATCCGTAAAGGCTGCAAGTGATCTCAGATGTTGACACGCAAATCATTGACACCACTGAACATGTCTGGACCTGGTTGCAAATCGCCGCCACAACTACAAGCCACCCCCAATGTGCAGCAGGTTAAACAAGAGAGGCGGAAGGCCTGCATGCGGTGGCGACAATGTGCAATTGCACTCAGAGACAGGATCCCGACACTTCCCCTGAATGCTCCACCAGCGACGTGGGCTCCACTGTGACATGGTCATCCGGTGCGGAGTCCGTGCAGCCCCCGGATGCGACTCCTTAGACGGTAGATAACCCAGTTTAATGTTGGCTGGTTATGCGTCTCTCCTTCTTCCATGGTTACAGACAGCTCCGGAGAGTCTCTGGCTTTCTGCAGTTCGTGGTCTCCAGCTTCCTGTCACTGAAGTTCCAGTGTACTGAGGTCAGCACTTAGATGGGATCAGGTCCAGTTGTCACCCAAAGGGAACGGAGCAGTTGTTCAGGTGAGCGATGCATGTCAAAGGTGGTGGTGGTGGTGGTCTCCTTGATGCTCCAAGCTGCAGTGGCAGGAGGTCCATGGCATCGTTGACCTTGCCAAGGATGAATTGTGGGAGTTCTTCTATTATCCAACAGCCTCATTTATGAGGCCCTAGCGGCACTCTTGCAACACTGTGACATCACTTGTTTGACGTTTTGGTGGCGCAGTGTGCCACAGCATGCTTACAAGGCCACGTAAAGCCACTTTACATGACTTTTCATGAACTTGTAAATATGTGCCCCTTTCACGCATTGAACAGTTTGAAAGGGGCGTTCAATGGGTGTTGCTGTGGGCATTCCCAAGCCAAACCAATGGAATCTGAAGCATTCCCAGGTTTACGAGAAACACTAAACCTTCGGAATGCATCAGATTCAAACACCACCCCACAGGCGGCGTTTGGGAGTCGCTACGAGGATAAATGTTTTAATTTCTCCTCTTTTTTCACTTTTTCTATGTGTGCAGCATTCTGCAGCACACAAAGAAAGAGGAAATACCCTGGTTTGATAGATTTTGTGCAGGTAGGTTCCCTTCCTGCACAACATGAATCAACTCCACAACACAGTCACCCTTGCACCATGGTACAAGGGTGCTTGCGTTGGCATATGGCAGGCATTGTGCACCAACGTAGGGTAAAAAGGCAGGGAGGTTTGTTAATGAGTTCCTTCCAACAGTTTAATGTCACTGGTGCGTCATTTTCTTGATGTACTTGCAGCATGAATTTTGCACCACGTTGCGCCATATTTATAAAGTGACACATCTAGGTATATGCGTGACTTTGTAAAGCCCTGTGCCACATTATACCTGCCTCTGGTATGATGTATGCATGGTGGGCATTCCCACATGCAACAAAGCTTTGTAGGAGTGGTGCAGGGAAATCTATCAAATTTCACTGCAACAATTCTAGGACGCCACTGCGTCAAAACTTTATGCCTGCCTCATGGCAGGCATAAGGGTGACGCAGTGCAACAGGGATTGGCTGGCCCCATGCATTGCTAGAGTTGCATTATGCTTGCGACACAACTGCAGCAATGCATGACTTTAGCGCCGACAGAAACGTCAGGATTCCAGACATATCTGTCATTGATTGCGACATGTAGTGCCGTACAGTAAATATGGCGTGGCCATGGTGTCGCAAAGAGGGCACAGTGAAAAGTGTCCAATCGCTGTTTTATCGCAGTGATGCGACACTTTTCATGAATGGGGCTCCGGAATGTGCCCTATCTTATTGATGGGGCATATTCCTGACCTTTTGTTTTGGTGCTGGGCAGCGCAGCAATATTCCTTGCAGCACTGTCCAGCACCCAAACATCTCATATGTGGGCCCACGTGTTTGCACCAATTTGAAGACCAGCTATTTTCTGGCCTTAAAAAACTGCCTCTAATTGGACTTAGCAGCAGTTTTATGGGTTTATTGAAGTACTGGGATTTCCTTGTAAATGTTGCATTGTGTGTTTAGTGGCAGCTTTTTCACAGGAACGCCTACCTTGCATCTCATTTTCGTTAAGTCCCGCTAACAGAAGTGGCGATCTTGAAAATTCCCATTTACGCTGGAAAATTGCAGCTAACTGGAATTAGCGGCAACTTGTAAATACAGCGATAAAGAAAAAGCTGCCGTAATGTCAAAAAATGTATGCTACTGCGGCGTTAAGTTCTTGTAAATATCCCCCTATGTATCTTACATCATTGACGCTAACCTCACTTACCCACACACAATGATTGGTTAACAGAAATGTACAAAGTGACCTCTTACCATCAAGTTGGGTACCTACTTCAGTATAAAGATGACCTGTTTGAATCCATTTGCTCTCTCTTCCTGAGCTACGAGGAAGACACTCAAAAACCCCTCCCAGTGGTTTCTGGGTAAACATCTATGGTCCGCTCATGCCATTTTTCTCATTGCATGGTGCCAGCAGGCCTCTTCCTGCCTACCTCTCTCTTACTCCTGCCTCCCCCCTTGCAATGTGAGATAGATTTTCCTTCCTTTTTACAGATGAGACACTGGTCTCTAATACCATTAATAGGGGTGTCCAGGGAATTCACAGTTTTTGAGAATTGGGTGAAGGAGGAGAGCACAATAAAAAAAATTTCTCAATGATCTATAGATTTTTTCTGCTGACCAAGCCACAGTGACGGGTCCAGGTGACTGTAAGTATCAAAGGGAATAGGGTAGGCCCGTAGACGACAAGTAGAGAGAAGCATTTGCCAATTATCTGCCACGGTTACAATAAGCAAAAGCAGCAGAGAGCTTTTTTGTAATATGACTCCATGTTGGTACCTCACACTTGTGAAACTAGCCAAGTGGTACAAGATGAACTCTAACATATGCTGGAGAAACTGTGACATGGTTGGCATGCATACATGAGTTTTGTGCCAATGCCCAAACTTCTTAAGCCCAATTATACATTTCTAGTGACCCCGGAGCGACAGTCCTTGGTGTTCCGTTTTTATGGCATGCTCCATGTTCAGTTGCATGAAGAGAAAAAGATACACCTAGCACTGGGAGAGCTCCAGGCAATACTGGTGAAATGGGCAGTATTGAGTTCCCGGCAGGCTAGCATGTATATGGTCATGTTAACAATGGAAAAACTGCCTGTGTCTGAAGAAAATAAACTTAAAACATTTGATGCAGATTGGATGCCGTTTTTTCAAGTATCTTGCAAGGAAATGCAAAAAACTGCTGTGCTCCAGATATCAGAAGGTCCTACAAAATAGCACAAGATGAACTCTCATAATAGCACAGACAAGAAATGGGATAAGAGTCACCTACCGAAGGGTACCTTAACCCCATCATTACACTCAGCCCTCTTTTGATTTCGTGCACGACTATATGCCCAACTCTCACTTAGGTAGCTGGCTTTATGGGCTTGGGTGGGAGAGGACAGTGGCGTAAAGAAACTTGGGGCTCTCCTGCAAAATGAATGGAGGGGAATGCGGGGGCTTATGTTACGCCACTGGCAGAGGATAGGAGAACAGGGTAGGGAACACGGCTAGGGTATGGAAGCAGGCTGGGTGGATGGATGTAGTTAATGGTATGTCTTAATAGGAAATTCTGAAGAAAATGTTAAACCAAAAAGAAGCAAAAACACTGTATTTTCAAGTTACAGTTCTGATGTTGCATAGAAATGTACTAACAGAGAACAATTTTTTTCTCCCTGAAATATCAGTTATACATGTCTGACAATAATGAATTCCACCCTTATAAAAGAGAATACATTATCTATGACTCAGACTATCCTTACTGCAAAACAATGCTGTCCACATATTGTGCTTCTTTGTTATTTGCATTATCACCAGTTTGTTTTCTATAAAGACAAACTGCTCTTTCCTGAAAAAACTTACAAGTCAATTCTAGCATGATATTACAGTGCAATTGACTCTTATTTCAATCCCTCTCCTCTATATTTCAATAGCAGCACAATATCTCTGCTTTTTCTATTGCAAATATTGCTATCAGTTAGGTGTGCAGACCAGACTCATCACCCACACCTAGAAAGGGAAGTTGCTATATCATTCATTTTTTTTTTTTGGCAAATCTGTTTTTATTGTTTTTCTTTAGTGTAAAGAAATTACAGTATCAATAACACCTGCGTGCAAGCAGCGGTAAACATTAGAGCATGCGGCATAAGTATGGTAATATGGTAATATGACATGATCATGGTATGATGATTAGAGGCTTAGCGTTCGTCTAGAGCGGGAGGTAACAGTAGTCCCAATTCAAGAAGCATAGTCACGTTTCGTGTCTAGTAATCAGTCCAGGATAACAATCATGGACTTCTGGCCGTAGCTATACAAAAAATTATGCATACTGTGCATTGTCTGCTGGTGTGGGCTTTCACATAGGGTAGCACACTACATGAATAATAACAGCATTTATTGCACTGTGTTAAGTAGTATCACAAGCACAGATTACAGTAACTTACAAAACAAAGGAACATATTTAAACCCTAGTAACTGTTATTCAGCCTTTGACATCCTGTCGAGCGTTGTGTGTTGCGCATTCACTACCAGAGATCGCCTACTGATATACCCTTCAGTTATGAATTACAGTAGCCCGTGTGCACAGTCGCTATGCAATATGTTAGGGAAGCAACGCATAGTATCTACCACCCAGATACAGGACAATGTTAGGCATCTATAAAGTGTGGCGTAGGGGGATCCCCTCCCTCCATGTCCGTAGTGAGTTGTAGCTCATTGTAGAGAGTGTTCCAGTATGTTGCAATGGGGGTCTTGTGCAGTCCCAGTATTTCCTCGCACCTAATGACAATGCTCTCTGCCTTTGCCCAGGCAAGCATCGAATACCGCCAAGCCATTGAGGTGGGGGGGGGTCAGGCACTTTCCACCTCTTGGTAATGAGTCGCTTGGCTACTATTAGCCCTAGATCTAGGAATCTCGAGGTAACCTTTGTAGCGGGAGTCCTGGGAAACTTATGTAACAGGTAGGTCAGCCAGTCATGTGGCAACGTTCGGTCTGTGCAGGTGCGCAAAAGAGAGGCCACTTGGTTCCAGTAGGTACCCACCCAGGCACAACCCCACAGTATGTGAATTAAGTCAGCCCCTTGTTCAGTACATCTGGGACACTCAGCATCTGCCCGGTTGAAGTACTGGTTAATTTTCGCTGGCGTAAGATATGCCCTATGTATGATGAAGAGCTGTATTTGCTGGAAACGCATATTGCGGGGTATACGTGTCGGACTTTCAAGTACCTGTACCCATTCCTTGTCAGTAAGCTTGTGCCCCAGATCGTGCTCCCACTTATGGCGCAATGGGTCGAGGCTAATCGCAGCATGGGTCCTTAGGGAAGCCGCGAACCATCTCGTCAGGTGCCTACCCGACCCCATGACATGTAAGTATTGCATGGTGAGGTGAGTCTGTGGCTCCACAGTCATATCTCCCCATTCGGTTGTGAGTGAGGCTACCAATGCACGGTGAGTCAGAAAATGCCCAGGTGGCAGCCCATCTTCCTCGCCCAATGACGTGTATGGTAGTAGCACCCCATCTCGATACAAGTCCCCAAGCGTCTGGATGTCATTCTCCTGCCACCCTCTAAGTACCTGTGGGGAGATTACCGCTCGGCCATCGGGGGTTCCCTCCAGAGGTATTGCAGGTGCATAAGGGGTCACCGCACAAGTGATATACAGGCTCCTGCGAAAGCATCTGTAGGCTACAGCAAGCAATAAAGGCTCCGGTGGTCTAGAACGTGCACCCGGGTGGAAGAGGCTAATTATATGTCGCAAAGGATAGGGCGGACGTGTAGTGGCGGTATCCGCGCAATAGCGGTCTGACAGCCAACGCGCCACCCTTTGAAGTTGTGAGGCAAGATAATAATGCTCAAGGCAAGGAGCCGCCATTCCCCCTTGATCTAACGGTAGGTAGAGCTTCCGCTGTGCTATCCTATGTCTGGCGTTACCCCAGATAAAATCCCGAATTTGCTTCTCTATGGGGAGAAAGAAAGAGGCTGGGACGTAAACCGGCAAGTTTGTGAAATAGTATAAGAGTCTCGGGAGCACTACCATTTTGGTAAGTGCAACCCTGCCGGTTACAGATAATGGTAGAGTGCTCCAGAACCGCATCTGCGATTTGAGGGACGTTACCACTCGGCCTAGGTTCCCGTCGACAAGGTCGTTCGCGTGGCGGTAAATTTGGATGCCTAAATATCGGAATGTGTCCGCAGCCCAACGTACCTGTTTCCCGCCCATAATGAGATTAGGGTCCTGGAGCCCCTCACTAAATGAGTAAACACAGGATTTATCTACATTAACAGTTAGTACAGAGAATTCAGCGAACTCCTACAACAGGCGCACTAGGCGGGCGGGGGCATTTTTGATGTCTCTAATGTAGATAAGGAGGTCATCAGCATATAGTGACAGCTGATGCGTGGCGTGTCCCAAAGGTATCCCGTCAACTAGTTGGGTGCGCAACGCCTCCGCCAATGGCTCCATTGCGAGCGCGAACAGGAGCGGAGACAGAGGACATCCTTGTCTCGTACCCCTCTGTATTGGAATAGAGTTGGAAAGGTAGGGTCCCAATTTGACTCTGACCGTGGGATTGGTGTAAAGTAGGCGCGTCAGTTGGCTAAAGACCGGGCCCAGGTCGAAGTTCTCGAGCACCATAAATAGGTAACTCCATTCTAGGGAATCAAAGGCCTTCTCTAGGTCCAATACGAGGCAACCCGCCCGTGGCCATGCTTCCACCACATATGTAGACACCCTAAAAAAGCGCCGTAGATTGAGGGAGGTACTATGGGAGGGCACAAAGCCATTTTGATACGTGTGAACCAATGATGGAACCGCCTGTGCCAGCCTGTCTGCCAATATCTTTGCAAGAATTTTGTAATCGGTATTAAGTAGAGCCAAGGGCCTATATGAGCCCATCTCCGTAGGGTCTTTATGAGGTTTCAACAGTGATATTAGGTACGCCTCGCGCATGGAGGGTGGAAGCTGTTGGGATTCTAATGCAGTGGTGTATAGGGTGTGAAGACGCTGTTCGAGAGAGACCTGGTATGCCTTGTAGTACTCTGCTGGCAGCCCATCAGGGCCCGGGGTTTTACCAGAAGCAAGCGATTGTATGGCCTCCCCAATCTCCTCCAATGTAACCGGCGTATTAAGTGTCTCCCTATGCTCTCGACTCAGTGTTGGCAACTGTAGTGTGTTCAGGAACCCTTCTAGGTCGTGTCCAATGTCTTGACTACGGGAGTGGTATAGGTCGGTATAGTGTTGTGTGAAGGCATCATGTATTTCACGCTGTGTACATAACATCTGGCCTGACCCTCTTCGTAGTGTCCCAATGGGGGCATGTGCGTATTCCTGACGAATCAGCCACGCCAAAAGCTTTCCCGCTCTATCTGAGGAGCGTGTGCTCGAGCCATGTGTGCGGTATAATTGTGGCAGCGAAGACGCTCTAACTGTTTTGCGTGAGTAGAACGTAGCTCCTCGATACGCCTCGCATCCCTACCCGCCCCCTCTTCTCCATGTTCATAACGCAGCAGCTATTGCTCTATTTTAGTAAGGGAAGTCGAGAGTTGTCTACGGATACTCCAGGTGGCTCCTAGGCAGTGGCCCCTAATGAATACCTTGAACGTCTCCCATTCGATGAGTGCGTCACTCGCTGTATCTTCATTTAGTTCAAAGTATGTTAAAATTGCCGTCCCCAGTGAGGCATGGACTGCCGAGTCCTCCAATGCACTAGTTTGGAGTCGCCACGTGGGGGCCGGAGGGCGCTGTACCTCCCAGTGAAGCCGCACTAACTGGGGGTTATGATCGGAATGTGTCCGTCCCAGGTAGTCAATGCCATGGATCAAGGGGAGCAGCGCCTGTGAGTCCACCAGTCTGTCAAGGCGTACATGGAGGTCATGTACTGCAGAATAATGAGAATAAACACGGGCAGTGGGGTAAGGAAACGCCATAGGTCTAGAAGAGCCCAGTGTGTGAGGACCTTCGCAATAGATAGGGAAGGGGTCCTATTTAGTGGCGGGAATGATCTGTCCAGGTCGACGTCCAGTATTGAATTAAAATCGCCGCCTAGGAGCCAGGGAATGCCATTCCATCGGGCCAGGACCCCAGAGATGCACTCAAGGAAGGAAGATTGGTCAACATTGGGAGCATAGACGGAACCCAGCAGTACATGTAGGCCATTTAACCGCCCTTTCACAAAAGTGTATCTGCCCTCTACGTCATTGAGGACCTCATCACATACAAATGAGGCCCCAGCCCTGATCCACACCAATGCACCCCGTGCGTGAGCTGAAAAGGTGGTACCAAATACCTGACCCCTCCACCTGCCTCGTAGGCGCTCCAGTTCAGGCTGTGACATGTGGGTCTCCTGAAGTAGTGCTATGTGCGTCTTATGGCGGTGTAGGTACGAATAAACAGAGTATCGAAGGGTGGGGGTATGCATACCTCGTATATTCCACGTTATTACATTTACTTGTGTCATGCCTGAGTATTATATGTCGTCAGTATGTGTGGGGTGAGCAGAAGCGTATCCGGCTCATTAAGCAGACAGGTAGCGTGGGCTTTTCTTACTAAACTAAAACGGGAGATATGAACCATAACCATGGTAACAATCAGGGCGAACTCCACGATGATGTTCGTCCAAACTACTATGTTGCCCAACGGGGCAGTAACTTATTTAGTCTGGAGACTGACTGATGGGGGTGTGGACAAAGTAGGCTGTAGTACGCCTATTGTCTATCCCTCTATGTCAGAGAGTAACCACTCAGTTCCCCACTGGAGTGTTAGTGGATGTGGTGCATCAAAGCGGTGTCACAGTGTCGCAAGCATGTATACAAATATGTGTGTATTGTACAGAGGGCGGCAACCCTTGAGCGCAGCTTAGAAAGCCAACAACATCATATACAATTGATACAAGGCAGTCTCTACTTGCGTGTACGGTCTTCACGTATGACACTGAGACATGGCAGCCCCTCACATGAGCTCATCAGCAGTCTGCTGGGTGACATCTGGCAACCGCAGTTCGTCAGGGTCTTCAGGTCTAGGGGTGGACAACCCACTAGCAGTGGCCGATCCAGAGGAGCTGATGTCTCTCGCCTCCCGATAGGTCTGGGTACCCAGTGTTGTAACCGCCTCCAGGGCATCACGACGTTCCATTGCGCACTGCTCCGGCAACGGCACCGCCGCTCATCTGGACGCGCTCCCCTCCGCTCCCGCTTCCCGCGGCGGCGATTCCTTCTATTGGCTGAGCGAGCTGGATTTTCATTGGAGGTGCGGGGTCCTGTCCAGAGACCGGTCTCCTCCAGCCAGTCCCACGCCTCGTCAGGTGAGTCGAAAAAGCGCGCGGTACCTTTAGCTACTACTCTCAGTCTGGCGGGGAATAGCAGAGAGTAGGGGAGTTCCAAATCGCGCAGTTGGCGCTTTACCGCCGTGAAGGTGCTCTGACATCTCTGCACATGTGCCGTGTAGTCTGGGAACACCATGATGGAGCTGCCACCGACCTTCAACTCAGAGAGCTTACGAGTCTCACGTAGTATCGTGTCCCTGTAGTTTAAGAGGCGGAAGAGGAAAGGTCGCTTCTGGGCTCCAGGGGGGGTGCTGGGTTGGCACCCGGTGCGCCCGTTCCACCACGAAATGCGGCGACAGTGTCCCAGCAGGCAAGAAGTCACGGAGCCAGCATTCCACATATGCTTCGGGGATCCGCCCCTCCTCCCCCTCCGGGAGACCCACCACGCGGATGTTGTTGCGGCGGGAGCGCCCCTCTGCATCTTCAACTCTGTCTTCAAGGGCATGTAACCGGTCTAGGACATCTTGCAGGGCCGCTGCATGGCTAGTAGTGACTGGCTTCAACTCCGACAGTGCCTGAGCATGTGATTGAACTTTCTCTGCCAGATTGCGATGGTTGGCACGGAATAGAGTGAAATCGGACGCCACCTTATCAATCCGATCCTCAAGAGATGAGCAGGTCTGATCCAGCGCAGTTCCGATTTTCTCTTTTTTTTTTTTTTTTTTTTATTGAAAACAATGAATAATACAATACAATAAATCCAGCAATACCTCCTATAAATTTCATCAAAAATATTGCACACACAGTAATAAATAACATCTATTGATCAATACATAACAAGTCTTAATCAATCATAAAAACAGGGGGAAAAAAAAAAAGAGATAAAATAAAGAATAATCCACCTAGCATCTTTTAAATAGATCTCCATTATGACCATCGAAACTAAGAATGTGCTATCTCTCTAAAACATGTTCTCTCATAAACTAAAGGGGCTGAATGGCTTCGAATAGTGATTTTTAGGGAGTAATATCAAAAAACTTTGCCCAGATTTTCTCAAATTTCTTAAATCCCCCTGTTCGCATGGCATATTTTCGTTCACTATTCTTTACTAAAGCCATTTTTCGAATCCATTCAATTTTGGAAGGAATTAAATCCGAGCGCCATCTTTGAAGTAAAAGAGATCTAGCTACCGCCATACCAATATATATTATTTTAATCAACTTCTGTGATACCTGCAAATCTGGATCATAGCCCCACAATATCAGTCGGTCATTACAACCGAATGTTATTGCGCATTCCGTCGTTAAAAACTCAAAGATATCACTCCAGAACTTCTGAATCAATGGGCACTGTAATATTATATGAGTCCAATTTGCGTCGGAATGAGTATGGCAACGAAAGCACTGCCCCGATTGACTAGGATAAGCCTTAGCCACAAAGGCCGGAGTTCTATACAATAGCCATTTACTAAAATATAGCATCCTTCGCCAGTTAGCGCCTCTAACTGAGCTGAAATTTAAGCTATTAATTGTGGTCCAAATATTTACTGGGGCCGATTCCGATCTCGGTCGGAGGCGCACCCAATACCATTCGGTCGGGAAAAAAGCCATGCGAAAGCCTGTTTCCCGACCGATCCGTACAGCACACCGAACGAGCAAGTACGATGCGCACAACAGCAAAAAATCCGGCCGAGCCGTACTCACCCAAACCAGGTCCTGTACTCCGACCGATGCGAATCCGGAAACGCCGAATCGAGTCGCACGGAAGGAAAAATGCAGCCCCGTCCGGCCGGACAAGTACGATGCGCTTTCCGTACGCGCCGAACCCGTCGCTACGCACGGCACGTCAAAGCATCCGGGAGAGGTGCACATAAGCTCCGATTCGCGCCACAACACGATCCACGGCTACGAGACAAACACGGCAGCGACGAGGACGACGCGAAGCGACGAGGACAAGGCGAAGCGACGAGGACGACGCGAAGCAACGAGAAGGACGAACGACACGAACCAACCATAAATCCCTTCGTCCCGATCATACCAATATTCTACATTTACTACCGGAACAGGCACGGACGCGTACGGCGCAGAAGGTAAGCCTGACACCAACCACAAAACACATACAACACGTACACGACACATCACACACACACACGGGGATGCTGAATATACTTACACCAGCAACAGCAGCACCATAGGGGCGGGATGCCCATCACCAATGCCACATATGCACACAGGGGCCTGAATGCGCACCACCACCCCTACCCAGGGGTGGCATGATGCCTACCACTACTACCACCCTCAGCCAGGGGGGGCAGGATGCCCACCACTACTACCACCCTCACCCAGGGGGGGCTGGATGCCTACCACCACCCTTAGCCAGGGGGCAGGATGCCTACCACTACTACCACCCTCACCCAGGGGGGCAGGATGCCTACCACCACCCTTAGCCAGGGGGGCAGGATGCCTACCGCTACTACCACCCTCACCCAGGGGGGCTGGATGCCTACCACCACCCTTAGCCAGGGGGGCTGGATGCCTACCACTACTACCACCCTCACCCAGGGGGCTGGATGCCTAACACCACCCTTAGCCAGGGGGGCAGGATGCCTACCACTATTACCACCATCACCCAGGGGGGCAGGATGCCTACCACTACTACCACCCTTACCCAGGGGGAAGGATGCCTACCACTACTACCACCCTTACCCAGGGGGCAGGATGCCTACCACTACTACCACCCTCACCCAGGGGGGCAGGATGCCTACCACTACTACCACCCTCACCCAGGGGGGCAGGATGCCTACCACTACTACCACCCTTAGCCAGGGGGGCAGGATGCCCACCACTACTACCACCCTCACCCAGGGGGGCTGGATGCCTACCACCACCCTTAGCCAGGGGGCAGGATGCCTACCACTACTACCACCCTCACCCAGGGGGCAGGATGCCTACCACTACTACCACCCTTAGCCAGGGGGGCAGGATGCCTACCACTACTACCACCCTTACCCAGGGGGCAGGATGCCTACCACTACTACCACCCTTAGCCAGGGGGCAGGATGCCTACCACTACTACCACCCCCACTCATAGGATGGACAATGCATGACACAACCAGCACACCACAACCTAGGGAATTCAAGAAGGAGACATCCCCCCAACACCATGACAAGCGTGTGTAGACTGTGTCAAATGCCTACAACACCAAACATGACTTTGAACATACAATGTGACCCCCTAGCACATGTGCCACACATATATGTGTGTGGCACCCACAATGCAAGCAGGCCATGACCATTGTGGCAATGGGGTCCAAACCCCCATCATCACAGTGACCAAAGTGTAAGTGTGGGGTCCATAGCTGAAGCACATTTTGAACATTGTGGCAATGGGGTCCAAACCCCCATCATCACAGTGACCAAAATGTAAGTGTGGGGTCCATAGCTGAAGCACATTTTGAACATTGTGGCAATGGGGACCAAACCCCATCATCACAGTGACCAAAATGTAAGTGTGGGGTCCATAGCTGAAGCACATTTTGAACATTGTGGCAATGGGGTCCAAACCCCCATCATCACAGTGACCAAAAGGCAAGTGTTGACAAAGTAAGAGGTGCAACTGCCAAACTGCATGGATGATTCCTGGTCACAGAACAACAAACACATCAGTGGCAAAGTAGTGTATGTGTCCCATTGCAACATAAATTGGGGGAGCCAAATCCTGCAGTGCAAATAAGACATAACTTTGGCCATGTGCAGACAAACAACACCTATGGGAGCTGACACCGTCAACAATCATCAATGACACAATGACAGAAGTGACCATCCGAATGCAGACCCACATATTTGCACCAATGGGCACACACATGCAGATACCCTGTGGAGACTGCAGATGTGAGGCGAACAGATACCATACCATGGCAGCAATGGGACACACAATCAACAATTAGCAACAAATGAGGGCTCCCGTCCCATCAGCCTGGTCATGGAAGTGCCAACGGAATCATCAGCACAGATCCAACACACTTGTATAGCAATGTTGCACTGACAAAACAGATGAGTCCTTCCCCATTGATGCCCAAACCTGCATGTTCACTGGAGATGGCCACACGGTCAGGGAAGTAGACGAATAGAACAATGGCAGGCACAACAGATGTGCAGGGGTGGAAGCCACAGATGTGAAGTTGCCAATCTAAGTAGGAAATCTCATTGCCAAATACTGAACACATGACACCCTCAGATGCTGCTATGGATGACATGGATACACCACAGGATAGGTCACATAACCCCTGGACCACATGGGTTCCTGCACAGTAACACTTCATTATCATGAGACCAAATATCACCATCACTGCAGCAAGGGCATTCTTAGCATCATCAACATCATGTACATCAGAAGCAAAAGCACTAGAGAACAGAAAGTTGCTTTATTCAGCATATGTGGCATTAAAAGTAGAAGTCCGGTAGAACATAAACAAAGGCCAATGGCCAGTCCATCAACAAAGTCACAAGTGGGTGACAGTGGCAGATGCCACCCTACACATGCCTGCACAAAACCAGGGACAATCCACTAGAGGGGCAACCGGGGGGTAGGCCAGGCACCGCAGGGACAGGATCAGGGCTCACCAGGAGGAAGCAGGGAAGGGGTGGTGGGTGCTGGAGAGCCACTGACAACTGCAGTGGAGGTGTCTGACATGGTGTGTGCCGGCACAACTGGGGGCATGGCTCAGATGTTGTGGGTGCCGGCACGACTGCAGTGGACCCTGCAGATGGAGTGGACAGGTCCGCCACTGCAGTGCCCAAGTCAGACAGGGTGGTAGTGGACTCCACTGCAGTGCCTACCACCAGGGGAGGAGAATGGGGAACAGGCAAGGTGGGCTGGACAGAGGGGGAGGACACCCTCACCACATCAGTGGCACAGACAAGCGCAGCGGGGGGTGTGGTGCCGGGAGAGCAAGTGGCAGGGGGAGAAGGCCGGAGCCTCTTGGGGATGGTATATCTGTGAGTGGGGGAACCTGGGGCAGGGTGTGGCAGGGGCACCTGTGGAGTGGGGGCCTGAGGGATGGAGGAAGGTGACCTGGTGCTTGAGCTGCAGGGCGGCAGCGGGGTCTTGCTCTTACCACTCCGGGGGACTTGCGGGTGGGGGCCTCAGTCTGTCTGCGCCTGGGGAGGGTGTCCGGGGGCGAGGGGCACTCTGCTCTGTGTGGGGGCTTCCTCTTCCCCCTGGATGCTGGGGCAGCTGGATCGGAGGGGAAGAGGCCAAGGTCACTGAGGAAGAGGCGCTGGGTCTTTGGGGTTGCAGGTGAGGCAAGGAGGGTGCTTTGGAGGGAGAGGCAACTGAGGACTGCGCAGTGCCCATGGATGCGTGTGTGTGTACCAGGGCCCCATCCCCTGTGAGTCTGGTTTCAGTCCCCTGACTGTGCGTGCGTGTGCGTTTAGTTTGTGGTGTGTGTGTCTGTGTGCTGGATGTGTGTGTGCTGGTGTGTGCCTGTGCCGGTGTGTGTGTGCTTGGGACAGGCAAGGTGCTGGGGAGTGTGGATGGAGCAGAGGCAGGAGGTGTGAGGGACTGTCTGAGGAGGGACACTGCTGCCGTCAGGGAGGAGTCCATGGACCTGTTGCCCCTCTGTAGGTCAGACATGCCCGATGAGATGCCCTCCATGAACGACACCAGCTGAGTCAACAGTGCGGTGTGCGCATGGAGGACACTCAGCATGGCTGTCTGCCCTACATGGAGCTGGCGAAGGAGGTACACAGACTCCTCACTCAGGGCAGCAGGGGACACAGGGGCAGGGGGTGCGGTGCCTGGCCCAAAGGAGACACGCTCCCGAACATGGGAGCCTCCACGGACCTGGGGAATGGGAGCCGATGGGAGGGCGGTGGTGGTGCTGGTGGTGGCGGGGACAGCAACACTAGCTGGGGTGTGGTGGCTGCTGACACCCGCCTCCACAAGGGAGTCATCCTCCGAGTTGCTCTGGTCCTCAGCTGAGGTGGATGGTGCTGAGGACTCCTCGGTGTGGCTCCCCTCGCCCTCCGTGCCACTGGGTCGCTCCGACCACTCCTCGGCTGCTGACCCAGTCTGGCTCTCTGGCTCCTCCTGGTCCATGGAGCTGTCCCCTTCCGTGGCCGTGGATGTATCTGCAAACAATGGGGAAACAGACAGACATCAGTCACCTGCATCAGTGTGAGCACAGCACATCACAGAGCAAGCCCTGGCATCATTAGTTGTACATTGCTAAAAGTGCCCTAACTGAACAGGAGAAGCAAATTGTCAGTCTGATGCCAAGCATGGCACTCACATCCCACATGGCCTTGCACCCATCTGTCTGGTGTCTGTTGGATTGCAACACCCCAGTGTGGACACATGCACCAAGTACACAGTAGTTGGACAGTGCAGAGGACACGGTGTGGACACATCACAGCTCTTGCCACTGAGTCAGTACAGGTTTCCGGATGAAAGGGATGCCCAGAGTCAAATAGGAAATGCATGTGATGCATACCAGCGACAGACACCATGATGCACCCATGTCCTGATAGCCAGCGCCACTATGGTGTGCATGTAGCACATGTCACTCCCCTGCAGGACCACAAATAAGTTGACACATGCCATGGAAGAGGCATGACTGTTAAGTCATACATCACTGTCTCAGTGATGTATGACTTGGCAGCCAGACAACAACACTATGCACTGTGTCACAATAGTAGGTCATGGGGAATGCAAGTCCTGGAGCTGCACAAGTGCACATGTACATCCCCCACACAACACATCATCTCAACCCTCATCTGTCCAGGTCACACCTATTGGACATATGGGAGACCTGTGACACTACCCTCTGAACCTGAGCCCCTCACAATTTGCTGTGAATGGGGAACAGCTGCCTGAACATCACATTCGCATACCCCAGTCTGCACGGGCAGCTGATCAAACACCTATGTGACACACAAGTATCGTCTCCTATGGTCACATCTCCAGGGGCATGCTGAGCCCCTACCAAGAAACACCACAGCAGTCCTGGCAACTAATCCACAGCACACTGACACAGAGGCAGACACCGGAGGGGTCAAATCAC
Source organism: Calotriton arnoldi (assembly GCA_963921515.1). Lineage (NCBI taxonomy): Eukaryota > Metazoa > Chordata > Amphibia > Caudata > Salamandridae > Calotriton > Calotriton arnoldi. The sequence goes on from CAWUFW010006646.1 coordinate 751,479, forward strand.
TGTGCACAATGTGTCAGCTGATACACGGGAGTGGGAGTACAGAGTGCATTGCATGGCCTGGAGTAGGCATGACTGTCCTGCTCCACATGAATGAGGGATGTGCCCTGGACAGTGGATAGCTGGCTATGTATGTGTGACACACGTAATCTGCACACTCCTGGGGCCCAAACATTGTTCCCACCCGCTGCATGGGCGTGTGCCACATACCCCAGGCACATGTGGTGGCTCAGCTCAGCAAGTGGACCGCATATCAAAGCAACACGCAGATCACATGTCCAAAACCAGGCGTTGTGTGAACAATGGACCCACCCATGATGCCCACAACAGAGTCAGGGAAACAGATGCTGTCCCCCACCTTTAGTGAAGCAAACTGCAAGGACACAGTCCCAAGTGACACAATTCCCTGACTGTAAGGGCCACACCTGGGTATCAGATGAGCAGTGGGCAGTGCACAATAGAGGGACATGTCTCCTGGACAACATGACTGCTGCACTGTGGCAGTTGAACCAGGCCAGAGGAGGGCACAAAGCATGTAATACAGAGTTCACAGTGCAGTCTTTGACTCACCCCCTCCTTGCTGCTGTCTGGCCTTCAGCTGCCCATCCAGGTCTGGAAAGACCACCGCCAGGATCTGGAGCATGTGGGGGTCAGGGTCCGTGTTCCGCCCCTCCTGCGAGGAGGCGACAGCTTCAGCTGGACCCGTGCAATCCTCCGGGTCCAGCCCCGAAGGTCCTGCCACCTCTTCTGGCAGTTGCGGATCAGGCGCTTGTAGACCCCCACGGACCGGACAGCCCGGACGATGTCCTTCCAGAGTTCCTGCTTCCGATGGGCATTAACCTGTCAGGATGACAAAGTGAAAAGGCCATTACCACACATGCAACATATCCGTGCATGACACAGTCGTATATACATGTCTCAATCACAGGGGCACATGATGTACACAGGCAGTGCAAAGCTGACCATGGACAGTTTGCCAGACGTCACTACATGGTATCATTGCATGGGAAGTAAAACCATGTTCAAATGCACTGTCACTGCACCATACCTGTCCAGTGCAAGTCACTACACACTATGGGGGGTGACAACTACTCAGTGAGCCTGCTAGCCAGTGGCGTGCAGACTCTCAGCCTTGCTAGTCAGACAAAATGCACATTCAGAAAGGCAGTGCACAGAACACTCACCTGCTCCCCTGGTGTCCCATACCGCTTGCTGTACTGTGGAAGTAGGCTGTCCAGCAGGGCCTGGTTCTCTTCAAGGCTGAAGGCTGGGGCTCTCTCCACAGTACGTGCCATTGCAGGGTCCAGAGGGGCAGAGACAGCAGCAGTGCAGTGGCAGATGTCGTCTTGGAGCATGTAGTGCAGGCAAGTGGGCTCTCAGGGGAACAGCCAGCAATATATATGTGCTGGAGAGGCAGATACTGTCCCTTGTGTCCAAAGTGATAGGTCCAAGTCGTTTGCATCTTCTGAATCTGGCCAATCCATGGAATAGCAGCACCAAAACACGCCCAGAGCATCCTTCAAATCTTCAACTTCATGACATACATGATTTTGCAACATTGTTGTGGGTGACCAACTGATTTTCCAGCAACCGACTCGTTCGAAATTCGAAAACGCGTCCGTTGCCAGGCAAGCCCATTGTCAATGGGTGCGCACCGATCGGTCCATTGCGGTACAACGCGCACAGGGGTACAACGCGTACCCGCATACATTGAAAGCAATGGGCCGGCCGGAGGCACCGATCGGTCCATTGCTGTTCAACGCGCACAGGGGTACAACGCGTACCCGCACACATTGAAAGCAATGGGCTGGCCGGAGGCACCGATCGGTCCATTGCAGTTCAACGCGCACAGGGGTACAACGCGTACCCGCACACATTGAAAGCAATGGGCCGGCCGGAGGCACCGATCGGTCCATTGCAGTTCCACGCGCACAGGGGTACAACGCGTACCCGCACACATTGAAAGCAATGGGCCGGCCGGAGGCACCGATCGGTCCATTGCTGTTCAACGCGCACAGGGGTACAACGCGTACCCGCACACATTGAAAGCAATGGGCCGGCCGGAGGCACCGATCGGTCCATTGCTGTTCAACGCGCACAGGGGTACAACGCGTACCCGCACACATTGAAAGCAATGGGCCGGCCGGAGGCACCGATCGGTCCATTGCTGTTCAACGCATCACTGTACATGTGACTGGCATATGTCAGCATGCCTGTCTCAGATGGACATATGCCAGCCACAGATAGCTCCCAGGGAGTGAGGGGCACACCTACATCACGACAGCCTGTCCAAACCTTATCATAAGGCATGTAAGGCTGCATTTCCTATTGTGTGTATGTTGGTGTACATGTTGTCCTGTGGGTGTCACCTGTGGGCAGCCACCCCCATGCTGTGCACGTGTTCATGGGGACAGGATCCTGGGTGTTACGTGTACGTGACCACTGTGATGTGCAACTGTTCATATCTGTGCATGTGCCATGGTCACATTTCACAGTGGTGTATGTGTATGTCATGTCACATACCCCGTGAGTCCCATGTGGGACGGTATGTTTGAGCCAGGGTGTCCCAGTGGCACAATAGTGATGGTCCTCCACAGTCTTTGTGCATGTAGTGTTTACAATGTCTCTGATTTCATGTGCACAATGGGAGACAGTCTCCACATCCACGTTGTGTGTGCATGGACTCTGATGTTGTGCGTGTGTGTCACAGACGTCCATGTCTGTCCTGCCATGGCAAGTGGGGCCACTACCTGTGGGGGTCAAGGTTGTCTTGCTGTGGTGTATACATGATACTCCATGTAATGCCAGTGTCCATGTGGCATTACAGGGTCCCTGGGAATGTACCTGTCGTTGAGCTGTGGTGCCTGGGGCACATCTGTCCTCACATGTCACTGTGGGGGTTATTCTGACACGGCAGCAGGAGATGGGAACTGTGACACGGCCTCATGATATCCAATGGGCCAACCTGGGACAAATTGATGCCACCTGTAGGACCGTGTTGACAGATGTTGGCCATGTATGTACCATACATGTCCTTCCGGTACTGCACACTTCATGTAGTTGTGCCTCATAATGATGTATGTTGGGATCTTGAGTGTGTTCAATGCCGCATATGTGGGGTGACTGACAATCTTGCTTACTTCACCTCTGCACTGCAGGGCTCTTGCTGTCCATCGGCCATTCCCAGACCTGGCAACGATGGTGGAACGGGACAGCATCCGACGGTACCGCTTCACCAGGCAGCTGATTGAGGATTTGGCAGTGCAGTTGTCCCCACATTTGCAGCCTGGCCGGCCATATCCTACAGCGCTGACCCCCAAGGTGAAGGTGATGGCAGCCCTACACTTCTTTGCCACTGGTACCTTCCAACATACTATGGCGACTGCTGGTGGGATGTCACAGACCATGTTCAGCCGTGTGCTCCGCGATGTTTTGGCGGCAATGTTGCTCTTCCTGAACCGGTACATCTATTTCCCTAGACTGCGACGACTCACTGACGTGAAGAGTGACTTTTATGCCCTGGGGAGGATGCCGCATGTCATTGGCTCCATTGATGGGACACATGTGGCTTTGGTACCACCACAGGCCCAGGAGCAGGCCTACAGGAACCGCAAGCACTACCACTCGGTCAATGCACTGGTGGTGTGTCTTGCAGACATGACCATCACACACGTGTGTGCCCGTTTCCCTGGTTCAGCACACGATGCCTTTGTGATGAGGAGTAGTCGCATCCCCAGGATGATGGCACAGATGCAGAACCAGCGTGCCTGGCTTGTCGGTGTGTACTGACTTTGTGCCATTGTGTGTGATCTGATCTGTAGTATTCCGCCCACTTTTCCAAGTCAGCTAATGTGCACTTGTCTGTCCATAGGTGACTCGGGATACCCCAACATGCCGTGGTTGCTGACACCCCTCAGGAACCCTGTGACACCTGCCCAGATGCGCTACAATGAGGCACATGGTCGGACCAGGAGAGTGATTGAGCGGACCTTTGGTCTCCTGAAGAGCCGCTTCCGCTGCCTGGACAAGACCGGAGGGTCCCTCCCATATGCCCCTGCGAAAGTGTGCAAGATTATCATCGTCTGCTGCATGCTCCACAACCTGGCAGTGCGGAAGGAGTTGCCTCTCATCCAGGATGACAATGACCAACATCCGCCACCTGTGGAGGATCCTGGCCTGGACCACGATGCCAGTGACGATGATGATGATGATGATGGTGATGGTGATGTCCGCACACAGCTCATCACCAACTTCTTTAGCTGAATGTGAGTATCCTGAGGTGTCATGTCAATGATGTGAGTTGGCATGATGTGTGGGTGGTGCTCTGGTGCTGTTGGAGTGTGTCCATGGGCTACTTGACTGGATGTGTGTTGCGATGTGTGGTGACAGGTGGGCTGTACTCCCCAACAGTGTTGACATGCTAACTTGGTTCTGGGTGGGTATCTTGTAACATATATTGTGCATGAGTTTTGCTGTTCTGTCCTGTACTCCATTGCTTTTGACTGTGTGTCATTTCTGTCCTTCACAGGGTACTTTCAGATTCGTTTGGTCAACTGTGTCCACCGATGACGTGATTGCACATCCAGGCTGGTAGCTGTTGTGTCCCTACAGGTGATGTGCGCCACACCCATGGACTTCCTTCCGTCTACAGTTGTTGACTGTGTGCCCGCTACCAGGTGGGGTTACCTTGCATCTGTAGTGGTTACGGCATGTTGCAACTGTGTAATAAACCTGTGCTTCACTTTGTGATGTGCGTTGTCTGTGGTCACACATTTGACTGCCATTTGCTTACTGCACCTGTGGGCTACTTGACTACAACTGGGAATGGGTGTGGTGTCTGTGCATTGCACCGTCTTCCCTGGCAACATCAGTGTAGGCAATGAGTCAGATGGCCTAGGTGTGTATGTGTCGTGTAGCCCTGGTGGTGTGTCTCCCTCATGTGTGTCACGTTGCCTGTAATCACATGCCTGTGTTGTCCTTGCTGTTGCAGTTCACATACACAGTGTAATTTTGCAGTTCATCATCCCCATAACAGCACCCACGTTGGAATCACGACAGAGGCAAGTATGGTGTATTAGTGTGTTTATTGTGATACATTTGTGTTAATAGTGCATAGGATGGGTTGTGCTGTACATGAATCTTGCAATCCCAAGTTCCTAGGTGAATTGAAAGTCCGGGTAGACAGGATCCCCAGTATCGGGGCCACAGTTGTCTGACACATTGGTCCAACTTGTACTCCCCATGCAATGTGTGGGAGTAGTGTTGCCGTCAACAGGGTGAACAGTCTGTGCACAAAGGCGAACATCCAGAACAGGTTCAGGCTTCCTGGGAGTTGCGCTTGGCCATCGGCCTCTTACTTTTCCCTCCTCGGACGACCCCTCTTCTTGGGGGGGCCCTCAAGTGCAGGCTGCTGCGGTGCAGGGGACTCTCCGCCAGAGTCCTCCTCCCTCCCTGTGGCAGTTGCAGTTTGTTCGGCACCAGATGTTGTTGGCACACAGGGAGGTGTGGACTGGTTGCTGTTCATCTGGCGGAGGCATTGTAAAATGTCCCTGTGCACCGCCGTCATCTCATGCAGTGCATCCCACTTGGACTCCACGCGGGACATGTGTGAGTCCACACGGGACATGTGTGACTCCACGTGGGACATGTGGGAGTCCAAGCGGGCATGATGGGCAGCCTGCTGCTGTTTAATGTCTCTGAGGAGCCCCACTACCTGGCTGAGCTCTCCGGTGCTGGACTGGTACGCATCAGCTATGCGTACCAGTTGTGGGTCGTCATGCACACCAGCAACGTCTGCAAGCAGCGACCTCTGTCTCCCACCCCTCCCACCACCCCTGCTGACATGTGCAGTGTGTGCAGTGGCACGCACAGATAACCCTGGTCCACCTTGGGGGTTGGTGGTGGTGGTGGTGTCCATGGCCCCAGGTTGGTCCAGGGTCACTGTGCTGGTGTTGCTCCTTATTCTGTCCATGTCGGCAGGGATGGTATTCGTGGTGACAGTCGTTGTAGGGGTGGGTGCAGGGGGTGCAGCTGGTGGTCCTGCTGGTGCTGCAGCTGGTGGTCCTGCTGGTGCTGCATGTTGACTTGCACCGGATGTGCCAGGTTGTTCTTCATCGTCTGAGGAGGACAGAGGCTGTACGACGCCAGTGAGCTCGGCATCCTCTTGAGCCTGGGACTGGGACTCCTCAGCGTCTGCTGCTGTGTCCCCATCATCACCTGTTTTTGGGAGACACAAACAATGTATGTCATGTTTCTGCAGGCATCAATGGTTGACACACATGACAGTTGTGACTGTGCCTCTGGGTGCGGGCCTGTACATTGCATTGTCCTAAGTCGTCACAGTCAGGGGTTGATATTGGTGTGGCACATTGTCCTGCATTATTTGGGCATTTCTATGTATTTTCTGGGGTGTGAACATGGTCTGCATTGCTTGTGTTTGGTTGACAGCCGGACCTCCTTCCCACCCACCCAGCCAGTCAGTTATCCCACCATGGAACGTGCTTGCGTTGCAGGGAGTGTAAGTTGTCTCTCAGGATGTCAGTCAGTGGTGTCCTGCTGTTTGTTGGTGCACAGTTGGCAGCAGGGCCTTGTGCTCCCCACAGCAGTAGCCAGTGTCAGCCATCTTGTGAGTCCTTCTCCACTCCCTGTGATGTGAGCATGGTTCAGGGTGGTGTTGATGGGACAGTTGTGGGGGTGAGCTATGTCTGTGACTACGACTCCCATCATGCCATTGCCTCCACCCCACTTGCCAGCATTCCCATACTTACTTGCTTTTGTGTGGAGTTCAGTGTGTGTGGGTGTGAGGGCAATGGCAAGATGGCTGACAGTGGTGTCCTGCTGTTGGTTGGTGTGCAGTACCCAGCATGCCCTTGTGCTCCCCACGACACAGCAACAGTGTCAGACATCTTTGATGGGCCTTTCCACTCTCTGTGGGATGTGCATGCGTGAGTGTGAGCTTGCAGGGCCATGTGGTGGGGGATGTAGGGCTGTGACTACGACTCCCATCATGCTATTGCCTCCTCCCCCTTCCCAGCATGCCCATGCTTCCTTCCTTTTGACTCTGCTTCCCTGTGGGTTGGGCTGGCTGTGCTGACAGGATGGCTGGGAGTGTTGTCCTGGCAGTTGTTTGGCTAAGAGTCCCAAGAGTGTCCCTGTGCTTCACACAACATAACCCAGGGTGGTGGTGCTTTGGGGATCTTGTGTTAGGATGGAGGGCATTGCATTCTACCAGGTGGGTACTGTGGAGTTTGTGTTGGGGGGTGTGAGGGGAGGTGCTGGTGACTATGGTCAGTGCTGCAAGTCCCCCTTCCCACCCAGCTAGCCAGATATCCCACCATGGAACGTGCTTGCATTGCAGGGAGTGGAAGTTGTCTCTCAGGATGTCAGTCAGTGGTGTCCTGCTGTTTGTTGGTGCACAGTTGGCAGCAGGGCCTTGTGCTCCCCACAGCAGTAGCCAGTGTCAGCCATCTTGTGAGTCCTTCTCCACTCCCTGTGATGTGAGAATGGTTCAGGGTGGTGTTGATGGGCCAGTTGTGAGGCTGAGCAATGTCTGTGACTACGACTCCCATCATGCTATTGCCTCCACCCCCTTCCCAGCATGCCCATGCTTCCTTCCTTTTGACTCTGCTTCCCTGTGGGGTGGGCTGGCTGTGCTGACAGGATGGCTGGGAGTGTTGTCCTGGCAGTTGTTTGGCTAAGAGTCCCAAGAGTGTCCCTGTGCTTCACACAACATAACCCAGGGTGGTGGTGCTTTGTGGGATCTTGTGTTAGGATGGAGGGCATTGCATTCTACCAGGTGGGTACTGTGGAGTTTGTGTTGGGGGGTGTGAGGGGAGGTGCTGGTGACTATAGTCAGTGCTGCAAGTCCCCCTTCCCACCCAGCCAGCCAGATATCCCACCATGGAACGTGCTTGCATTGCAGGGAGTGGAAGTTGTCTCTCAGGATGTCAGTCAGTGGTGTCCTGCTGTTTGTTGGTGCACAGTTGGCAGCAGGGCCTTGTGCTCCCCACAGCAGTAGCCAGTGTCAGCCATCTTGTGAGTCCTTCGCCACTCCCTGTGATGTGAGCATGGTTCAGGGTGGTGTTGATGGGCCAGTTGTGAGGCTGAGCAATGTCTGTGACTATGACTCCCATCATGCTATTGCCTCCACCCCCTTCCCAGCATGCCCATGCTTCCTTCCTTTTGACTCTGCTTCCCTGTGGGGTGGGCTGGCTGTGCTGACAGGATGGCTGGGAGTGTTGTCCTGGCAGTTGTTTGGCTAAGAGTCCCAAGAGTGTCCCTGTGCTTCACACAACATAACCCAGGGTGGTGGTGCTTTGTGGGATCTTGTGTTAAGATGGGGGGCATTGCATTCTACCAGGTGGGTTCTGTGGAGTTTGTGTTGGGGTGTGTGTGAGGGGAGGTGCTTGTGACTATGGTCAGTGCTGCAAGTCCCCCTTCCCACCCAGCTAGCCAGATATCCCACCATGGAACGTGCTTGCATTGCAGGGAGTGGAAGTTGTCTCTCAGGATGTCAGTCAGTGGTGTCCTGCTGTTTGTTGGTGCACAGTTGGCAGCAGGGCCTTGTGCTCCCCACAGCAGTTGCCAGTGTCAGCCATCTTGTGAGTCCTTCTCCACTCCCTGTGATGTGCGCATGGTTCATGGTGGTGTTGATGGGACAGTTGTGGGGGGGCAATATGTGTGACTGCGACTCCCATGATGCTATTGGCTACACTGACTTGGCCAGCATACACAGAATTCCTTCCTTTGAGTGGTCTTCACTGTGTGTTGGTGTTGTTGTGGTGGCTACATGTGTGGATGTGTTTGTTAGTTCAATTTGTGCCACTGCCTAGCTGTAGTTGTGGTTGTGTTTGTACATGTGTTGGCACAGTTGGATGTGACTTTTTTGATGGCATGTGTTGTGTTTCTCTGACTGACATACACATTTTGGGATGATTCTGGTCTGGTTGCTGTGTGATTGCTATGAGTGCATGGTTTGACTCTCCCCTTGACAGTGATGTGTGTGTGTTTTGTGACAGTATATTGTGTACATTTGTTGTGTACTCACCAGGCTCTGGGATGTCCTCTAGTCCATATATGCTCACTGGCGGAAGGATGGCCCGCACCTTCTCCTCCCAGGGCCTGAGGTATATTGGCTTGGCAGGAGGGCCACTGCCGGTGTGTTGGCTGTTGATGTAGTCTTGCTTCAGCAGTTTCCGTACCCTCCTGCGCACGTCATACCACCTGTTCTGGATGTCGGTCTTTGTGCGCCGACATGGTGATTGGGCGTTCACCCTGTTGATGATCCTCTCCCACATCTTGGTTTTCTGCGACATGGGGGTCTGTTGGACCAATGTGCCAAACAGCTGTGGCTCTACCCTGAGGATCTCGTCTACCAGGACTTCCAATTCACAATCTAGGAACTTGTGATTCTTCTTGGGGGGCATGGTGATGGGTGGTGATGGTGAGTGATGTGTGTGTTGGTGTGCAGGTGAGGGTGTGTGAGTGTGTGTTTTGCTGGGTGTATGTGAGGTAGGTATTTGTTGGTGTCCTGATGGTGTGTGGCTTGTGTGAGGGATGAGCTGTGGGTGTGTGGTTGCTTTCTCTTGGGTGCTGGCAGTGGAATGGCATTTGCAAAGGCTCATGGTAGTGATTTGTGTCCTTTATATAGGTGGAGTTGTGGGTGTGTCTTTGTTCTCTGTCCCCACCCCCCCAGTATTTATTGGCTTGGTAATTGCGTGTGTGGCCTTTTTTTGGGTGATTTTTCCTTTGTGCTGTTTGTGTATGTTGGAAACGTTCTTGTGACCGAGTCGGACCCTGCATTGGTCTCGTACGGTGTTCTCCGTTTCGTTCACGCTGTGTTTGTGCAGTTTTCTATGCTGTGTACGCGTCGGTCGCGGTGTATTGTGTTGCTTCGGCTCGGTTTTGTATGCGTGTCGGTCGTACGGCTTGTCCTCCGTCCGACTCGCTCGTGGTTTTCGCGCCTTGCATCGTACTTTGCGGTTTGGAGTTAGCGTGTACGTTTCGGTCGGATTTGTTCCGGGTGCGTGTCGGTCGGTTGGATTCGCGTGTTTTTCCGGCCGGATTGCTGTTTTCCGTGCGGCTCGGTCGGTCGACTTGTTTTCGGTACGTGTCGGTCGGATTTTTCGCGCCTTGCATCGTACTTGGCGTGTCGGGCGCCACGGGTACGTGTCGGTCGGTATTTTTTCCGGATCCGAGTCGGTCGGTGCTTTTTCTGGCCCGAATCGGAATCGACCCCACTGTGAGTTCTTGATTTTCATATTTGCTCCACTTTGTAATTGCCTTAATCTCCAAATCTAACCCTTTAATTCGAGCTAGTTTTTTTCCATCCCCCTGGTTTTTTTATTACCTTGTCTCCCAGCAAGTCGTAGACTAGCTGTTTCTGAGTTATAATCTGGGACAGATCAAGATTTTCAAAAAATTTACTAAGCGTAATATATGACCCAAGAAGAAGAAAATCACCGGGGATTAATTGAGACATTTCTCTTACACTGATCCATTTATCGTTCCGGACAAAATCGGAGAGCTTCAAAAAACCAGCTTTCGACCAATTTTGTGAAAGACAAAATGATTTTTTAATGCCTGCAGAAACAAAGAGTTCAGCTGTAGGAGTTATGTCATTAATAAGTGGGATAGAATAACATTTAAAAAAAGCCTGGTATTTATAGAATAGCCAATGTAAACACTTGTATCGAACTAATTTTGGAGATCAAAATATTGCTATTGGGTGGTGGATCTGATTATCCTTAAACATTAAATTCATAAAAAAATTAATAAAAAGACCCGACTGTAAGCCCTGTTTGAATCTAGACATAAATTGTGCAAAATACGCTAAATAGTATTCTTTGAGATTGGGGAGAGATAAGCCGCCATCTTCCACATTCTCATATAAGGTGCTGAGTGCAATTCTGGGAATTTTCTTCTTCCACAGAAACGATGTAAACATAGACTCTAGTCTTGTGAAAAAGGAATTTAATAGTACACAGGGAATTGTAGAAAATAAGAAATTAAACAATGGAAGCACTGACATTTTGATCAAGGCAACCCTACCTAAAATAGAAAGCGGAAGGGAGTCCCAGCGTAAAAATAGATCCTGAACTTTTTGTAGCAGCGGAACAAAATTCAAATCCAAATCATACAGATCCGAAACAAATGGTGAAAAGTAGAACCCTAAATACCGTTTAGGATTCAAGTAAAAACACGAAAGAATATCGGGGTATAAAATCTCCGAGTACATCCACTCAGAATTATTTCGGTTTTTCTTTTGTTGATTTTATAGCCGCCGAATGACTCATATAAGTCAAACAGCTGAAAAGCTTTAGCCTGTGCTTCCTCTTCTGGTTTTATTATAAGCATAATGTCATCAGCATATAATTTGATTTTAGCCATAGATGGAAGCGGGGGACAGATATACCTATTTTTTCTAATGGCTATCGCAAGAGGCTCAATAAAAAAAGCGAAAAGTACCGGAGACAACGGGCAACCTTGACTAGTGCCCCTTTTAACCTTTACCTGACCGACCTGAATAGTATTGATAATAATGTTGGCCGCGGCATTCTTGTATAAATTCGCCACCAAATCTATAATATTGGATGGGATTCCAAACTTTGTTAAGATACAAAATAAAGTCTCCCATATAACCAAATCAAAAGCCTTTTCGGCATCTAAAAACAGAACTAATGCTGGGATCTTTTGTGTGTCAAAGTAATCCAGTGCTTCCACTAAAAAATGTGTATTAGTTCCCAATTGCCTTCCAGCTATAAAACCATTCTGATCGGAGTGGATTAAATGCGAAGCACAGCCATTAAAACGATTCGCTAAGAGTTTAGTAATCAATTTATAATCCGTGTTTAAAAGAGTTATCGGACGATAAGAGTTAGGGTCCTCACCGCTTTTGCCCTTTTTTAAAAAACTGACTACATTCCCTTCTCTAAAAGTTGGTGGTATAAGTACTGCTTCCAAAATTGAGTTTGCCAAAATGAGAAAGACATCAAGGATCTCACTGGCAAATGTTTTGAAAAACTCTGAAGGGAGACCATCTGGACCAAAGGCTTTGCCATTAGGGAGATTCTTGATAACTTCCCCTAACTCTTCTCTTGAGAAAGGCCTCCTCATACTTCTTTTTTCTGAGTCTGTCAAAACAGGTAATTCATTTTCCTGAAGGAACGCTTCCAGCGATGGCATATTGATAGATTGCTCGTGGCCATATATATTCTCAAAATGTTGGACCATAATATCGCCTATTGCTTCCCTATCCTCAATGCGATGACCTGAGCTAGGGCATTTTAATGCAAGTATTTGATTACTAACAGCCCGCTCCCTTGCCTGCCAAGCTAGAAATCTGCCGGTGTAGTTACTGTCCTCATAAATTTTTGCCTGTACTGCTGATAAGAAAATTCATTTTTTGCATAATAATTCTCGGCAAGACTCCATTTGGCCTGCTTCAGGTGTCGATGGTTTGCCGGAGTAGGGCTGGTCAAAAAGTTATTTAGGGACCTTTGCAAATTTTGTTCAAACATTTGTTTTTCCTTCTTCCTACCCTTTGAGATCACTGCATCTTTAGCCACTGCGAGCCCACGAAAAAGGCTTTAAATGAGTCCCAGATCATATGTATAGGGGCTGAGCCCTGATTTCGCTCAAAAATGCTCTAATTTCAATTTTAATCGAAGAAATCCAGTTATCCTCGGATAAGTACTGACGGTTTAGCTGCCATCTTCTTAAGGCTCTCTTACAATCCCCCAATTCTACCTCCAAACTGACCAGAGCATGGTCCGAGAACCCGTTCTGAAGGATTTTTTGTGATTTAAACGACGAACTCCAGGAGATAAGAAAAAAATCAATCCGTGAAAACGACTGAAATCTCCCTGAAAAGCAGGTATAGGCAATTTCGGTGGGAAATGCAGCCCGCCAAGGGTCGACGATATCAAGCATTGGGCTGTAGCTTTGAACCACTTTGAGGGATTGATGCTTTAACTGTTTTTTCACTTTTGTAGAAGAATTGATCTTTGGATTCATCAACAGATTAAAGTCCCCCCCACAAATATCTCCCCTGACACTTGTATTAAGGATTGAAAAAATTCCTCATAAACGGTAGGATTATCCTCCACTGGAGCATAAAAACTTGCAAATGTCAGGGGTCTATGTCCTACCTTACAAGTAACCCAACACCATCTCCCCCTGGTCATTCGCTATATTTACCACCTCTGCCTGAATATTCTTACTGAGAAAAATAGCTGTCCCTCTATGGGCTGCTGAAGATGAAGAGAAAACTTTATGTGCAGCCCATGATTTAAACATTGAAAATTCTGCTACTTTACCCGCTGATATATGTGTTTCTTGTAGCAAAATCACAGCTGGATTCTCTGTCTTGATCCAGGCTTCTATGGCCCGCCTTTTCCTATTATTGTTAAGGCCGTTGACGTTAAAAGAGATTACCTTCAATAATTCCCTATTTCCCATTAATCTCCGATCTTTTAATCCATCTCAAAACAAACTTCCCATTGTTATAAATACTTGTGTCAAAAAGGCAAAAGGCACCCAATTCCCATACTCGAAGTGCACCTACATGTAAGGAGAATAACTGTCCCCCCTTCAGCTTATCTAAATCGTACTGGACATACACAATGAACTGAAAAAAAATGGTTTTCATTTTTTTACCCACATGCTCCCTCTTCACCCCCGTGAACCCTCCCTTAGAGACCCCACCCCAAGGAAGTATGGCAACTTCTCCTGACCACGCTAGCCACCTTCCCGCCCTCCCTAAACATTTATTGGGTGTCATGACATTACACCCGGGGAGACCCTAAGTGACACCTCTACCCCCCCCCAAAAAGGAAACTTAAGTCAACTATACTTCTGGTTTGGCCACCACGACTTTGATGAAATTTCCCTTAATAACCCAAGCGCATCCGCAGGACTGGAAAATATACTACTGACTGCTTTAACACCAATTCCAACTTGCGAGGTTCATATTCCAAGAGTCGTCCTATAGTACTACAGTAATTCAATAACTCATTACAATCCAATACAATATGACATATATAACATATACAATATACACAATGCAAAAAAGAATAAAATACAATATGTAGAGTGCTAAAATTGTCATGCAGAGCCAATAAATATATGCCATCTGCACCCTGTTAAATCAGTGCAGCCAGGAATAAATAGATAAAGTGCAGTGTGCAATGTGCAAGAATCACCTTATCAGTCAAGATAAAACATGATAAAGTGCACTATGCAAAGTGCCGTGAATGATATATAAAAAATATAAAAAGATACTCCATATAAAATGACCATAAAAAGAGAAAAGATGCAGTGCAACGTGCAATGTGCAAAATGTGCCAAGATGAGCAGATATTACAGCTAATCCGTAGATTTGATGAAACATTTACAATGAACTAACAACAACAAATTACGTTTTCTACATTTACCGAACATTATGTGGAAGATACAGTAGCTTACATAGTGCATTACAGATCAATCCCAAGAAAACAGCCAAAATAAAAAAAATTAAAAAAAGTGCAAAGAGTACAATACATGGAAAGTAGCAAGAAAACTACCCTTTAGTCCAAAAAAAAAAAGAACTACCTGCCACCTCCGATTATAAAAACCAGGGTAGATCATATAAAATGACCATATCAAGCAAGATAAAGTGCACTGTGTAAAGTGCCTTAAACGATAATCTTTAGTGCAAAGAGAACCTACATGTCACCTCCTCCACACATATCGTGGAATAAAAATCAAACATATAAAATGCCACAGAAGATATAAGGAGATATAAGAAAATACTCCATATAAAATGTCCATAAAAAGAAAGAAGATAAAGTGCAATATGCAATGTGCAAAATATGCAAAATGTGCAAGTGTTGCATCCAATATATAAACTTGCTATAGTATATGCATATACAATGAGCTTAGTAAAAACAAATTACACTTACTACCTTACCATACATTATGTAAAAGTTAAAGGACCGTACACAGTGCATTACACACAAAAAAAAAAAAAAAAAGAAGAAAAAATGCAAAGAGTACAGTACAAAATGACAATAGATCCTATAAATCCCGTACATCCTATAATGGATCCTACTTAAATTATCTAAAGTGACCAAATGCCAGAGTACTCAAACAGTAAAAAATGTAGTCTACCAGCTCACTCAAAGGATTGATTATAACAGACTAAGAGGAGACTAAATTTAAGACTATTAAATTAAGTCTATTTGAGTCACTTATTTTTCATTAACTTGAGCCATCTTCAGCAGTAACTCTTGAGCTTCTTCAAGAGAAGAGCATAAGTGGAACCTCCCTTTCTACAAAACCTTCAATTTGGACTGCTGCGCAGTCGAAGCCTGGGCTCCTGCACTCTTAAATTGACTCAGCAACCCAACAAAGTCCTTCCGTCTCTGTGCCGCTGCCACCGATATATCAGAGAATACTCGTACTGGACCTCCGCCCGATAGGACAATTTCTCTCTTCTGGATTGCTTTTGTTAATACTGCCTCTCTAATACGGTAATCCGAAAAGTTCACAATCATTGTCCTAGGATACTTAGCCCCCGGAGTTTTGTGGAAGGGAACTCTGTGGGCCCTCATTACTGTAAGATCTTCTGGCGTCTTATCCAGCAAGTGGTTTCTAATTAATGATTCGATATAGGCCACAGGATTAGCTTGGCCATCTATGCGTTCACTGTCCTCTGGGATCCCTGTGAAGCGCAGATTTGAGCGCCTTGCATAGTTCTCCAGCTTGTCTATCTTATTCTGAGAAGCCTGAACTTTCTTCTGGAGAGAGGCAATATCCGAATCACATAATGCAGAGTGGTCCTCAATATCGGATACCCGTTGTTCCAGTTCTTTAAATCTCTCAGGTATTAGCTGTACCATAGTTTCAATCTTATCTAAACGTTGATGCAGTAGCAAGAGCTCCTGCGCTTGTGCGGTTTTGCATTCTCGAATTTCTCCCAGAATAGTTTCAAAGAGCAACTGCATCTGTGTTAACGGGACAACCGAAGACTGGGCCGAATCAAAAGGATCCGAGGCGATACCAATGGTAACCTGCCCATTATTGGCGATCTCCATTCCCTGCTGCTGGCAGCCCGGGGTCCTCACTTCTGGCCCTAGTTCTGGTTCTGGTCCCAACGACAACTCGTGCTGTACTAGGGGGTAGAGACCCCAGGACTTCACCAGCCCTGGAATTGCATCGTGACATCTCCAACATTTCCCCCTGTACAGCCCCTGCCAGCTGCCTTGGTTGGATTTGATCTTCCGAGCTTTTTTCAGGGAGGGTCTCTCCTTCCTTCCCCAGCGGAGCCCTAGTGTGCATAGTAATGACCGTGCCCTTCTCCTGAATTCCTGGAGCCGTCTCTAAGGGAAGTATCTTATCCACTGTGCTAGCCAGAGTAGCCATCTGATTAAATTTGCGATTTATAGAAAAAAACGGGTATTCCTTAGGAGGATTGCCCCCAGATCCCAGCGTAGGCGACTCCACTACTGCTGCCCCCACGATCCTGCCTTTAACACCGGATCCCAGTTCTGGCGAAAACTCCAATGAGGTAGAGGAAGTTCCAGGAGAGTCAGATAGAATAGAAGAGAATTTCTGAGACAAGAGAGCCACTTGTGAGGTTGTAGCGTTTATATCCCCCTTAACTTTCTGAGCAGTTCTGCCTCTTCTCACAGCGAGAATACGAGCCTGGGCTGTCTGATGTCTGGTTTTCTGTGCTGACGAAGGAGAGGTAAGGGAGCTGCAGCTGAAGCCCCTGCGCGTACTGTTGTCCCTCTCAGAGCCATCTGACGCATAGCTCTTGGCTCAATCCCCAAATCACTTCCGTTAAGCAAGTTATTACTTCACATAAGGAGCTTCAGGATGCAGAAACACTTCGCCAGAACTAGCCAGGGCTGGCGAGCTCTTCATAGAGACAGCTCTCTTCCCTTTTTTCCTAACACGAAAAAAAAAAAAATGGGGGGGGGGGGGGGTTCAGCAGCAACTCAAAAAGTTCAACTCGCCAAAATTGCTGTGAATAGAACCTACTGACAATTTGAGGGCACGCCGTCTCTGCCGTTCACTGTCATTTTCTGGAGCTCCCTCGCTGCCTCATCGGGTCCTTTCTCGACCCTCTTTATGTTCTGTCTTTTGTCTCTTTTTTTTTTTAGAAATTATCGGCCGGCGTCTACAAAGCACAAGCACTAGCAGCCTCGCACCAGCTGGTCTCACCGTAGTTGCCCCGCTCTATTTCCAGCCGGTCGTTAGCTCCCTCAGCCTTCCACAGCCTCCACAGCCTCCACAGCTCTCACCGCTCGCAGCTCATAGCTCAGCTCAGCTCAGCAGTTATCGCTCTCCATCTGCGAACATCAAAGCACCAAAGATGCCCAGATGGGAAGGCGCATGGGGAAAATCAGTCTCTCCGTCGCCGTCTCTCTATCCCCGTCCTTCCCTCGCCGCCCAGCCTGCCTCGATCACGCACGCTGAAATCCAGAGCGGCAAAAACACAGCAAGCATCAGTGCGAGCTACAGAGACGCCGACCAGGTACGGCGCGCCATTGCGGGGGAGGGAGGAGCACCGGTCACCTGCTGCTACTCAGAGGCGTGGTCCTCCATGCACCATCACAGTTCCGATTTTCTCGACTGCCGCCAGTACCGAATCCAGTTTGGCGGTTATCCCCGCGTTAGAATCAGCGCCGGTGTCATTGCCCTCTACATGTGCCGGCTCCATTGTACTGGTACGCGCCGCAAATTGTTGCGCATTGGTGCGGATGCGGTCCATTGCCAATTTTTGCGCTGAGAGCATGGACGATCAATGAGTGCCAGCTGTGGGGGGTGTGCAGGAAGACGATATGCAGGTGCCAGGTCAACTTCAACAATGGCCAGTGCGTCAGCGAGGATGGCGTCGGCTTTCTTCACACCCCAGCAGGTGGATCACGGTCGCCGTGTTCGGTAACAACTGTCCCTTTGTGGCACAGCGCCTGTAGGCACGGGCGTAAGGCGGGGCCGCAAGTGTTAGTACAGGTAGGCGTACGTGGGGTATAGGTCGTAGGATGGACCATGTATGTCCCAACCGTCGCCGTTGTAAAATTCAGCGCTACATGCCCCCACAGCTGGACATGGAGCAGCACATTCGGTGGCAGTCACAACAGTAGAGTCCACCCCAAGAGGGAACAGGATGTGGCGCACTCCTAGCCGGTATCCCTGGTAAGACAATATCAGTTGCTTGAGGAAGGTGGGGGGGTGTCAGGGCAAGCAGCAGCCCAAAAGCACCCCCGGCTTCCAGGCACCGTCTATACCCGCTAGGCAGACACAAAGTAGGTGGGGTAGCGAAGGCAGTCAAGGGCCCTCCTAGCAGCCATCACACATGCAGGACTCAGCTCCTTGAAGTGATCAGGGGAGGATCCTCGGTATATAACAGATGGTGCCGTGTTCGTCAAGTGGGGCCACAGTATTGTCCGGGGGGATGCAGGGGGTAAGGCGTGGGGGGATGGCACGTGCCACTCACCGGATGCAGGACCAGCGTGCCAAAATGTGCACCCGCAGTCAGCCAGGATCCAGAACACCCGCACAGCCTCAGCCGCAGGCGGCAGTGCCTCCGGGAGCAGGGCGCAGGCCGCGCACGTCCAGCCACCACCAGCGTTCGCGAAGTGTTGAGCGCATCGGCGCCACCATTCAAATCTGTCCACAGCGGGCTCATCAGCAGCCCTGGCACAGCACCGCAACACCCCTGGGTCGTGGCACGGGAGTGAAGGCCCGTGGATGCGGGGGAGAGGGCTTCAGTCTCTACCAGGTCACCTCCAGGAGCGGGGGAGGGGCTGTAATCCACTTAGGCCACATCAGGCACCGGAGCGACATCAACAGAGGGATCTGCACTTTTCCCCAACTTCGTGACAATAGGTGCGTGGTGGCCGCAGGCCTGCCGATCGCAGTCACCAATGCCGCACTACCAGGGCCCAAGCCATCAGATCCATAGAAACAAGGCCCCGGTGTCAGTGCGGCTCCGGATGCCACCACGCAGTCAGGGCCACAGCAGCGATAGGTGAGCAGGGGTTAGGAAAAGGGCTCTGTAGAGTTGCCGCCGGCACCAGGGTAGTACCTCCGGTCGGAGGGTTGTATCTTGGCCAGGGAGACCGCAGCACAGGGGGGAGCGCGCACCCGTGTTCGCTCCGAGACTTCCCAGGCCGCATCTCAGTCACCGCCGCCACGCCGGGCTTGGAACGTGTCTCAGGCACACCGCATGTATTCCGCTGCAGTGGCAGTCCGATGGCAAGAGGAGACTGCGATTTTCACTTGTAGATGGGCTGGGTGCAGGAGAAAAGCAGGATAAACGAGAGATTCGGGCGGGAGCTTCACTCGATCGTGTCCGCCATGACGGCTCTCAGGCCACGCCCCCCTTTGCTATATCATTCATTATGATACTGAACTCATCTTAACATTTTTCTTATGCATTATGTCTGAATATACGTTCTTGATTAATCAATTAATGTAAAAATGTGCCGAATATGATGGCAGGAACTATAATACTGTGGCTCCAAATGTTTATCTTTTGAACGATATAACATATTAAGGATTTAAGCAGTATAATGAGAGCTTTTCGACGTGCTGGTCAATTTTTTCACTTTACCCGGAAAGGCTTTGTTCAATTCAGAATAGGACCACTATATCCCATACAGGTCTCCAGAATAGATTACAAGTCCTATGATCAAGCATGTCTAAAACTGCTCTGAAGTTCAACAGCATCATTAAGCAGAGGTTATCTTCATCCACTATATGGTGATCAGCATTAAGCACCAGACCGGTGTCTTGGTCAGTAATGTAATCATCTAAGAACACAGCTTAGTGAACACCAAACAAGTTATGAACTATCACATATTGGTACAATTACATAAAACAAAATGTTCCATGATCTTCTAAAAGAGGGGGAGCCAGTAATGGGGGCAGACATTTGCCAAAGAAATTCACAGTATCCAGAACTGGTTTCAGCCACAAATGTATCACCTAACTAACCTTCAAGAAGTTGGAAATCAACTCGGGTACAGTGATTAGTTGATCAGTTAATGTCATCAATATCTTACTATATTCAAACAATTTTTTATTCCTTATGATACTTTGTCAACGCTGGGGCCATTCCACTATTTAGTCTCACCAGACACGCTGTAGCTTGTTGTATGATGGGCAAACAGAGCTCCGATGGCTGTTCATTCACTTGCAAGAAAAAGCAATTGTCAAACCTAAAACACTTCTGTAAAAGCAGCAAGTCTCTCATATTTTGTGAAATACGTGATTTAGAAATGTTTGCAGAAAGCAGTCGTTTTAAACCTAATTGATGAATGTGCATGTGTAGCCTAACACATCTAGTTTCACCACAACCTACTTGTCTTTGCACATGATGTTCAGAAGCTGATATTCCTGGCCCCTCACTGCTCGGGCACCCGCATCATCATCTGTGGAGTATACCGCAAGGCCCAACCCTCTTTACCATATACATGATCTCTTTCATTACCATCATCCATGCCAATGGAATCAACGTCCTATCTTAAGCTGATGATATACAGCTTAGGATATACTCTCCAACAAAACACCTAACACCTAGACTAAAGGTTCTCCACCTCCATGACCAAAGTCGCCATCTGGATGAAAACACAGTGCAAGATTTACTAAAGTTTCACACAACTCAATGTAGCAAGGGAACTTACTGCTTTGCATGCAATGGAGAGAGCAGAAATGTGCCATATCTTCTAAACTGGCAATCTTCTGCTCTGTAACAACGAAAAGAGATTTCTTGGAGAAATTAGTTTTCAAACAAGTCACACTCCACTGCTTTCACAACCAAATGCTTTTCACTATCAGTATTAAACAGACCAAAGAGATAATTGTGCGAAATCTGTTTTAATAAAACATATAACAAAAACAATTGTACAATTATAAAAATCATCTTAATCCCAATATTTAATAAAAAAAACATTCCACAAATATCGTTAAAATCTTATATCAAGAGAGACATCACAAACAAGACATACATATTTGTCAAGCGAATGCTAGTTAATTTGAAGGAATCAACTATCTGCAATATCTAAAAATTATTTTATGTAAAATAGTATGTTGTTCCTCAAATTTAACAACAACAGGGCAGCGTCAACACGTTTCGATGGATAAACAGTTGAAAACAACCTTCTTCAGGACAACAACAATTTTTATCTCTCTAGTCACGAACGTTTTGTAATTGTAGTATGAGTGAGGTACACTATTGATTTTTAAACAGCCAGATCGTAATGAACATAAAACTCTTGTTATTATGGTGGTGCTCACATGGGCACTTGAGGCCTGACCTTCTGATGCCGTTAAGGTCCTAAATTATTAGTACAGGGATATTTCATGGATGCACCATTCCGGGCTCCTCTATTTAAAATTCAAATTCAAAGGTCTGGATCCGGAATGTAGTGTTGTGGAATAACCAGCCCTCCAAGTGTCACCGGAAGTTATTACCACACCAATCTCATTATTCTCAATTGTGGTGTTTTATCTTACCTCTTGTTCCTGCGTCCCACTAGTTCCTTGCGTACGCAGTCGAAAAGAAAAGACGATTGGTATGCAAGCCAGTCAGAAACCACCACTCTAGTCAGGGCAAGGGAGTTAGACACTGAAGATAACCCATGCTCACCCCCTTGGCAGCTTGGCAGAGCAGTCAGGCTTATCCCAGAGGCAATGTGTAAAGCGTTTGCGCAACACACTCACACAGCAGCGACACACTAGGCACACCACAAAAGAAACTTCACAAAAGGTTATATAAAAATAGCCTTTTTATTATCCATAAAACACATTAGAACATAATCACATATATACACTAGGGGTGGGCGGAATTTGCGTAGTCGCGCTATGCAAAGCTCCGCGAAATGGTAAAAAATCTCCGCGAGCACGCAAAAGTTCCGTGAACACGCGGAATTGCTTGTTCCGCCCGTTCGCGATGCTTTTTTCCTGTTCGCGAATGCTGTTTGCGTGCTCGGGGAGAAATATTTCGCGAACACGCATTTTGAAAGCGCGAACAAGCAAAAAATTCCGCGAAGCCGCGGATCGCGGAATTTTTGGCAATTCCGCATTCTCCGCAGAACGCGAAATTACCCAAATTCCGCAAATTCCGCGAGCAGAACGGAATTTACCGCCCAGGCCTAATATACACTGTGCCACCAGGCACTTGGCATGACTTTACAGGGATTGCATAAATCATTAGGCCAATCGGGCCACTGTCATCATCATCACATATATCGCAGTTAGTGCATAGACAACATCAGCAGCAGTGCACCATAGTAAACACTGGCCACAGTACACCTATCATGAGCACCTCTCAGGCATAAACATAACAACGGTACTTAGTATAGCACAATATGCGTATAATCATCAGTGCACCTTAGTGCACTTTCAGCTGGGCATACATATCATAAATACATCATGCCCCCATTAGGAGCCTTATGCCCACAGTAGGCTTAACCACCATTAATGCAAGGGCAACTGTCTTTCCCTGCGTTTGTTCTTGGGCCACTCGCCCTCCTACCACAGGAAATGCAGAGTGTGGAACCTGGGGCCACGTCTGGGTTCGCCCCGCAAGGGTCACAGGCACAATCAAGCAAAAAAGAAGCCCCCAATAGTGCACAAAATTGGCAGCTGCCGCGAGTGGCGCGGTGCAGCTGCTGGCCAGCCAAATACGTGGGAGATCTCTCTGGGTCTCGTGCACTCGATGTTGGGGTAGTCCCCGTAATGCTACCAAGAGGCAGCGCAATGCCCCCTAGGGCAGGAAGACCTCACTTGGTCCCCCTGCGAAGGTAACTCCCCCAATGGCAGCTGCCCTGACTCACCCTCACTCTGGTTGAGTCAGAATTCCAAGGCGGTCTCCAAAACACGGAGCGAAACCTCCGTCAACTTCCCTTCTCTGCTGGACGGCTCATGGCCGTGAGCCCCACCCACAACCAGGCAACAGCCACCTGACTTCCGTTTGCTGACGCTGGCAGCGGGGCCCCGCCCCTTCTGTTGACAGCGTGGTTCTGGCCAGGTGCTGGGCAATGCCTCCCACGGCACTCACTCCGGTCACCTCCTCCATTTTGCTGCTTCTCTGCCCCCGGCGGGCACACACACTGGAGGCTAAGGAGGGGGAGCATTTCAACATTCCAGCTCTCCCCTCCGGTAGTAGTTTCCATCAGCCGCCCTGCATCTCACCAGCACAACTCCACACGCTGGCTGCACGGGAGAGGGAGAGCATCTCCTTCGCTACCAGCTCTCCCCTTCCCTCACTGAGAAGCACCAGGAAGGTGCAGCGCTGCACGCGCTGTGATCACCAAGCACCAAGATTTTTATATAGCGCTTGCCACGTGCTTGGGTGAGGATCACCCCCTTACAGGGGGAGAAAAGAAAGCACAGCGCAGCTCCAATTTCTTCCAAGTCCAGCCACACAGCCCTGGTAGATTCCAGAATACCCGGCTCAGGCAGGCCAGCACATAAAGGTCTAAAACACAGTGGCAGTTCTTCTTTCTACCCAGCATGCCGCAGATCAGCTCTCTGGTTCAGAAAGTCCCATGGTGGTTCCTCCTGGCAGTCTGCAGCCAGCAGCGTCTGTGGCAGTTCCAGTTCTACAGACATGGGGTCACAGCCCCAATACTTATACTCCACAAAGTCTTTGTTCTGACCTGGTACAGGGCCCTGGACCCAGTCCAAACCATTTCTGGGGGGCACTTAAAATTATCCTTACAGTGCACAACACTCCCCATTGTAGGTGTAAGCCCTGGCCCCAGACACACCACAGGGGGGTGGAGCCATCATTGTGGAAGGCAGGCATAGCCCTATTCCGGTGCAGGTGCTACTACTCCCACCACTCCAAATGCAGACCAGGCCTATTCAGCCTAGCGCTGACTCATCCAGACTCTCTGTAGCCACTGCACCTCTCCAGCCCCTGTCACTCCAAGGCCAGACAGTCAATACACAACTGGCAGGCACAAAGACACATAGTACACAGAAATGCCTACTTCTAAAAGTGGCATTTCTAAAATAGTGATAATTAATCTGCGAACACCAATACGCAGCATTTATCACCACTATTCCAAACATACCAAACTTGATCACGCTACCCCTCTCATGTCAGGAATTACCACTGAAGCATATATCAGGGAATCCCCAATGCACCCATATGAGAGGGCAGCCTCACCGCAGTGAGAAACCAAATAGGCTGTTTGTCACTAACAGGACATGTCACACAGTTAAGGCACATGTCCTACCTTTTACCTATACCGCACCCTGCCCATAGGGCTAGCTAGAGCCTACCTTCGGGGTGAGTGATATGTAGTAAAAGGGGAGTCACAGACGTGGCTTCCACTTTATGTGCCACGTCACAGCTGCAGTAAACTGCGCGCGCAGGCCCTGCAGTGGCAGAGGCCTGAGACAGGTTTGAAAGGATACTTTGGTGGGTGGCACAAGCAGCGCTGCAAGCCCACCAGTAGCATCATTAAGTAGTATCATTAAGCCCTAGGTATATGGGACACCACTGTACAAGGGACTGATAGTTAAATTAAATATGCCAAACAGGTGTAGACCAATCTTACCATGTTTACCATAGAGAGCACATGCACTTTAGCACTGATCAGCAGTGATAAAGTGCCCAGAGTCCTAAAACCACCAACAAAAGGTCAGAATAAAATACAGGAGGAAGGCAAAAAGTTCTGGGATGACCCTGCAAAAAGGGCCAAGTCCAACAAGGTGTATAACACACCACTTAAAATTGATGCAATAATTCGAGACTGTTGTAACAGAAGAAAACATGACGATTTCTGTGATTTACCAGAGTTAAATATTCTGAAGACATCAAGAGGCTGTGGGCCTTGTTCATGAAGCCCTGCGTCACATTTAGGCCGCCGTTCCATCACTTTTTGTGACGCCGTGCGGCATAATTAATGCGCCACGTTGCTCCATATTTATGAAGTGATGGATCTCAGCAGATGCGTCACTTCGTAAACCCCTGTGCTACACTATACCTGCGTCAGGCATAATGTATGCAGGGTGGGCGTTCCCCCGCATCAAAGCCTCGTAGAAGTGGCGCATTGAAATCCATAAGATTTCAGTGCACCACTTCTAGGATGCCATTGCATCAAAACCTTACGCCTGCCTCATAGCAGCCATAAGGGTGACGCAGGCCCTTTCACATGGGGCTTGCCCCATGTGAAAGGACACATTGCTGGAGTTGCGTCTGTTTTCAGACACACCCCAGCAATGCATCACTTTTGCGCCTACGGATACGTCAGTAATACTGACGTATCTGTAACTCCTTGCGGCATGATGAGCTGTACTGTAAATACAGCACATCCGTGGTGTTGCAAGGAGGGTGTACTGGGAAGTGTTGCATTGCTGCTTTGTCGCACTTCTCATAAAAAAGGCCCTAAATTCTTAATGAAGGGGTTCAGGATTATGTACATGAACAATAAAACATGTAGCAATGTAGTATTAAAAGTGTAGTTAGTTTTTTCCTTACTAATGAACCTAATGATGCATTCATGAAAAGGAACTGGGAGCTCATAATATTAGCTGAAAGGGGAGTTTTTCACGCTTTCTTTCAAACCTTGGGTTTGGGGACGCCCCATCACCTGTTAGGGTGATGGAGGACATTACATTACATTACATTACATGCACCAACGCTCACCCCTCAGATTCCATGCCATCTACCTCCCGCCTGGCAGCGGTCCTTCGTTTATGGAGGAACTCACTGACTTCATCAGCGACCAATACTCGCAAAGTGACAATCAGATCTTCGTGGGTGACTTCAATCTCCACTGGGGCTCGCTGGAAGACTCTTCTGCGAATATGCTGGCCACCTTTCTCTCCGCAAATGATATTATCCAACACTGCACAGAAACAACACACTCTAAGGGCTCAATCCTGGACCTTGTTATTTCTAAAGCAGACATGCTTACTATCGCTATCCCTATTCATGTAGACTGGTCTGACCACCTCCTCATCCCATTCTCTCTTCACCTATCACACTCTATAACTCTCGGCCAACCTAAGAGGACTACTTCATGGTTCCGTAACACGAAAAATATTGACCTCGGTACCCTCTGTGATTCGGCTTTGCTATCACTTCCAAGGCTAGACCCGAACCTGAATGTGAATGAACTCACCTCCCAATGCCTCTCAGTCCTTGCAGTCGAAATCAACAACGTCGCTCCTCTTAAAAGCAAAAGGAAAAGGCCTACTCCCTCAGCACCTTGGTTCAACAAATCCCTTTATGAAGAAAGGAAGTACCTAAGAATCCTGGGGAAACAATGGAGACAAGCGCCCTCCACCAACAATTTGGCCACGCTTCGTTCAGCAAGATCCAAGTACCACAAGCACATCTTCTTTGAAAAAGCATCGCACTTCAGAACCCTCCTCGACTCAGCCAAAAATAGACCCAAAAAACTATTCGACCTCATCAAGAATCCAAACTGCCCTCCCCCAACCTCCAAGTTGGAGGATTCTACAAAGAAAGCAGCGGAATTCGCTTTATTCTTTGACGAAAAAGTGAAATCACTTGTGGATCAGGTCACTCATCCTACCCCTCCAGAGGAACGCAAATCCTTAGCCATTTGGCAGAACTTTGACTCCATCTCTGAAGATGCCCTCCTCAAATGCATCCTCGAAACAAAGCCCTCCAACCATTCTCTTGACCCCATCCCTAGTCCCATTGCAATCGACTTCTACACCCATTCGCTTTCCTATTGGACCACTCTGGTTAACCTCTCCCTCTGTCAAGGCTCCCTTCCTGTTCCCTTCAAAACTGGGCAGGTTACCCCTCTTCTAAAAAAACCCACTGCTGATGTGAACGACCTCAACAACTTCCGCCCCATATCTAACCTACCTTTTCTTGCGAAAATCACTGAAAGATGTGTAGCGAAACAACTTTCCCGTCATATCAAGGACAATGATCTTCTTGACAATTTCCAGTCTGGCTTCATTCAAAACTGCAGCACTGAAACAGCCCTGCTGCAAGTGATTGATGACGCACTGCGGATACTCGATTCAGGGGAGTCTTGTCTTCTAATTCTCCTTGACCTTTCTGCAGCCTTTGACACTGTCAATCACAACACTCTCCTTAACACTCTTCAACAGAGAATGGGCATTGAAGGCACAGTGCTTAAATGGTTTGCTTCCTTCCTCTCTGATAGATCCCAAATGATCAAAGTAGCGAACAGTCTTTCATCTAATTTGGCGGTAGGTCAAGGTGTTCCTCAAGGCTCTATACTTGCACCCACCTTGTTCAACCTCTATTTGGAACCATTGGGAAATCTCCTAAGTAAATCTGGGATCCTCTATCATCTCTATGTGGACGACACTCAAATCTACCTCAAGGTGTCCTCCACACATGATCTCTCCATCCTAAACTCTACTCTCGACTCCATTCAAGACTGGATGCTAACTCATCAATTGATTCTGAATCCCTCCAAAACTGAATTCCTCCTCCTCTCCTCCTCACTCTCTCCTCCTCCGGTTCAATCATGGATGGATCAGATGAATCTACTTAACAATAAACCTATCATTGTCGACAGCGCAAAATCCCTTGGTGTCATACTCGACAGAAAACTCAATCTACTCTCCCACATCAATTCCATTGCAAAGTATGCTCGATACCAACTGCGCTTTCTCTGGGGGATTCGACGCTTCTTCCCAGAGCAAGACCGAAAACCCCTGGTCCAATCGCTGGTTCTCTCTAGACTGGACTACTGCAATTCTCTTCTTACTGGCCTCCCCAAATCCCACCTGTCCCCCCTCAAATCTGTGCTCCATTCAGCAGCTCGTTTCATATATGGGACCAAAAGAAGCGACCACATCACACCCATTTTATCCTCCCTCCGTTGGCTTCCCATCGAGGCAAGATCTATCTACAAGAGTGCCTGTATCACCCACAAAGCCTTGCATTCCTCCTCTCCTCGCTACTTGGCGAATAAACTGAAACTCTCTGAAGGCTGTAGACCATCACGTAATGCGGAAAACCTATTGCTTGAACCTCCCACTTTCAAAAAGGAAAGATCGATGGCCCAATCCTTTTCAGGCAACGCAGTGAGAATCTGGAACTCACTTCCGCCTCAGCTCCGGACCACCACCTCTTCCCGGTCCTTCAAAACTGACCTCAAATTTCTCCTTCTCCAAAGACACTTCCAAACCTAATTCACGCCCTCTCTACTCCCACAAGGAAGTTCTTCCACTATAGGAAATTCTGTACTCCATGCCTATAGAAGTGCCTTCCCAGTGTGTTCTGAGTGACTGCCACTTATTGCAGTATTATACCTCTATTTGTATTTTGTATCTTATGTATCATGCACACTTGTCAGTTTTTCCCCTTGTAACGTATCATTTGCTACCTCTTTTTGTATCTTGTTTGTTTTTGTTATTTGCACAATAGTCACTTTTTCCTCATGTAATGTAACGCTTGCTTTTGTATTATGCTCACTTGTAATTTTCTCCTCATGTAATGTTACTGTTCCTATTGTGAAGCGCTCTGACACCTTCGGGTAAAGTCCGCGCTATATAAAAACGCATAAAATAAATAAATAAAAACATTCACAATCCTGACAGATAAATTTCTGACCACCAAGTTTAGAGATTACCATTGGCCAATGAGAGATCTCTGTACCTTCAGAGGCACTAACATTGCGCAGCTCCTCCGAAGTTACCAAATGTTTGGTGGAGAGCCACTGTCGTTTTGACATTCGCCCACCAAGCTTTTTGAAATTCAAAAAATAACTTCCCAAAATGGGAATTTGTTTTTGAAAAACATAACTAAAGAATCCCACACCCAGGAACCTTTTCCCTGGATTTGTTGATCGTTATTTGTATTTTTCCTGTTTGTATTTACCAGGTTTCCCCTAGCGTAGGATGGACACAAAAAAAGGACATCAGACCGTCAGCCCCAAATAGTGAGGGAGGTGAGATGTCCTTGCTCCTACAAACAGCAATCCGTCAGGTTGTCACAGTAAGATTTCCATTGACTAAACCAACAGATACACCATCAACAGAAAGCGGACAGTCTGCCTGACTTTAAATAGAGGGGGGGCCAAGACAGAGCATTTCCTTGCGTTTGTAATGGAGTACCCTGTCCAACAAACTCTAAATTGGTCCCTATGTGCATTGCCTTCACTTCAGCAACACACAACCTTTTTTCTTTACATGCACATATAAAGAAGAGTACTCAATACGTATTTTCCTGCAAAAGTATAAACCCCACAGCTACATTTCACAGTGTATTTGGCAAAAAGAAGCAGCATCCTCCAACGTGGACTGAACACATCCTTAAAAGTGATGGTGTTTGTAAAAAGATGAAAAAGAGAAAGCTATGTTTAAGTTACCACAATTCAGAACATTTTATTTATAGCGTGATAAAATAAAATACGAATACTTCTACAAACGTTTACTGGTTGACAAATCAATCTAAATACTACTGGCATCATTGTGTGCTGTGATGGCGAGATTGACTGAGATTCATTAGAATGAGTGAGTCATAGGCAGATAGGGGAGGCCAGCATACATTTCCGTAGCCCTTGGTGATGATTATCAGCCATGTAAGAATTCAAGCAACACTAATTAAAGGCTGCCTATTAGATAAGGCGACTTCAGATATTACAGATTAGCTGGAGTGCCTTAACTTGTATTGACTGCATGTTTGCACGGGTTTCATTAATTCTGATTATAATTATCTTGTTCATTGCCAATCTATAGCCAGAGAAAGGACAGAACCCAGGCGTCCATAGCGTATTTATAAAGAAATCGGGGAATGCACATCCTCCCTCCTGTTCTTGAAAAGATTAAACAATTCCTAGAAATGTAAATCTTTTGGGAGCTGCTATAGAATAATAGTTTCAGATTTGTCTTTAATACCAGGAAAATTGCATCTTGTCATTTTGCAAAGTTTCACTGGCATCTCTTCTCTTCAAGTTTATCTTGACTTGCTGTTCGAAAGTGACACTGATTTCAATAGGAAATTAAAGTGCTTCCACTTTGTACATTATGCAGTTATACGCTATATGGTCCCCTCGACCTTGAATATTGATGAAATTTAGGCACATTGTGCCTGAATGACGGATTCATTTGTAATAGGCATAACGACAACCTGGGATTTCAGTGTATACAAGCTAAGGGGCATATTAACAAGGCGGCGATAAACAATTATCGCCGCTTTTGCGGCCGTTTTCGGCCGAAAAGCGGCGATAATTATATCGCCTTATCAGCAAAGACACGCTATCGCGTGTTTTGCTGATTTTGCTCCCGTTTCCAGCACGCCTGACTCCGCATCGATAATGAGATGCAAAGTAGGCGTGTCTGTGGAAACAACATGGGTAAATATCGCGAAGGCAGCTTCCCGATATTTACAATGCGAGAAGCGATTATTTTAATCGCGTTAAGTATGCTTAACGCAGGAATTTAACGTCTGTTAAATTCCTGACTAAGGCATACTTAACATGGGGGTGGATTCTGTGGCTAAGACCACAGGCCCTATCATCTAGGATATCGCCGTTTTCCCATGGAAAACGGCGATATCCACGCTATCTCTGACATTTTTATCGCCTCGGCGATGCGCGTTGTTAATAACGCGCAAACCGGGCGATAAATTCCAGAGATAGCCGGCGATAAATATGCAAGCGCTAAGCGCGCTTTGCGATATTTATCGCCGGCCCTTGATAATATGCCCCTAAGTAAGTTAAATATGCAAATTCACACAGCGCACCGTGAATTCGTATATAGATGCGCACTCAGAGTTTCACGCATTGATCACTGCATTCATCTGCACTGCAATAGACAGTTAAAGAATTTAGGGCCAGATGTACGACCCTTACATTTTGCGACTCGCGAATTGCGTCGCTTTGCGTCTCGCAAAATGTAATGTACAACAGTGTCACAGACACTGTTAGCGATTCCCAATGGGTCGCAAATTGCATGCCTCATCAATATTCATGAGGCAAGCGCAATTTGCGACCCCATTGGGAATGGCTAGCACTCCCAGGGATGGATGGTGGCCTGCTGGGATCAGCAGACCACCATGTCTGGGACTGCTTTTAAATAAAGCAGTTTTTTTTTTTTTTAAATGCAGCCCGTTTTCTTAAAAGGAAAACGGGATGCATTTAAAAAAGAAAAATGAAACTTTCAGTTTTATTTTTTAAGGGCAGTCAGTGGCCCCTAGAATCGCCGATCGCCCGTTTGCGAGCGCAAAAAAGGATTGTACATCTGGCCCTTAGCATGATATCTGCCACTATTTATCTTAAATTCATGTAAAGATTAACTGCGGCTACTCCTCTTACATTATCCACTGGCAAGACTCACCTGTCACAATTTAGACCTGGGGCAGATGAATGATCAAGGCATACATTTTTTAATATATACCCGGGTGAGTCCAAATAATTGGAGTAAAACTAATTTCACCCTCCCCCCACCTCCTCGCTTGTGCAACGCGAAAAATGGGTAATGTAAGACTATCCTCAGGTTACAGCTGTGGCCTGAAGTTATCTTGGTCACTTCCCAAGAGAGTGCTAGGTTAGAATGTTTGCCAGTCTTCGCAACAGTGCTATGGCTCACATATTATTGCACGTCTTTGCTACAGGACACAGTCGGCCCTCCACCCAACAAACCACAATTCCTGTATGTGAAAAGGGAAATATGGCTTGTTCACTTAAGAGAGCATGTCTGTGCTGCACCAGTCAGGCCATGAATATTGTTCTGCAGACAAAAGGATTATAGGGCTTAGAAACGACTTCATTGACATTCCAGCACCTTTTTTCAAATGTATGGCGTCTGCTCTAACTTCCTGTGAGTGACAGAGGCCAATAACACAAAGCTTTGGCAGGTTTTGGAAGCTATCTCTGAGCTTCAAATTCTTTTGGTAACTGGTAGCATGAGGATTCGTCCCTCCACCATCA
Organism: Calotriton arnoldi; assembly: GCA_963921515.1. Taxonomy (NCBI): domain Eukaryota; kingdom Metazoa; phylum Chordata; class Amphibia; order Caudata; family Salamandridae; genus Calotriton; species Calotriton arnoldi. The sequence goes on from CAWUFW010006646.1 coordinate 783,371, forward strand.
AAACACCCTTTTGATGGTGTGTCTAAGACATGGGGTTTGTACTCCATGGGGGCATATTCACAAGGACTTATTGCCGAGTTAGCAGCACTTCATCGCAGCCAAAGTGGTGATAAATTCATCGCACCATTCACAAGCTGGTGCTAACAGCCGATATCACCAGTTTTCCTGCGATAGCAGCCGCAAAAAACATCGCCACGGATGACACCGGCAAATAACGCTAATGAGATGCAGAGTAGGCGTTCCCGTGCAAAAACCCGCAAAAACACCACTCTACAACATTCTCAACGACCAGCCAGATCGGCGTAAGAATCAAAAACATGCAATAAGGCGCGTTAGCAGCATGGATTTAACACCTGCTCCTACCTGGTGCTAAGTCGGACGACAACCTGTACCATAAAAGGGAGCCCAGCCCACAGCCACACCAGAAGAACAACCGATGCCATGGAGCTACTGATCATGCAGCTCAGAGCCCCAAGAGGGCCACAACACCCACCCCCACCACCGCCAGGACCCCCACCCCCCCCAGGACCCACCCCTGGACTACCACAGAGGCAGCGCAGACAAAGACACCGGACCTTCCGAAAACGCTCCAGGCTCGGAGACTTAACACCAGAGGAAGTCATTGCCCACTACAGGCTCAAAAGGACAACCATCCTCCGCATCCTGGCCCTCATTGCCCACAGGCTGACGGTACCAACACAGCGGAGAACCAACATCCCTCCGCAGACAAAGCTGCGGGCCGTGCTGCACCTGTTGGTCTCTGGGACATTCCAACCAACAACTGCCATAGTCGGAGGAGTCTCACAGCCAGCCCTGTCAAAGTTCCTCACACCTGTCTTGGATGCCATCATCAGCTTGGTACCCCAGCAACTTTACTTCCCACACACTGCGCAGGAACAGCTGCAGATTAAGCAAGGCTTCTACGCCATAGCTGGCTTCCCGCACGTGTTGGGGGCAATCGACTGCACACATGTACTCCTCGTGCCCCCTGCCGCCACTGCACACAATTACCGCAACAGGAAACACACGCATTCCATCAATGTGCAGGCAATAGTGGACCACCGGGGACTCTTCACCAATGTCGTCGCCAACTACCCAGGCAGTGTGCATGATTCCTTCATCTTACGACAGTCCATCATCAACCAGCGCTTTCAGGATGGCACCTATGGAAATGCACTGCTCGTCGGTAAGTAACAACTGAACACACCACACACCTCAACTCCACCAACATACAACTCACAACTCTGGGAATGCACACGTCACAAAATCACATACAACATGACAACCAACATCCCCACATCCCAGACACGACAACACAACTTACTGTGGCAACCTGGGCTAGCCATGTACACAAGCCATCAACGGCATGGCACCTCAGCCACACAATAGCAGAATGTGGGGAGAGGTGTGAACCCGGCATGTGCGAAGGAGGCAAGTGACCCATGAATGTGAATGTACACAATGCCAAGTGTGGCGTGGATGTGCTGGACAGACTGCAGTATGCAGACCACAGACATTTCCATGTCGACATACACTGCTGGTGTCTGCAGTGTACTGGACAGTGGACGCAACCATGTTACCGCAGCCAGTGGGGAAGAATGCGGAAATGTAGCTTGTTTCGCCCCCCCCTGTAAGCGTGACCGGAGTGGGCTGGCCGGCATACGCCAGGCCAGCGTAGGGGTGTGAATAAAAAGCCTGTTACTCTGGGCATGGTTCTCTTCCGGAATGGCCAACGTGTCTGCCAGGGCGGCGCCTCTCACCCCGCCACAAGGCCGATGCCGTGAGCAGCGGTGCCTGCGATCCTGTGCGCCTGCTGCACCCCAGGCCGCTGGTCCCAAGACCCGTCTTGCCCGCCCAGGCCTCACTGCTCACCTGCCGACACCGGCGTGTGTCAAAGAGGGCCCACCACGTGCCGGTGCAAGCTCCAAGCCCACGGCCCGCGACCATGGCATCCTCCTCAGACCATCACGGCCTCCTCGACACAGGCACCCAGTACTCCTTTCTCATTGACGTACTCCACCGCTGCCTCCGGCCTACAATGCGGTCCAGTAGGTCACACATTTGGAACTGAGTCTTCATTATACAATGGTAGAGTACATACGTTTATGGCAGATTTTATATCACCGTACTCCCTTCGATGTGGTGCCACCAACTCTGTGCATAGCATTCCAACGACACGTGTCTGTGGGCCCTTGCTGACTACTGCCTCCGGCCTACACTGTGGCCCAGCACCGCGGGGTCACCTGTGTACTGCCTACTCTGCGGTCCAGCAGGCCTCACACCAATCCAATCCAGTCCGGACCAGGCAGGGCACGGAATCGTCGCAGGCTGCACACACGCTTAGCTCTGGTGTTTCTACCTCCGTCAACCACAAATCATCGCCACATGGCATTCCAACGTCATGTGTGAGAGTACCAGGAGGAGCTGCCTGAACAGCGGTTGGCCCGCGCTGACCGCTGCCCCGGCCTACACTGCGGTCAAGTAGGTCACACATTTGGAACTGAGTCTTGATTGTGCAATGGCAGAGTCCATATCAGTGTACGCAAGGAGCGGAGTAAGAGGAAGACGGGGTTCAGTCCGGATGAAAAAAGGATCCTCGTTACGGAGGTGACCGAACACTACCAACAACTGCTCTGGTGCCACTAACTCTGTGCATCGCAAGCCAAGGACACGTGGCTGGGGGCCCCTGCTGACCGCTGCCTCCGGCCTACACTACGGTCAAGTAGGTCACACATTTATAATTGAGTCTTGATTTATTTATGGCAGAGTTTATACCATTGCACAGGCCTCATCGCAGACTGCATCCCCTTTCAGCTCTGGTGCCACTAACTCTGTGCCCCAAAATCCATGGACACTCTCTGGTTGAACTTTGGTGGCATCTGAGTCTATGGCCTGGGGGTTGTCTTCATCATCATGTAGCTGATACTGACTTTGTGTCAAAAATGACTCTGTAGCATTCATCTCCTTCATATTGCCTGTGTCTGCTTGGTACTGCCCTCTGTATCATGCCCTGGAAGATCACCTTCCACTGTCCCCCAAAACACTCCGCGACATTCACCTTGGACATCGATGAGGACCCGCTCAGCTCTCGTAGCTCTACCTCAGTGCACCGGTAGTCACCGTCCCGTGGCGGTGTTCCATGTGCCGGCCGCTGTGCATCCGGGGCCACTAACTCCGTGCAGCTCAAGTCATGGACCCTTGCTGTTTGAACTGTGAACTTCTGATTGTCTGATCACTGTTGTAGTTGTTGCCAGCACTAACCACTCCTTGAGGGCTGGCTCACACTCACCCCACACCCATCCAGCACAGGCGTCACTGGACATGTGACCCTGGCAATAAAAGGGGCCGGGCGCACGTGCCTGTAGCCAGTTCCACAAACTATCTAAGTGTGTCCGTGTGGTCATTGTGTATGCATGAGGGCCCCGGGCCCTGTCACATTGCATTGTGCTGTGTACAGCAGACGCAACCATGTCACCTCAGGCAGTGGGTGAGACCTGGGACATGTAGCAGTGTCGTACCCCCCTGTAGGCGTTGCCGGAGTGGGCTGGCGTACGACAGTCCAGCGTATGGGTGTGGATGATCACCCCAGGGCTCTGGGCGTGGTTAAGTGTTGGGCTTGCCAATGAAGTACCTAATGCGTGTGTCTCTGTTGTAGTGTTGGCGCCACCCGTCCCGCAATAGACAAAGTTGCAATGTAACATGCCCCTGGAGTGTGGGCTCGGCCGAAGGGATAAATGTATGAGCGCAAGCCCGCTCAGGGTACGGGATCATACATGCCAACTGTTGTGTGTGTATCGCTATTGCTGCAGCATAAGCCAAAGGTCTTGCCTCGACTGCATCACGAGTTCAGCCAGCCATTTACTCTACATCTGTGTCAGCCCTATCCTTACCATAGGCCTACACACACGTGGCCGCCCACCTTCAACGCACAACATCACTGTGTCGTTGTCAGGCTTGTGGACATGCGCAGACAGGCATGACAATGGTGTGTCGTAGGAGTGCAAGTGATGCAACCGCGTAGCGCACACAAGTAATTAGGCTCTGGGGGAGGGAGGAGCAGCAGTGAGGCTACGTAATACACATTGATGGCGCTCATTTGCTACAAGCAGTACATGTCACACAGGAATCACTATGACACACATATCACACGCCAATCAACTAGTGAGCCTGCCAACACATCATGCAGAACCAACTATTGACTGATGTCTCTCTGCACTGTCACAGGTGATCAAGGATATTGTTAGATTTGGGGGTCTCTAGTTGGCAGAGGTAGGTACCTTTGACCAAATAGGGACCCTTGCGTCTAGTCAGGGTAAGGGGGTACACTCCTAAAATAACCCCTGCTCACCCCCTTGGTAGCTTGGCACGAGCAGACAGGCTTATCTCAGAGGCAGTGTGTAAAGCATTTGTGAACACAAACAGTACTCAAGTGACAACACTACAGATGGACACCACACCAGTTCTATATTAAAAATAAGTATCTTTTATATAGATTTAACACAAGACCACAAACGACAAAAATCCACAATACTGTACTTAAAAATGGTAGAAATAGCTTAGTTCTCTTTAGATGGTAAATGCGACACTTTGAGTTCAATGTACCTTTGGATGCGTAACGCTATACAACGAAAGTGTTGTAGGGAAGGTGAAGCATCGGTTCCTTACACGCAAGAACGGTGATGCGTTGGGTCCCTACTGATGCGTAGGGGAGGGGATGCGTCGGTTTCTTACTGCGCTTCCGTGGCGATGGGACCAGCAACGTCGTGATGCGATGAAGATCCGGTGCAATGAAACAAAGATGGGGTCTTCTTCTTGATGCGACATGATGCGTGCACACCCGACAGCCGTGCGGCGACTCAACGATTCTTCTGAGCCGCAACAGGCCCTGCAACACGCTTCCCGGTGATGCGGCGGCATCTGATGCAACATCGATCCTCTTCTCCGGCGATGCGAGGTGCTTCGGCGATGCGATGCGACAGCTGCAGTGGCGACACCCTTCTTCAGCGATGCGACGACACCGGCTGCGGCGGTGACACGCTTCTCCGATGATGCGGCGGCGTCTGATGCGACGTCGATCCTCTTCTCCGGCGATGCGAGACGCTTCTGCGTTGCGAAGTGACAGCGGCAGCGGAGACACCCTTCTTCAGCGATGCGACGACAGCGGCTGCGGCGGCGACACGCTTCTTCTTCGTGAGTCGCGCTTCCAGCTCCTTGCGACACGCAGTCCCTCAGAAGGCCCAACACAACAGCAGGCACTTCAAAAGAACTCTTGGGGAGCTGGCGGGTGAAGTCTGTTGTCCCTGAGACTTCAGCAGGAGGCAAGCTCTCTCTCAAGCCCTTGGAGATCCTTTACAAGTTGATGAAAGTACACACAAAGTTCCTTTCTCCTTTCTTTGGCAGTCAGGCAACCACTGCAGGCCAATCCCCCAAACAGCACTCAGCATAGGGATAGTCGCCTCCTGCAGTCTCTCTCTCTGGTTCCTCTCCTCAGCAAAGGTTCTTCTTGTTTCCAAAGTGATCTAAAGTTCTGGGGTTTAGGTCCCCTCTTTTATACTCATTTTCCCTTTGTTCTCTGAAGGCAGAGAGGCCTTTGCCTAGTCCAAATCAGTTTTGGTCAGTCCTGGAGCACTTTGTTGACAAGACTCCTTCTTTCCTTTCACAGTGTAGGCCAGGGACATCAGACACACCACAGGAGGTGGAGCCAGCATTGTGGAGGAAGGCACAGCCCTATTCAGGTCCCAGGTGCAACTCCTCCCACCCATCTACATGCAGATCTCTCTATTCAGCCCTGTGCTGACTCACCCTGTCTCCTGGAATCCCCCAGCCCCTGTCACTCACAAACCAGACATGGAATACACAACCTAGCAGAGGCAGGCTTGGATAGTTAGGCAAGAAAAGACCTACTTTCTAAAAGTGGTATTTTCAAACACAGAATGTTAAAACCAACTTCACTAAAAGATGTATTTTATCATTCTGAGTTCAGGCATACTAAATTCGTTTTTCTACCATGTTCCCTGGGTCAGTTAGGATTATAAGATGTAATAATCAAACTGCCCATTCTGGCCTATGGGAAACAGGTAGCCTTGCAATAGTGAAAAACGAAAATGGCTGTAATTCACTATTAGGGCATGCCACACACACCAGGGCATGTCCTACCTTATACTTACAATGCACCCTGCCCTTGGGCCTACCATAGGGATGACTAATATGCAGAAAAGGGAAGGTTTAGGGACTGGCAAGTGGGTGCACTTGCCCAGTCAACATGGCGGTACCAGACTGCACACAGGCTCTGCAATGGCAGACCTGAGACACACTTTTACAGGCTGCTTCTGTGGGTGGCACAACCAGTGCAGCAAGCCCACCAGCAGCATTGGATTTACAAGCCCCTGGCACACTCAGTGCACTGCACTAGGGCCTGACAAGTAAACCAATCCAGCCAATCAGGGAGTCACTAATCCATACATCAATTTATACCAGAGAGCATATGCACTTTAGCACTGATCAGCAGTGGTAAAGTGCCCAGAGTCATAAAAAAGCCAACAACAGGTCAGAAAAAATACAGGAGGAAGGCAAAAAGGTCAGGGATGACCCTGCAAAAAGGGCCAAGTCCAACACAACCCCCTTCCAGCCAAAACGCAGGGTAGACCAATAACTACCTTGATGGGCTTCCCTGCTTTGGGCGATAGAACCTCGACCTGTCCCGCAACAGCAGGGGCATATTCCAGTTCTACACCAATCTGAACCTATTTGGATCCCTCTGTCCATACTCTCAGGGCCCACCAAGCTAATCCATGGGGAACCCTTCTCCTCACCTGTGGACACCACCTGTGCAGCACCTAACCTTAACTTGCTCACAGGTGTGTCCCAACAGGCAGTCAGCAAGCCACAGTGGCCACTGACAGTGGTCAGGGATGGGACCCAGGCCTTATGCCTCTCAGGGCTCTCAAACCTCTGTGGCATCAGAGAGCGGGGGGCAGTAGCCCCAGGTGCTTGGCACCCTTTGTCCACTCTCCCTCCTGTCAGGTCAGGTATGACATCCTGACACTGACCTACCAGCCCCGGGCCTGTACCCGGCGGCTGGACTGGAGACTGGGGTGGGCTTTCCCACACCCGGTCCTCCTCCTCCTTGTTGGAGCTCTGTACCCTCCCACCTGGAGTGGTACCCCCTTCCAGAATTACCAGGGCACCTGTGGCAGGTGTCCTGCTCAATTCACCCACCAGTTCAGGGGTTCTATCCTGCAACTGGGCGTCCAGGTCAGGGGGGACACCCTGAACCTGGTCCTCCAATCTAGGGTCTAAACCCTCCAGTTGAACCGGGGTCAGAGGCAAGGACTCCCTCCCTCTGCACCCCCTTCCAGAGTACTTCCCCCTCCCATCAGGAGCGGTACCCCCAGAAGACAAACCGGTCAGGACACTGTTTACAGTTGTCCCATCCTCCAGGTCAGACAACACCTGAACCTGGCTTCACAACCCAGGGGCTAAACTCTGCAGCTGAGCACCCGCCTGGCGCACCAGGACTTCCTTGAGAGCATGCCTGCCCCCCCTGAGGGTGACACATAACTCATGTGTCATGTGACAGTCTGCCTGGCGCAGATCTCCCGACCCCTGTCCCTCTGACAGTGCATGAAGATCCCCCAGGACAGAAGTGGTGTCACCATGGTCCTTCACCGGTGACTCAGCACTTCTGGCTGGCCCCTGACCCACTGGTTCTTCCACTGGGGACTCTTTCCCCCTCTCACCCCTCACTCTGGACTTCTGCACCCTCTCCTTAGGAGTGGCACTGCCAGACACCAGAACTATGGAGGTCTGCTTACAGACACTCCCAGTTCACTAGACACTAGGGGAACCCCCTCAACGGGCGGCCGATCAGGACAGCCTAGGATCCCTACCTGGTGTTCCCTTAAAGAACCATCCAGGCCCTGAGACTGGGTTTCGGGCACCTTGGAACACGCAGCCCCACACTCACTCCTTCTCCACTGAGACAGGACGTGAGTCCCTACACCCCTCCCACTACACTGGGACCTAGCTGGGCTACTCTGAACCTCTTCCCCCACCTCACTTGGTTGGGAGAAGCCTGAGCCACCTTCTTTCGGATCACCCCCAGATACCTCTTCAGATCCTCTAACATGCAGCCAGAGGTCTGTCTCCTTGGTGAGCTCCCTGGGGTCAGAGAACTCACTCTCCAACAGGTGTTGGCATAGCTCTGGAAAACAGGGACTTACAATATGCTCTCCCACAATTGGATCACACAGCCCCTTATAAGGGTTAACCAAACTATCCTTTACCTCACCATCCAGTGCCTCGCACACGTACCCCACACCACTCTCCTGAGACTGGCAAGACAGTATCTGACTGTCTCTATCACTCAACCCACACTTTTCTGGGCGGTCTTCACACTCACACACCAGGACTTCAACCATGGGGGAACTCCTCTCCCTGCACCTCTCATCTAGAGTCAGTAGAGTGTCCCTCCCACCACTAGGACTATGAACCCCTGTGCCAGTTCCCCAATCCACCTCAGGGACACTGCGCACCACTGGAGCTACCTCACATCCTAGAACCCCCGGTGTATATTAACCCCCTCCTTCAAGTCAGGTGCCACATCTCTAGGTGTGTGTACTACTCCCTCAGCACTAGAAAATTCAATATTGCTGCCATCATCTGATCTGGATTCCACCTCCAACTCAGCCAAGCTCACTTCTTGAGCTTCACATATTTCTTGTTGCTGGGCTGAGACCCTCATGGCCTCAAGCTTCTCGAGCTCCAAATCAAGCTCTCTCATTCTCAACTCATGCTCCATTTGCATCCTCTTTTCCTCTAGGGCCAATTTCCTATTCTCCAACTCCAACTGCCCACCCAACTTGAGCTTGGCAAGCTCCAATTCGTGCATCCTGTTTTCCTTCCTGTCTGCCAACTCCTCTGGGGACAGGCCTTTGGCAGAAACACTGCTACCTGCTGGGGAGGTTGCTCTCCTCCCCCCTGGACCCAATGGCCCCTCCAGCTGCTCATCTGCATTCTCAGCCCCTTCCTCATTCTCAGGGGTATTCCTTACTTCGACCCAGGCCCTCAGCTCCTTTTGGAACTCATCCTTCTTGGTGAGACCGGTCATAGCAACTTTAAATTTCCTGCAGAAGTGCTTTAGCTGTCTCACATTGTAGCATTCTAGTTTCTCCTCTTCCCAATCAAAATCAACAGATGCTATGGATGCTGCTTTATCCATGGTGGTTAAACTTGGCAGTTCTTGGCAAAAATATAAAATCCCAGGAAAAACAATCTACCAAAAGTATGTGGTCGCGTTTTTGTCTGCACTCACTAGTAGTGTTCACCAATCACTGTACATGAGTCACAAATGCAAGTCCAGAATCCTCACCGCTGACCACCAATGTTAGATTTGGGGGTCTCTAGTTGGCAGAGGTAGGTACCTTTGACCAAATAGGGACCCTTGCGTCTAGTCAGGGTAAGGGGGTACACTCCTAAAATAACCCCTGCTCACCCCCTTGGTAGCTTGGCACGAGCAGACAGGCTTATCTCAAAGGCAGTGTGTAAAGCATTTGTGAACACATACAGTAATCAAGTGACAACATTACAGATGGACACCACACCAGTTGTATATTAAAAATAAGTATCTTTTATATAGATTTAACACAAGACCACAAACGACAAAAATCCACAATACTGTACTTAAAAATGGTAGAAATAGCTTAGTTCTCTTTAGATGGTAAATGCCACACTTTGAGTTCAATGTACCTTTGGATGCGTAACGCTATACAACGGAAGTGTTGCAGGGAAGGTGAAGTGTCGGTTCCTTACACGCAAGAACGGTGATGCATCGGGTCCCTACTGATGCGTAGGGGAGGTGATGCGTCAGTTTCTTACTGCGCTTCCGTGGCGATGCGACCAGCAACGCCGTGATGCGTTGAAGATCCGGTGCAATGAAACAAAGATGGCATCTTCTTCTTGATGCGACATGATGCGTGCACGCCCGACGGCCGTGCGGCGACTCAACGATACTTCTGAGCCGCGACAGGCCCTGCGACACGCTTCCCGGTGATGCGGCGGCGTATGATGCGACGTCGATCCTCTTCTTCGGCGATGCGATGCGACAGCTGCAGCGGCAACACCCTTCTTCAGTGATTCGACGACAGCGGGTGCAGCAGCGGCATGCTTCTCCGATGATGCGGCGGCGTCTGATGCAACGTCGATCCTCTTCTCTGGCGATGCGAGACGCTTCTGCGTTGCGAAGCGGAAGCGGCGACACCCTTCTTCAGCGATGCGACAACAGCGGCTGCGGTGGCGACACGCTTCTTCGTGAGTCGCGCTTCCAGCTCCTTGCGACACGCAGTCCCTCAGAAGTCCCAACACAACAGCAGGCACTTCAAAAGAACTCTTGGGGAGCTGGTGGGTGAAGTCTGTTGTCCCTGAGACTTCAGCAGGAGGCAAGCTCTCTCTCAAGCCCTTGCAGATCCTTTACAAGTTGATGAAAGTACACACAAAGTTCCTTTCTCCTTTCTTTGGCAGTCAGGCAACCACTGCAGGCCAATCCCCCAAACAGCACTCAGTATAGGGATAGTATCCTCCTGCAGTCTCTCTCTCTGGTTCCTCTCCTCATCAAAGGTTCTTCTTGTTTCCCAAAGTGATCTAAAGTTCTGGGGTTTGGGTCCCCTCTTTTATACTCATTTTCCCTTTGTTCTCTGAAGGCAGAGAGGCCTTTGCCTAGTCCAAACCAGTTCTGGTCAGTCCTGGAGCACTTTGTTGACAAGACTCCTTCTTTCCTTTCACAGTGTAGGCCAGGGACATCAGACGCACCACAGGAGGTGGAGCCAGCATTGTGGAGGGAAGGCACAGCCCTATTCAGGTCCCAGGTGCAACTCCTCCCACCCATCTACATGCAGATCTCTCTATTCAGCCCTGTGCTGACTCACCCTGTCTCCTGGAATCCCCCAGCCCCTGTCACTCACAAACCAGACATGGAATACACAACCTAGCAGAGGCAGGCTTGGATAGTTAGGCAAGAAAAGACCTACTTTCTAAAAGTGGTATTTTCAAACACAGAATGTTAAAACCAACTTCACTAAAAGATGTATTTTATCATTCTGAGTTCAGGCATACTAAATTCGTTTTTCTACCATGTTCCCTGGGTCAGTTAGGATTATAAGATGTAATAATCAAACTGCTCATTCTGGCCTATGGGAAAGAGGTAGCCTTGCAATAGTGAAAAACGAAAATGGCTGTAATTCACTATTAGGACATGCCACACACACCAGGGCATGTCCTACCTTATACTTACAATGCACCCTGCCCTTGGGCCTACCATAGGGGTGACTAATATGCAGAAAAGGGAAGGTTTAGGGACTGGCAAGTGGGTGCACTTGCCCAGTCAACATGGCAGTAACAGACTGCACACAGGCTCTGCAATGGCAGACCTGAGACACACGTTTACAGGCTGCTTCTGTGGGTGGCATAACCAGTGCTGCAAGCCCACCAGCAGCATTGGATTTACAAGCCCTGGGCACACTCAGTGCACTGTACTAGGATCTGACAAGTAAACCAATCCAGCCAATCAGGGAGTCACTAATCCATACATCAATTTATACCAGAGAGCATATGCACTTTAGCACTGATCAGCAGTGGTAAAGTGCCCAGAGTCATAAAACAGCCAACAACAGGTCAGAAAAAATACAGGAGGAAGGCAAAAAGTTCAGGGATGACCCTGCAAAAAGGGCCAAGTCCAACACATATGCACTCTGCCCTTGGATGATGACACCCCTCCGAGCAACGAACACACAGGCCCAGAGGCAGTACAACGCGGCCCCCACCAGGGGCATCGTGGAACGCACATTTGGCTTGTTGAAGTCACGTTTCAGGTGCCTGGACATCACAGGTGGGAGGCTCCTGTACAGCCCAGACATCGTGTACAAGATGATCGTTGTATGTTATGTGTTGCACAACATATGTGTACGCACCAATGCCCCATGGTTACGAGTGCCAGATGCACCGGACGATGATGAGGAAGATGAGGCAGGTGGACCACACCCCACTGCAGCTGCAGCAGGAATAGCCCGTGGGAACACCATCATTGACAATTTCTTCACATGAGGACGTCACATTGTGGCAGTCCTTAGCAATCATGAGACAGTACAAAATGACCACAGGCACAGCATGTGCAAATAAATTCTTTTCAACACACATTCCCTGAGTTTCTGTATGTGTGCTGCAGTGTGGCACGCATGGTCCAGAGTCATTGTCGGTGTGCAGTGTGCTCTACTTGATTGTGCATGTGTGCCACTCTGCCCATCTCTCCCCGTCCCCCCAGTCCCTGGTCGGAACTCACCCTGTTGATGTTGTGTCAGGTCATGTTGAGCAGTGTCCCGATCCCCGACTCCTGGCACCGTATCCTGACTGATGACTGTGGCCACCATTTTCTCAATGTCATCCAGCTCCTGGTGTGCCGCTGGTCCACCACCTCCAATCTGCGTTGCTGCTTTCATGTTGGCATCGGGTTTCTTCCTGGTTTTGCCCTTCACATCATTCCAGCACGTCTTGACCTTTTCCATTGTCCTCCTCGACACTCCGACTGTATACACGTTGTTCACGATGTGCTACCATATTTCCGTTTGTGTGGCCGATGACACAGTGGAGGTGATGAACAGTTGTTGGTAGTGTTCTGTCACCTCCGTGATGATGATCCGGTTTCCCTGCGGACTGAACCCCGTCTTCCTCTTCTCCTTGCCCTTCCCCGGCCCCGGGGTTCCTGGCTGGTCGTCTGTGGGGCTTGTGGGGTCCGCGTTGTCCTCTGCACTGGGTCCGGGTGCATCCATGGTGCTACTCTGTTACATTGTTTTCTCTTTTTGTTTTGCCTGTCACTGGTTTTCGCTGATTTTTGTTTCGCGATTTGGGACATCGCAACTTTTTTTGCGTTCGTGTTTTGCATTTTTTCGGCGTTGCGTTAATTTTAACGCGGGCATTTGTCGCGTTATCGTGTGACTATCGCATGGTGCCGCCGGGTTGGGAATACTGTGTTAACACAGTGTTATTTTCCCGCGATAGACTGCGATGTGAGAAGTTGCGTTAAGCAAATTTGGCAATAGTTAACACACATTCTTGAGAATATCCCCCCATGTTTAATAACATAACGAAGCGCTAAGTTGGCCCTCTATAAAAAGTCCAGGGACTGACAGATTATCGACTACTGTAGACTAGTGAGCACTTTGCCATTAGTTCCTCACATAATGAATTGGTAACAATTTCATACTGTCAAACTAAACTTGATTGGTACAGGGACATTTTCTCTTGTGTGATTTAGCTAAAGAGCATAATTCAAAAAGTGCTTCTAAAACACTCAGAAGTCCACTCCTTTAGATTTCCTTCTACGGGGGTAACTCCTATAAATATATATGTCTTGGAGCCATGGGGGTTGGCGCGCTCATCCTCCCACTGTCACAGACCTCAGATACTCTGTTTGCTGGAAAGTCCCTCATTATGTTCAGCATCTTCAGGAACGCCATAGTGGCTACTTTGTAGCAGTCAGAGCGGCTCCAAGGGAAAGCTCGGCCACCGAGGTGCTGACAGTGGCAGATCGGGGATCCCGGGCCCCAACTCTATTACTTGAGGATTACCAGTCGTGCCGTGAGTGTCCTGGTGCTGGGAAGAAGGAAGGATGTAACAAAGTAAACTAGGTTGCTTACCCTCGAGCTGCACCAAATAGCTGACAGCTCAGTGGACACAGTGGATTGTAGTGAGATGGCAGAAAGAAAGAAGAGCATGGAATCATTTCTCAATCCTCGTGATAGCTCCAAAGAAAAGAGTAGACAGCGCTCCATCATAAGAGGTGGAACTGAATAGGACTGAAAACGTCCCGCCCTTTTATATTAACTCCCTGAACAAAAAAATTGACAGGAAACCCAGTAAGATTGAGTCCGCATTTACAACAGTGGAAGATAAATTTTAGGGTGTTCTGTCAGGTCCACAAACAAGTGAATCCAGGCTGCTAGAGAAATTACATGGATCACCCTATTCCTGCCCCATTGAGACTGGCGCACAGTGGAACTATTGCCTGGGAAGACCAGACGGTGACAGGTGAAAGGAAATAGGAATGAGAAAGAGGACCCCGTTCTTTACAGGATAACCCTCTCCTGTTGTTCAGCTTAGATCAGCTTAGATCTCTCTTGGGATTGGTTGCTGGGCATTACTAGATAAATGGAAAACAGATAAAGGGACAATCAGACTATGATACAATAACAGTTTCCTGTTCTAGGTATTCTTAATAATTCCTCTTTTGATATAGATCTAAGACCGTGTTATCACCAGGGCCGGACTGGCCATAGCGGGCACCGGGCTTTTCCCCGGTAGGCCGCTAGGGTGGGGGCCGGTTTTGGGCCCCTGGGGGCCGTTTTTGTTACCGGGGGTCGGCAATATCGGCCCCCTGTAACAAAATCGGCCGAAACCGGCCCTCGCAAACTGCTCGACTGCACTCCCCCTCACCACCGGGGGGGGGGGGCCGGCTGAGCAGTTTGCCAGGGCCGGTTTCTGTTCCCAGTCCGGCCCTGGTTATCACTCCTCTGTATTAAGTTTCATATTGTTCTTGAATTGCTGAAACTGGTGTTACTTCACCGCCGTTTTTCAAAGTCATAGCTGTATTAACTTACTACATTACTTCACACTCCTTGATAAGTCTCACTCTGCTTGTTTTGATGATGGTAAGTATTAAAAAGTGATAGTTCTTTTGCCACCTACAATTGGTAGCTGGATCATACAAGTAATTGTTAGTTCTTTTTAAAAGTAACATGTTAAATTACTCTGGAGGCTTTTTTTGCATGAACCTACATGCATGTGCTGTGGGGCTTTTCCTATATTTGTGTTTCACTAGCCTAAAAAGAAACAGCACCTTTTTTGTAAACGAGTTTTATTCCAAGTTTTTTCACTTGACTTAGAATTAGTTTATTTAAACTTCCCTGCAAAATCACTGGCCTGTTTTCAAGGGTTCTCAAGCAACTCAGGTAGTCAATCTCTGATGCTCCAAGCTGCGGTGTGGACTGGGAGGTAGAGGAGAACAATGAATCACAACAGGAAGCAGAATACTGCAGATTAAGGGCCATATGTACAAAAGCATTTTTGCTGTTGGGAACGGCCTGATTCGCAGAAGTGGGCCTTTCTGACTACAAAAATGGTTTTTCATATGCAGAAAGCACAAATTGCGATTCTGTAACATGTTACAAATCACTGTTTGCGTTTAGCGATTCGGTATTTGGAAGGGGCGTGTTTAGGGCATCCCTTCCAAATACCGAATTTCAGTGGTATGTATGAATGATTTGCAACTGATTTTCAGTTGCAAAACATAAATTTCAAAACCCTAGTCTTTTCCAGCAAGAATTGGGTTAATGAATTTCCAGGTTGACATTGAGCCACCCTATTGATAAAAACTGGGAATTCAACATAAAACTGGTCACAGCCACAAGACAGGATTGACAGTCCAAGCGCCCACTGTCTACTCTTAAAAAATGAAACTTAAATGCTTCATTTTATATTTTGAAATGCATCCCCTTTCCCTTTAAGCCTAAATGTAGCCTAAAATAGGCTACATTAAAAAAAAAAATACTTTAAGAAAAAGCAGTCACAAACATGGTGGTCCACTGACCCCAGCAGGCAACCATCCCTGTGATGGCTGCAATTCCTAATGGGTTGCAAACTGTGACCTACCTCATCAATTTTCATGAGGTAGGTCTATTTGCAACCGCATTTGGAATCGCTATATGAAGCCCAATGTGTTTCATACATTAGGAAAAGCAGGAAATCGAAATTAGATAATCGCTTTTTCCAAAAGTTTGCACATATGGCCCAAAGTCTCTTGTAAACAGAATCCGGAAGATAATTGAGTAACCACCCCCAATATGGCTGTCAGTTCTCAAAGGATGTCAATACCCTGCTCTTTTCTAGCAAGAATTGGGTTCTGAGCCCTTGCAAAAGTCGTGAACTGAACAGGGAGGTTAAGGGAGTGTGTTCTCACAACCCCAAATTAAATTGGAGTGTGGGCTGTATATCAAGGGTGTGCATAGTGTTGTTGTTTTCTGGGCACATTTATGAGCTATATCATCTTCCAATGAATTTGCAGTGTCTGGCAGCGCATGGCTTGGAACCAATGAATTTTCAGGTTGAGCCACCCTATTTATGAAAACTGGAATTTCAATATAAAACTGGTCACAGACACAAGACAGGATTGACAGTCCGAGCCACTTCCTGGTTGGGATTTGAAAGGGGTACATGCATTTGAGGGGTAGGAGGCTAGCCTACAGCGCCTGATGGGAACCACAGACAGGTCAGCTCTAATATGCTTGCTTTTTATGAGTGAAATGAATATACCAATCACAGTATTATGGAGCTGAATATGAGATATGTTTGAATATGTTAAATTTATTAAAAAAGAGCACTAACACTAGGCTTCTTAACACTAATGGGCTTAAAAAGAAAAAGAGAATGGCTGATGAAAATCCAGATTACAATGGCTTTACAAAATTTGGTTATACATGGTTCTAGGCATATAGCGCAGTAAGGGAGTTCCACAATTTAGCTGTCGCAATAGAAAAGGTGCTGTCTCCATATCTTGTACTAGCACAAGGTACTTTTAGTTGGAACTAGGAGGTGGAATAAAAGCTTTTATTTGACTAATGAACTGAGAACCTAAAAGTCAGAACTTTGAAATGTGAGCTTTGAAGACTACTCTAGATCAAACAAGTAGCCAATGAAGAGATCCTAAAATAAGTGTTTCCTGGTCCTCTCTTGAAATACCAATTATAAGAAGGACGGAAGTATCCTGCACCAGCTGTAAATAGTAGTCAAGTTTTTAAGGGGCTGCTAGATAGCATTTGCATTTACCAGCCTGTATTGAATCAAGACGTCCATAATTGGTATGTGGCATTTGCTGTCAATGTAGGGAAAACGTGTCTTTAGGATTCTTATCTTGCCAATGCATGTACTAAACACTTTGGATTCTTGGGTCTCAAGTGAGAAGTTGGTATCCAGGGGAATATTCAAATTATGTACAAGCCTAACTGGAGATTGAATAATCTGCATGGATTCAGGCTAGTAGGCTGTCAGCCAGGAGGTGGGGCATTAGATGTAAATAGTACCTCAATTTTGGAGGGGCTTATCTTTTGAGACCATCCACCACTGTTTCAGAGTAATAATACACTGGGACAGATACTTTCTGACTTGTTCTGATTTATGTTAACTTTCCAATTGGTCAGAGCAAACATAACTTGAGTATCATCTGCGTACATGTGCAATTTAGTCCCTAGTTACTGGAAAAGCGCTGCCAGAGGCCATGTGTGGAGATTGAAAGGACTGAACTTTGGATAAGCCACAGTTCAACCTGTTAGGAGTAAAATGTGTATAATGTAGTGATTTGCTAATGGCTTGACAAGAAGGCTGTTATCCATTTGAATACTTGTCCACCCAGGTATGTTTCAATTAAGGTGTTGTCCATGATAGAGTGACTTATGGTGCCAAAGGCTGATGAGAGTCCTAAGAGCACCAAAGCTCCTACACCCCTAATATCTACAAAATGGCGAAGATTTGTCTAAATAGATAGGAAAAGTGTCAAGTAGGTTATTGTCCTTGACAAAATTTGGGAGCTGTTTGAAAACTAAGTTGTCTACGGTTTGCTGAGGAGTAACAAGAGAGATTGGTCAAAAATGATTGAGATTTTTATGGGTCAGGAATAGGCTTTTTAAGAAGCGGGTTTACAACTGCAGTTTTCAATGCCATAGGAAAAATTACCTTGTCTGAAGGAGTAGTTGAATAGCCCCAGTACACAGCATTTAAAAGTAGGAAAAAGTTTCATAGGTTTTGATAGACGTAAACTGAAGTGGGAGCAAGACGAGCAACAACTAGAGATGGTGGCATCCAGGTAAGCCTCAGTAAAAGATGACAACGAGTAAAAGGTAATAATGGTTTGTGTGTTGTGACATAATGTCAAAAGAGTTTTGGGCATCTCAATTTTACCTACCTGAATATTGGCCCATGTTGACCTAGTTTGATCTTATTGTTTGAAAACACATTTGTTGGGGTACTGCAGGGTAATTTTGGAGGCAAGGTTAGATTGTAAATGTGCTACAATCTGGAAGAGCTCCTTCGACAAATTTGGGGTTTGGGAAATACATGTAGAAAAGTAGATTTTATTAGCTTTCCTGATTTAAATTTTATAGGTGGCCGAAATATATGTATATGCAGCTTTAGGATTGTAATCTCTGCATTAGAGTCTTTGGGGCACATGCATCAAGCCATTTTGCGATCGCAAACAGTGCAATTCGCAAAAATCGGCCGTTTGCGATCACAAAATGGCCTTTTCTGATGCATGTACATTTTCGTCAATTCGCAATTTGGGTAATCGCAATTTTTTGCGATTCACTAAATTGCAAATGCAAATAGGGAATCACTATTTGCGATTCCCTAATGCAGATGCAAGAAGCCTTTCCTAAATGCGAATTGTGCATTTAGGAAACGCTAATTACCATCAACTTCAAGTTGATGGTAGTATGTGCATACTTTGAAAAATGCACAAAAATGCATTTTTCAAAGTGCCTGTAGCGCACACATGCCCTTAGGGCATGTGTGTGCTTTACATGTGCACACTTGCATTTTTCTTGGGGTGCTTCAGGGGTGGCCTTAGGCCCCTGGGCAGCCTTGGCTTTGCATTCACTTGTTGCGATTACCAATCTTGTAATCGCAATTAGAGAATGCAATACATAGGAATGATTGGAGTCACATTACTTAATAGTGATTCGCTATTTGCCGAATCGCTATTAGGTATTGTTAAGGAATTGCAAATTGTTTTGCGATTCCTACATGCACAGCATTTTGCGATTCCCAAATAGCGAATCGGTAAAATTCGCTATTTGGGAATCGCAAAATGCAGGCTTGATGCATGTGCCCCTTTGTCTTTGCAACCTTTAAGTTTAAGATATATCAGTTTGTCAGAGAACCAAGGGTTTTGCTTGGTTCTAGTTGTGTTTAATTTTAGTTTCGGTTTCTGGAAAGTCAGGTGTTGGTATAAATCAGACATAAGAGTTTATTTTTGTTATCAAAAAGGGCATTCGGGTCCCATTGGACATGTTGTGCTTCAGCTTAGTTAGATTGTCCTGTAATTGTCATAGCTATGACATCAGGTTAAAAAAGATGCCTGTTGTAGTAAAGTCAACAGATGCACTAGGATTCTTGTCTGCAAGGGGTGTAGGAATGTTGAAGTGCATCCCATAAAGGTTTGTCCATGCAAAAGGCATGGACATTTTGCTAAAATTTGGAAAATGTGCTTAAAGGAAATTTGTGTATATGGGTTTATACTTATAATGCAACCTAAGGCATCGAAGTGCCATAATTGTGCCGAATTTGGAGGACAGTGGTCCCTAGACAATTAGATGAAATTTAGAGTTAAATATAGACCCAGTCAGTACTATATTGTCTGTCCAGCCGGACAGTTTATTAATATACAGTGATTGTATAAAACCATTAAGACAAGAATTTACAAGCGGGACACAGCCTGCGTCCTGCTGACGTACATTTTACAAACAACATAAAGGAAGGGGGTTCAGGCAAGAAAACCGTGTCTGTAATTACATTGGATATAAATACAACAGACAAATTACGTTGCGCACACCATTACAAATTAAGCATTATAATATAGCCAATGTATATGGTGTACAGTTGTCGACGACGTTTCGATCCCTTTTTAAATCAGTGGGATCATCTTCAGGACATTAATATGACATGCCTGTATTAAATAGCTCAATTACTTAAACCATACAATGAAGGCGAGAAAGAATTAGGGAAAAAGGAGGGGGGGAAAAAGGAGAAAAAGACAAAAATTATGCAGAGGGAGAGAGTGTTGTTTGTAAAATGTACGTCAGCAGGACGCAGGCTGTGTCCCGCTTGTAAATTCTTGTAATTCTTGTCTTAATGGTTTTATACAATCACTGTATATTAATAAACTGTCCGGCTGGACAGACAATATAGTACTGACTGGGTCTATATTTAACTCTAAATTTCATCTAATTGTCTAGGGACCACTGTCCTCCAAAATAGTCAATGTACCCAAGGTCCCTGACCAATAGCATATTGAGTTCCCTTGTTTTTTGTAACAATAATTGTGCCGAAGGCAAAGATGCAATCAGAATTTTTCTAGATGTTACTGCTAGGTCTTAGGAGGGGGATGAGCTCTTAGCTGCATCACAGTGTAGTGATTTTTTGAGAGGTGCCTCATAGGCCATGCAGCTATTTCCTTTCAAGAACCGTGGCCTTTTATTTAATAAGTAGAGCCAGCGCTTGTCTGTGATTCTGTGGAGGTGATGTTTTGGGGATAGAAAACACCCCAGGTTTACTCTGTCCTGATAAGCATGTGGGCATTCACACCCCAACAAGTTACTGATGAAAGCTTAAAGGGTGGCATATACTTTTGTTGAATGAAGCTAGGGATGTTCCCTGGATCTTGTCCTAACATGTTTCATTCAACTGGTACTGTACTGTAGTCCTAACATTTTCTATTCAACAAGGTCCACAATTAGAGATATGCACACTGGTACCTCTGATTATTGCTGACAGAATCAAAAAAGGAACTGACATCAGTGTGTCACTTTTATACAGCTTCCTGAACAGAGTCAGAATAGGGCCACATGGCACCACATGCCGGTGTGCAAGAACAGTGCTGTCTGGGTCTTCCAGATCAAGTCTGGTAAATGGGGATGTTCTGGAGGCAAGGAAACTGTGAGTAAATAGAATCAGAAAGAGCGTTACTGAAGGTAAGTAACTTGTTCTTCAATGCCAACTAAATTTGCTTGTGTATCTTTTTTAACCTGGTGTCAGAACTGTAGTGTCTTATGAGTCTTCATGACGGAACCATTTTGGTTCCTACCTAACTCCATAGAAATGTGACATAGGTTTTTGAGAGACATCCACTAACAGGTTGGTTTAGAATGTTGAGTTCTCAGTTACACGAAGAAGAATACAAATGTATAATATTAAGCTCTGTGAGTGGCAAAGTCATTGGCGGGTACCTAGGCTGGGTTGGACGCTACAACTGGTGACGAGATAGGGGATGAGTAACCCAAAGAATGACTGTGCTCTCCCAGAGAGTTTGCCATGGTCCAGGCCGACTGCTCATGCCTGCCACATGTGTCGCTGTCGAAGTACGGAATTGATGCTTGATGCATGTGGTGTCAAAGTGCAGCTCCAGCCACTGTGAAGCTGTTGAAGATTGAGAAATCAGTGCAAAGAATTTACTCGTCATTGGCCGAGAACCTGTTGGTCAGGACATACATGAAAGTGCAGGGCTGCCACATAAGATACAATTGTACATTTTACAGAAGTTAACGCTGAAGGCAGATTCAACCAGGTGGTAGAATATGCAAACTGACCTTCCAAAGAAAGGAAGTAAGGGGCAGATGTATCAAGGATTGCATTTGCGATTCCTTATAGCAAATTTTAGCGAATTCCTATTAAGAAATCGCAAAATGCTATGTATATAGGAATCGCAATAATAATTGCGATTCCTTAATATTCCTTAATTGCAAATTGCAAATTGCGATTCGCAATTAAGGAATACCTTCCCATTTATTCCTATGGGCGTAGAGGCCCATATAAATGAATGGGAAGACATTCTCAATTTGCGAATCGCAATTAGAGAATCGCAAATTGAGAATGCAATTTCAAGGTGCCAGGGTGTCCTTTTGACACCCTGTTGCACCCCTGAAATATGTATGTGTGCACATGTGGCGCACATACATGCCCTAAGGGCATGTATGTGCACCACATGGCACTTTGAAAAATGCTAAAAAGTGAGTTTTTCAAAGAAATCGCATATTACCACCAACTTGAAGTTGGTGGTAATTTGCGATTCCTTAAGGCCAAATTGCACTTTTTTGGTGCTTCTTACATTGGATTTAAGGAATCGCAATTTGCGATTCCTTAAATGCAATCGCAAAATAGGGAATCGCAAATTTTGCAATTCCTTATTTTGCGAGGCAGTTTTGCCTTAATACATACCACTAAGCAAAATTGCGTTTGCAAACGCCGAAATTCTGTGAATTTCGGCATTTGCGAATGCAATTTTGCTTGATACATCTGGCCCTAAATGACTTACCAACTTCTTAAAAGAGAGTCATCGTACCACAACAAGTGGTGACGTTGATCAGGGAGGAATGCCCAGGGTTGTGCTTACGGAGCCATCCATACCAAAAGTGGGTATCCACAAAGGTGCAAAGTGGGGCTCAGAGCAACTTCATAGGTCTTAAAGGAATCAAAAGTTGATAGGTCCTTAGCAACAGGTGTTGCAACCCAGAGCCGACACGGGTTGTGTTTGACAACTGCAAGACTACCATCATAGCTTCTGATTTTGCTAAAATAGTGAAAGGCCGTTTCTCTGACAGAGACTAAGGAGAAAGTCACGTTTCCGGTCATTGTTAATGAAGATCCTGAAGCCAGTACATCGCAAGGTCTAAAAGATACTGAGCATAAAGTGTCCAGGAACACATTACTCTAAAGGTCCTCAATGGCCTATTGCCCTGCCGATCTCCTGAAACCACCACTACCTTTCCATACAGCCAAAAAGCAAAATATTGGCGATAAATGGACTGTTTGGTTAGAAACATTTGATGATTTAATTGATGCACTTGAAGATACTGATAACAAAAACATTCACAAGTATCTCAGAAAACTGGCTGGTGATAGAGTGAAAGAAGTCATAAAGCAAATGCTGCAAACTGATGAAGAAATCACATATGGTTAATTAAAGAAACGTTGAATCACAAGTTTAATCCAGTATCAAGTGATGATTACTAAAGATATATTTTCAGTCAAGAACGACAGAGAGTTGGTGACACCATTGATAAATTTGTGGAGAGACTCGATGCCCTCACCAAACCTTGCAAGTTCAATTAATTCAATGATGAAGAAGCTATGCATCTTAGTGATATGGATGGATGCTTGTCAGATTCATTCAGATGACGAACGGTGAGGGAAACTCTTAGTCTGAATTGAGTGTTGATGGCTGCCAGAGCTGAAGAGCGTTTTGAAAGACAAGCTGCTGACATGGAGGTCCGAGGTGCTCCAAGTGAGTCAGACATGAGCGTAAAAAGTAAGCCAAAGCAAAAGACAGAAGGATGCAAAGTGATGTCTAAACGTAAAAAGAAGTTGTGCTTTAGATGTGGATTTTCATTTCCACACGAAGGTACATGTTCCACCATTGGACAGATATATAAAGGATGTGGAAAAGAGAACCATGTTATAACAGTTTGCAAAGCAAAGGAAAAAGTAAGTACATCACCGCGGGACGACAAAATGGTGCTAGAGCCTTCCAGAAGCAAAAACCGACGCATCCCCACAAGGCCAAGTGGCGACATCAGTTGAGGCAAATTGACACTGAATGAAGTCAATCGTCAACTAAATCATCGTCAAACTGTTCATCTGCCTCAATATCGAGTGAAAGTGAAGAAGTTGGCTGTGCCATGTTGATGTGTACCTCAGAGAAATGTGCACATGTTGGGCTGGCCGCATGTGAGAAAAGGTGTAAGTCACATAAAAATTGACACGATAAAGCACCAAAGTCATATAAACATTGTCGAAAGATTACATTGAAAATTAATGGTTGTTCTATACCTTTTATCATCGGCAGTGATGCCTGAATAAACATAACACCTGAAGAGAAATATAATGAACTGTCTCCATTACTGTGACTACCATAAAAAGTCAAGGTTTGTCTGTCGCGACGATGCAACACAAGAAAATGAAGGTGCAAACACCCATCCATGTGCTTCAGGGTACAGCGTCAAGTGCCTGTCTACTCAGTTTCAGCACAGCTGCTGATATGGGACTGATTTACGTGAATTACAATATGAATTCTCATCACAACACAGTAAGTCAATTCCCTTCATTTAAATATGCATAAGATAGTGAGCCCAGTATATTTTTTATATTCGATGTCCTTTTGCTAGGAACTTTCTTCTAATGTTTATTTAGATTAGTGGAAGATTATACTGTTACTTTAAGACCCCATTGTGCTATATAGTAAGGTTTATACCTTTGTTTGCGATGTCCTCCTATCAGGAGTTTTTAACCTAATGCTTATCGGTTGCTGTGTCTGAATGCAGATTCAGTAATTACTTTCCAGGGTGAACGTGATGCTATCACCACTCTCATCTTATTAACATTTCTTTCTGGCAAGCGGATGAGTTCCTTCTTTACGTAATACGACTAGGAGACACAGATAGGCTTAGCCTAAAGTCAATCTTTTTGGTTAGGGGGATTTAAATTGTTAATCCCTCTCACCAATCCAGAGATAGCTCCTTTTGGTGAGAGAGGAACTATCACTGCCCTTTTTTCGATAGCATCAACTATGATGAGCATGTTAGCATTTGACCTATATGTGATGGCTTAGGGCTGCTTATTTTGGTCTTTTTACATTGCAGGTAAATGAGGTTTTACCTATTTAGCTTCTTTTCCATGTTGTGGCAAAACATCTGGGTATCGTAGTTCCTTCCAATTCGGAACCTGTGTTGATCCTGTGTTGAAAAATAAGAAAAACAAGCTAAATAGGCTAAGCCACATTTCCCAGCAATATAAAAAGACCAAACACAGCAGCCCTTATACCATCATATATTTGGCAAATGCTAACATGCTCATCGTATTTGATGTTATCGACTGAAGGGCAGCGATAGTCTCAACAAAAGGAGCTATATCTGGATACACATATATATATATCTTGTATCTCTTGTTGGCTTGGCTTCGCTAGGAGTATCGGCGCTCTCAGACAGTGCATTTCCCTTGTACTGCAGAGCCTCGCCGTCACTAACCAAACCAGTTTACCGTAGTAAAAACAGATCCCACTAAGGGGCACTCTATAATCCTTGTGTTTATTATTTCATATTCTTGTATTATTACAATAATGTCCCATCGTGTATTTCATTTATACATGAATATGAAATAATAAAGACAAGGATTATAGAGTGCCCGTGAGTACGACCTATTTTTACTACGGTAGACTGGTTTGAATACATATATGTATATATATATATATATAAATAGTAATATATATTTTTTAATAGGAGGCAGATTTGCACACACCGCCTTTTTTTCATATATGACAAGGCTGCTCTTTTTTAATTTAAATAAATGTGGCTCTATATGCTTGTGCCTTAGTGTCTACTTGGGAGAGAACTAAGGGAGACTTTACTGTATAAGACATTTGGGTGCATTACGGATATTGGAAATTGGAGGATTCACTCTGTGCTTTCCTTGACTATGATTGGAAATTTTTCCTTTGCTACTGTAGGTTCATCTTTCATCTTTGAAATCAGTGCTCGGAATACTGAGTACGAGATAATTCACTTGGTCTCTGCATTTCTAAGTGTGATTTCTTTGTGGTCATGAAGACCTTTTAGGTTAGCATCCCTATTAGAATTAGATCTTCTTTAATAATAGTGTTTTGAAATTCTTTTAGATCGTTATACTGAAAGGATCCTTTGGTTTTTCTGTCATCCTAGTTTACAACGTTTCTTATTGAGGGACTGGGGTACCCCATCTCATGCTATACCACTAACTGTAGGTGGCCCTCATTAGAAACAGGTAACAGCTCTAATAATTAATTATTTGGGACTTGGTGCAATTGTATGCACTTGAGTATGAATAGACACGCATGAATGAATATATGGGTTATCTCCGAAACACTCTTCTGTTATGGTGTTATGGAGTAGTATTGGGCGAAGACACCACCACCATATTCAACCCTTTTCCGCCCGGTCGACTCGTCCGCCGCGGTACCCCCGCCATTATAATGTGGCAGGGGGAAAATGGGAGGCGGGCGGGGGATAATGTCGTGCGGATCGCCACCGCCATGCGGGCGGTGGCGATCCGCACAACATTGTAATGGACCCCATAGTGTGTTATTTTTTTGTGCTTGTCTTAAGGTGATGTATTAAATGTTTTTTTGGATATCCGGTTAGGCGGAGCCAATTAATGTATTTGTCCTGAGGATGGTAGTATATTCTAATAAAGACCACTGAAAGGCATCAACAGAGCACACAACACAACCCATAGTGCTTAGACAGTCATAATATGTCACTGAACATATCCATCCATACACAGTGACATAAATAGTCAGAGTGCAACTTTTTTGAAAAACTAATTGGAGTTTTCAAAAATATCTTCCTCCTTTTTTGATTGTTATAATGTGTATTGTTTTATTGTGTCATTTATGTCATGACGTATTAAAATACATTGACTGTACTTTTCATAACCATTTTTACTGGCTGTTGTTTATTGAATATACGATTAAATACTTTATATGTTTTTGTATAAAATCCCATGGTACTAAATATGTTTGACTGTGGAGACTGAATGTGAGTCGATTGATTTTCAGAAATATTTTGTGAGGTGAGCCTTTCAGTATTCTTTAGTGCCCAAAAAAGACAGTGAAGGAGATGTGCACATATGCGTTGACATACGTCAGGCAAACAAGGCAATTGAAAGAGAATGATATCCAGGTCTACATATTGCTGACATGATAACCCTTCTAAACTGTGCAAAAATGTTCTCTTATCTTGATTTAAATAAAGGTTATCATTAGTTGGAACTTGAAGAAGATTACAGGTACATTATGACATTTTCTCCACATATTGGTCTGTTACATTACAAGAGACTCAGCTGCTGAACTTTTCCAAGACGTCATTCAATCTGTTGTGAATGCATTGAATTATTATGATAGGAGCACGAGAAAGCTGTCACACAAGTATGTTGTTTAATTGCTGATGCAGGCTTGACATTAAATGCAGACAAATGTGAGTTCCACAAGACAAAGTTGAAATTCTTTGGCCATAACTTTTCAGATGCAGACATGACACCTGGTCCTGCAAAAGTACAAGCACTATCAAATGCTGATCCCCTACAAGATGCTTCTATGCTACGTTTGTTTCTTGGCATAACCAGTTGCTGTTCACAATATATAAGAGACTGCAACAGGAAGTGCTCCATTACGAGCTGACTAAGAATAAAGTGTCTTTTTTTGTGTGGTTGCAGGAATGTGTGAAAAGTTTAAAGAAAATTAACAAGCCATTGAAAGTGCTGCTGAAATATCCTACTTCAATTCAGAACTTCATGCAGAGTTTTTTTTTATGCTAGCCATGTTGTGTTAAAAACTATTCTTACACAGCACAGTGGATATCCAAATGTACAAATGTATATTGTGGCATATGCCAGTAGACGTTTGTCCCAGACAGAAAGTGCTTACTTAGAACCCGAGAAAAAGTGTTTAGCAGGCCTGGGCATAGTTCGCGGAGTTCTGCTACGCGGAACTCCGCGAAGTGACAAAAAAACTCTGCGAAGTTCTGCAAGTGGTGGAGTGTAGTGCGAACTGCCGTTCTCGCTGGTCTTCCTGCCGCTCGGGTAGAAATTTTACCCGAGCGACAGCTCGCACTTGCAAACTTACCGTTTGCGAGCGCAAGTGGGGAAAAAACTCCACTGCACTAAGCAAAGTGGAGTTTTCTGCACTCCGCGAGCTCCGCGGAGTGCAGAAAACTCTGCGAAAGGAGCGGAGTTCACCGCCCAGGCCTAGTGTTTAGCTGTCGTATGGGCTTGTGAATACTTCCATGTGTTCCTGTATGGAAAACCTTTTACATTGGTAACTGATCATCAAGCTTTATTGACTATATTTGGCAATCCAAAAGCCAAGATGCCTCCTCGCATTGAAAGATGGGGATTATAATCGTAAGAATATAATTATACCATTGTGCATTATCCATTAAAGGATCAGAATCTAGTTGATTACTTTTCCAGACTCTATCAAAAAATGGGTGAGTCCTATATCAATTTCATTATCAAAACAATACACCAGCTGCCATCAGCTGCCATATTGTTAGCCCAGATTATCAATCAATCAATCAATCAGAAGTTTGTTAAGCGCAGCTACTCACCCGTAAGGGTCTCAAGGCGCTAGGGGTACGGAGGGTGCAGGATCCATTCCATCAAGGAGGGGGTCTGTCGAAAAGCCAGGTTTTGAGGTTTCTTGCGAAGATGGGGAGCGATGTTGTCTGTCTGAGGTGGAGCGGAAGGGCGTTCCAGGCTTTGGCCGCGAGGAAGGAGAAGGAGCGGCCTCCCGATCTGGTCTTTCTGGTGCGGGGGACCATGGCGTAGGAGAACTGGGCTGATCGTAGGGTCCTTTGGGGTGCGTGGAATTTGAGTCAGCTGTTCAGGTATGCTGGTCCAGTGCCGTGGAGGGCCTTGTGTGCGTGGGTGAGTATCTTGAAGGTGATTCTCGCCTCGACAGGGAGCCAGTGGAGTGTGTGCAGGTGCTGGGAGATGTGGCAGTGTTTTGGCCGGTTGAGGACCAGTCTTGCGGCGGCGTTCTGGATGTTCTGTAGCTTGCGGGTGAGGTTTTTGTTTATTCCGGCGTAGAGTGCGTTGCCGTAGTCAAGTCTGCTGGTGACCAGGGCGTGAGTGACAGTCTTTCTATGTTCGAGGGGGATCCATTTGAAGGTCTTACGAAGGAGGCGGAGGGTGTGAAAGCAGGAAGACGAGACGGAGTTGATCTGGCGGTCCATTTTGAGTCCATTATCACTGCCACAAGTCATGATAGTGACATGCTGAAATTGAAAGATATAATTACACATTAGTCATGGAACCGACACACTTGACCCCTCACCAAAGATGGTGAATATCAAAAATACAAGAACATTAAAGATGAACTGCCATTACTCAGGAATGAGTCATTCTATGAGGGTCAGGAATTCTAATTCCGGAGTGACTGCAACAGAGAATGATTGAAGTGGCTCACGAAGGGCATTGTGGTATAGTTGCCACAAAGAGAGCTCTTCGAGATCGAGTTTGGTTTCCATACCTAGATGAACGAGTCAAAAAGGAACTCAAGGTCTGTCATCTATGCAACTGCCTTTCTACAGACGTGACTCAATATACAATGAATATGTCAGAACTCCCTAAGCATGTTTGGGAGAAAATAGCCATCAATTTCTTTGGTCCACTTGATAATGGACAGCATTTGCTAGTAATTGTGGATTAATATTCCTGCTTCCACTTACTTATAGAAGTTCTTTCATCTACTACTCATGAATGAGTCATTGACAAACCGGATAACATCTTTGTGACATGAGGCATTCCAGCCATTGTGAAGTCTGATTATGGCCTGCCCTTTAATATTCGGGAATTTAGGGATTTCTTGCAGTTTCTGAACATAAATAATCAGAAGA
Organism: Calotriton arnoldi; assembly: GCA_963921515.1. Classification (NCBI taxonomy): domain Eukaryota; kingdom Metazoa; phylum Chordata; class Amphibia; order Caudata; family Salamandridae; genus Calotriton; species Calotriton arnoldi. Next base: position 812,608 of record CAWUFW010006646.1, read on the forward strand.
GTACATCTTTGTGGGTGCAGGCCAACAGACTTGTTAAGCGTTTTATGAGTACGCTAAAGAAAGAGGTACATGTTGAAAACTGTACTAAATTCTACCCTATGAGCCTATCAGTCTACACCACATTCATCCACCGGTGAAAGGCCTGTGACTTTGATGTTCAGGAGGGCAATGCAACCAACTTGCCTTAATGGACCAACCAACGAGAAAGTAGTGAAAGTACTGCTCGCATAAAGGACTTGGTTAACAAGCAGAAAATGAAAGCCTATGCTGACAAAAGGCAATGGGCAGAGAACCTCATGTTCAAAGAAGGAGAAAGTCTGATGCTCCCTATGATGTTTAAACCTTCCATTTGGTATCCACCAAGGAACATCTGGTGACTGCAGAGCATCCTGGGAAGTCTTTAACCCAAGACTCTTCTCACTTTAGGCCTTTAACTCATCAGTCTCATCATTGAAGTGGTGAACGAAAGACGGAGTCTGAAAAACCAATGACTGTTGTTGTTTCTTTACCATCTTTGAAGATCTCTGACACTGAAGATAAAAGCTCCCAGTTTCCAGTAACCAGATCAGGTTGTATGATTAAAGCACCAAAAAGACAAATTGAAGAAATATAAATGTATGTTTATATATACTGATTTGTAAAGAAAATAATGTTACGTTTTTATTTAACAGAGGGCGAGATGTAGGGTTTTACTAGTTTTTATAATGGAACTCTTTTGGTTCCTTCAGGACTCCATAGAGCTCTGACATAGGCGTTGGAGCTTAATGAACTGAAAGGTTGGTTTTGAATGGGGAGTTCTTATTTGCACACAGAAGATTAAAGATATGCAATATTAAGCTCAGTGTGTGGCATAGTCAATGGCGGGTACCCAGGCTGGGGTGGACGATACAACTGGTGACGAGATAGGGGATGAGTAACCCGGAGAACGACTGTGCTCTCCCAGAGACTTCAGATCCATGGCATAGGTGCACTTTTAATTGCAGTGGCATCAATATATGTTTTAATTTTATTTACTGTCTGGATTTATAGTATAGGTGACCAACATATGTAGCCATTAGGAACATTCACAAACATAGGTATTATTTTAGCACTGTAATTGTTGTAATCCAGGAGTTTTTTTATCCATTATTTTTCAGTAGCATAATCCACCTCTTGGCTTTCTCTGTGATTGTGTCTGTTGTATCACGCAGCCTTTAGGTTGCATTATTCCATCCTCCTTTGTATATAATAGGCTTATGATATCTCTCCCTCAAAACTTACAATGCACCAGGACATAAATTGAACCTCAGATTGCTTTTTCCACCATCCTGTTTATGCATATATCTTAGTGCTCAGGATTGTTGTGCTATAAATGCAAGGAACTCAAGACCTTCAACATGTTATGTGATGAGGCTTTGTATGGCATGCTTATCACTTGCGAGGCTATTTGGGTGCTCTGGAAGGTGTAGACTGAGATGTCTGATGTGAGAGCAGCCAACTGGAAGAGCATGGTATAGAGTTTCCTTCTGAATTCAAGGATGGAGTTGACTGCTGTGATCGGGAGTTGGAACTTGTTCCAGGTCTTAATCCCAGCCTTCCATTGTTGAATTTATGAAACTGGCTCCTGAACTCATCCTATCTGGACATGTTAACAGCCCCAGTAGTAAATTGGCAATCTGAAGTAAAGCAGATTTTTCTTTCAGAAAAGCTTTTTATGCCTTCACATGAAAAAGAGTCTGTATTTGGTATGTGCAGAAGAACGTTACCCCCACGACTACTCAAGAAGAAGCAGCACCACCATATCTTCTTTATTTGGCAAGATATGGGCTTCAATTCTCTTCCATAAAAGTACATCTTATAGTTACGGCTTATAGAACATATACTTTACAAACTTCTCTTTTCAGACTCTGGTTGTTAGAGATTTCCTCGAGGGCATTTCCACCAATTAACTCCTTGTGAGTTGAATATTGTCCTGTCAAGGTTCATTGTCCTCCTTATGAGACACTTTTCAAAGCTTCCCTCCTCTTGCAATTCAGTCTTCCTTCTAGATATCATGTTTACACTCAAGGTTAGCGTAATTTAAGCTTTATATTTAAATGAGCCATGTGAGAAAGTGGATTATTAGTTGAGGTGGAAGGTAGTCCATCACAAGCAATGATGTCACTTACTGTTCTCGTTAGATACACTAAAGGTTTCAGTAATTTAAACTTGAGCCCCAACCTCTGGTAGCTATGGCACTAAGCAGATAGGTGTAATTTAAAAAAACATCTAAACCATTTAGATGTACTAAAACAGTTAATAAATCAAAAACATAACACTATAGAATCCCACTCCAATTTATGAATTAGAAAATAATTAAATGAACAAAATTACACCAAAATGACAAAAATCCATTTAGTGTAACTGGAGATATGATTCTTTTGAGTTTTAAATAAATATAGCACCAAAAAGACTTTATTGCTAACCATAGTCATCAGGTTGAGCTTGACTGTGCCGTAGCCATGGTTTCATGCGGAACATGATGGAGCACAAGTCAGGCACAGAAACAGTGTTTTTTCTGATGTTTTACCTTCTGACTTAGGGGCCGATTCCGATTCGGGCCGGAAGCGCATCCAACAGTATTCGTCCGGAAAAACTACAAGCCGAACGCGTGTTTCCCGACCGACTCGAACACTCTACCGAACGAACAAGTACGATGCGCATAACAGCCCAGATTACGAGCGAGCCGAACTTACCCAATCCAGCTCCTTTTCTCCGCCCGAGCCGGATCCGTAAACGCCGAATCGAGTCGCACGGAACCAAATACACAGCACCTTCCGGCCGGACTAGTACAATGCGTCTTCCGTACGCGCCGAACCCGTCGCTACGTCCGGCACATTTCAGCATCCGGGAGAGCCGCACATAAGCTCCGTTTCGCGTCACTAAACGATCCACGGCTACGAGACGAACAAGCCAGCGACGAGTACGAGTCCAAGACACGCGAAACCCGAACGAGACGAACCAACCATGAATCCCATTGCGCAGGTCCTACCAATATTCTACATCTATTACCGGGACCGATTCGGACGCGTACGGCGCAGACGGTAAGTCTAACACCAACAATACAAACTAACTACACGTACCTAAAATATGTCACACACACATAGAGATGCACAAATGACGTACACTAGCAACTGCACAATCATAGGGGTGGGATGGGCATCACCAATGCCATACACACCCATAGGGGCCTGGATTCCAGCCACCACCACCACCCCTACTCAGGGGTGCTGGATGCCCATCACTACAACCACCCCTACTCAGGGGTGCTGGATGCCCATCACTACTACCACCCCTACTCAGGGGGGGGCTGGATGCCTATCACTACCACCCCCCTACTCATGGGGGGCTGGATGGCTGCCACTACTACCATCCCCACCCATGGGGGGCTGGATGCCTATCACTACCACCAGCCCTACTCAGGGGTGCTGGATGCCCATCACTACTACCACCCCTACTCAGGGAGGGCTGTATGCCTATCACTACCACCCCCCCTACTCATGGGGGGCTGGATGCCTATCACTACCACCCCCCCTACTCAGGGGGGGCTGGATGCCTATCACTACCACCCCCCCTACTCATGGGGGGCTGGATGCCTATCACTACTACCACCCCTACTCATGGGGGGCTGGATGCCTATCACTACTACCACCCCTACTCAGGGGGGGCTGGATGCCTATCACTACCACCACCCCTACTCAGGGGTGCTGGATGCCCATCACTACTACCACCCCTACTCATGGGGGCTGGATGCCTATCACTACCACCCCCTACTCATGGGGGCTGGATGGCTGCCACTACTACCATCCCCACCCATAGGGGCTGGATGGCTGCCACTACTACCATCCCCACCCAGAGGGGGCTGGATGGCTGCCACTACTACCATCCCCACCCATGGGGGGCTGGATGCCTATCACTACCACCAGCCCTACTCAGGGGTGCTGGATGCCCATCACTACTACCACCCCTACTCAGGGGGGCTGTATGCCTATCACTACTACCCCCTACTCATGGGGGCTGCATGGCTGCCACTACTACCATCCCCACCCATAGGGGGCTGGATGGCTGCCACTACTACCATCCCCACCCATGGGGGCTGGATGCCTATCACTACCACCCCCTACTCATGGGGGGCTGGATGCCTATCACTACTACCACCCCTACTCAGGGGGCTGGATGCCTATCACTACCACCCCCTACTCATGGGGGGCTGGATGCCTATCACTACTACCACCCCTACTCAGGGGGGCTGGATGCCTATCACTACCACCCCCTACTCATGGGGGGCTGGATGCCTATCACTACCACCCCCTACTCATGGGGGCTGGATGCCTATCACTACCACCCCCTACTCAGGGGGGCTGGATGCCTATCACTACCACCTCCCTACTCATGGGGGCTGGATGCCTATCACTACTACCACCCCTACTCAGGGGGGGGCTGGATGCCTATCACTACCACCACCCCTACTCAGGGGTGCTGGATGCCCATCACTACTACCACCCCTACTCATGAGGGGCTGGATGCCTATCACTACCACCCCCCCTACTCATGGGGGGCTGGATGGCTGCCACTACTACCATCCCCACCCATAGGGGGCTGGATGGCTGCCACTACTACCATCCCCACCCATGGGGGCTGGATGCCTATCACTACTACCACCCCTACACAGGGGGCTGGATGCCTATCACTACCACCCCCCTACTCATGGGGGCTGGATGCCTATCACTACCACCCCCTACTCAGGGGAGGCTGGATGCCTATCACTACCACCCCCTACTCATGGGGGGCTGGATGCCTATCACTACTACCACCCCTACTCAGGGGGCTGGATGCCTATCACTACCACCACCCCTACTCAGGGGTGCTGGATGCCCATCACTACTACCACCCCTACTCATGGGGGGCTGGATGCCTATCACTACCACCCCCCCTACTCATGGGGGGCTGGATGGCTGCCACTACTACCATCCCCACCCAATGGGGGCTGGATGGCTGCCACTACTACCATCCCCACCCATAGGGGGCAGGATGGCTGCCACTACTACCATCCCCACCCATGGGGGGCTGGATGCCTATCACTACTACCACCCCTACTCAGGGGGGGCTGGATGCCTATCACTACCACCCCCCTTACTCATGGGGGGCTGGATGCCTATCACTACCACCCCCCCCTACTCATGGGGGGGCTGGATGCCTATCACTACCACCCCCCCTACTCAGGGGGGGCTGGATGCCTATCGCTACCACCCCCCCTACTCATGGGTGGCTGGATGCCTATCACTACCACCAACCCTACTCATAGGATGGGTAATGCATGACACAACCAGCATACTCCCACATAAGGAAGAACAGAAAATTACATCCACCCAAACAACATGACAAGCGTGTGTAGTCCATGTCAAATGCCTACAACACTAAACATGACAATGAACATACAATGTGACCCACTAACACATGTGTCACACATAAAAGTGTGTGGCCTCCACAATACAAGCCGACCATGGCCACTGTGGCAATGGGGCCTAAAGCCCCATCACCACAGTCACCAAAAGGTAAGTGTGGGGTCCAAGGCTGATGGACCTTTTGATCAGTGTGGCAATGGTGCCTAAAGGCCCATCACCACAGTCACCAAAAGGTAAATGTGGGGTCCAAGGTTGATGGACCTTTTGATCAGTGTGGCAATGGTGCCTAAAGGCCCATCACCACAGTCACCAAAAGGTAAGTGTGGGGTCCAAGGCTGATGGACCTTTTGATCAGTGTGGCAATGGTGCCTACAGCCCCATCACCACAGTCACCAACAGGTAAGTGTGGGGGCCAAGACTGATGGACCTTTTGATCAGTGTGGCAATGGTGCCTAAAGCCCCATCACCACAGTCACCAAAAGGTAAGTGTGGGGTCCATAGGCTGATGGACCTTTTGATCAGTGTGGCAATGGTGCCTAAAGGCCCATCACCACAGTCACCAAAAGGTAAGTGTGGGGTCCAAGGCTGATGGACCTTTTGATCAGTGTGGCAATGGTGCCTAAAGGCCCATCACCACAGTCACCAAAAGGTAAGTGTGGGGTCCAAGGCTGATGGACCTTTTGATCAGTGTGGCAATGGTGCCTAAAGGCTCATCACCACAGTCACCAAAAGGTAAGTGTGGGGTCCAAGGCTGATGGACCTTTTGATCAGTGTGGCAATGGTGCCTAAAGCCCCATCACCACGGTGATCATAAGGTAAGTGTAGGCATGGTAAAAGCTGCCAAAGACAAACTGAATGGATGAATCCTGGTCACACAACAACCAAAACATCTGTGGCATAGTACTGATTGTGTCCCATTGCAACATATATTGGGGGAGGCTAACAGTGCAGTGTCACAGAAACATCGCTTTATGTCCATGTGCATACAAACATCACACATGGGGGACCACATTGCCAACAATCAGCCGATTCCACAATGACAGAAGTGACCATCATGATGCTGACCCACATATCTGCACCTATGGACACACAAATGTACATAATCTGTGGAGACTGTGGATGTCAGGTGAGCAAATACCATACCATGGCAGCAATGGGACATACAAACCATGATCATTGTGCTGACTGATGACCCAGGAGTACCAGGGAGAGCAGGGGAAATCACCAAACCACATACAGCCAATGGCACATTACAGAAATGCCAATGCAGTGATGCAAATGCACTGACACAAACAGGCAGACTCACACATCCTATCATAGACAACAGGTGATGGGGGTGTGTGCCAGTGTCCCCAGGCAACCACACAACACATGAGGAGGCCTGAATCCCAATTACACAGAGGTGTATACAGTGCCACACACAAGTAACTCATGGATTGGATTCCCCTATGTGGGAAATCTGGCATTGTCAGATGAGAGGGAGCCCAAATTACACATGTCACACAAGCTTGTAGGAACAGCAACTAACACAGCAAGAGACACACCCACCACAGCACTACCCCAGGGACCCCACATTGTGCAGACACTAGCCTGCATGACAATTCCACTGTGATGACAAAGGTAGATGTTGATCACACTGTGAACCACAGCCATGTGTCCTCAGCTACAAACTACCATCACACCTACACAAGCTCCAATCAATCAGCAGGGCCTGCCAGCCAAGGCCAATATGGAGGTAGTGGTCTAGACATGCAACAACTCACATGTGCACACTCAACACCACACACCCTCATCTGCAACAATGTGCAGCAGTGAAGCTCACATGGACTGGTGACATTGCACATGCACCCATGACAATCCCAGGGGTGGTGGGGGGAACTAAGGTGCAGAAAACCATCACACATGCCCACTCAACATGACTCGTCTATGCATGACACACTGCACAGTACGCCGTACATGCACATGATGTGAAATCCATCACAAACAATAGGATCCTGGCCATAGTCACACACCAACGAAGAAGCCAAGGTGAGACACAAAGAACACACGTACACAACTTCCGACATTGCAGCTCTGACCCTGAGGAGTGGCAGCAGTCACACACACAACGCGTCACAATCACTGAAAGCTAACACAAACTCAAAATCACATTACTTGTGTAAACAACAAGTGCCAAGGGGAATCCTGAATGTGTCCCATCTGCGTTTGCCCACATCCCCAGCCCTGACAAGAAAGACAACCTGGGATGACAACCTCATGAACATCAGTTTGCCATGCAACCACATCACGGAGAAACCAGGTCCATGATGCTGGATGAACACATACCAACTCTGCAACCATCAGAAACAGGAACATCTCTAGGGACACAGCCTGTGCAGGAAAAGGGAAGGGAACATGCACAGACATGCTCACACAACACACAACACGGGCACACGCAATGTCACCAGATTACACACAGCCATGAGGGCACTCCACTCCTGTGGAAGCTCCGCTGTGCCAAACCTTGTCTGTGCATGACTCAAACATATCAGCAGGAACTCCGTCAGTGAGTCAACAACTACAACACACAGAAGCCTCTGCTCACATCAGCCTGGGTACGGGAGTGTCACGTCAGTCATCTGCATACACCCAAAACACGTGGCAATCCAGTTGTACTGTATACACAGATGAGTCCTCCAAAATTGATGTGCAAAACTGCATGTCCAGTGGAGACGGGCACACAGTCAGGGTACTAGGAACATTGGACAGTGGTAAGCCCAACAGATGTGCAACAGTGTAGGACAAAGATCGTAATATACAAATGCTAAACGTACATCCCTGTGTCAAATGCTGAACATTACACCCTCAGACTGCAGCAAGGGATGCTATAGATCCAGACTAGATTAGGACACATATCCCATGGGCCACATGGGGCGCATCACAGCAAAACTTCATTTACCTGATCTGAACACAATTACAACAGCAAATGCATGATACTACACATCTACATCATGTACCACCAAAGATTAACCACAAGTAAACAAAAAAGGCTTTATTCAGCAAGTGTGCAACTCAAATCAAAAGTCCAAAATTAACAACGGCAAATGTCCAGTCCAAATATACAGTCCCAACAGGGTGATGTGTGACTACTCGTCACAACTTGCTTGCCTGCACAGGTACCAACAGGGGACATCCCCTTGGAGGGGCATACGAGGGGCAGGCCAGGCACCGCAGGGACAGGATCAGGGGATGCCAGAAGGAGGCAGGGAAGGTGAGGTGGGTGCAGGAGTGTCACCGGCAACTGCAGTGGAGGTGTCTGACTCAGGGGGGGCCGGCACCACTGCAGGGCTCAAGTCCGATGGTGTTGGTGCTGCAACCACTGCAGTGGGCTGGGCAGATGGAGTGGGCTGGGTCCCCAATGCAGTGTCCGAGTCAGATGGGGTTGTTGTGGGCTCCACCGGAGTGCATGACTCCAAGGGAGTGGAAGGGGGGGCAGAAGAGCTGGGCAGGACAGAGGGGGGACACGGTCTCCACACCAGTGGCACATACAGGCAGAGCGTCTGGTTTGGGGGTGGAAGAGAAAGTGGCAGGGGGAGGGCCTGAGCACTTTGGGGATGCGGTATCGGTGTGTGGGGGAACCCGGGGCAGGGTGTGGCGGTGGAACCTGTGGAGTGGTGGCCTGGGGGATGGAGGTGAGAGACTGGGTGGGTGACTTGCAGGGCGGTGGCGGGGTCTTGCTCTTCCGGGTCCGGGGGACTTGCGGGTGGGGGGCTCACTCTGCCTGCGCCTGGGGGAGGGTGTCCGGGGCGAGGGGCACTCTCCTCTCTGTGTGTGGACTTCCTCTTCCCCCGGTATGCTGGATCAGCAGTATTGGAGGGGAAGAGGCCGAGGTCAGAGAGGAAGAGCTGCTGTGTATGTGGGGTTGCAAGTGAGGCAAGGGAAGGGGTCTTGGAGGGAGAGGATCTTGAGGATTGCGGAGTGACTGTGGTTGCCTGTGTGTGTGTCAGTTCCCCATCCCCTGTGTGTGTGGAATCAGTCCCCTGAGGATGCTTGTGTGCATGTCTTGCCTTGGTTTTGGGTGGGTGGGTGCTGCTCGTGTCTGTGTGTTGGTGTGATTGTGCAGGTGTGCATGTGCTTTGGACAGGTAGGGTGGTAGGAAGTGTGGATGGGTCAGAGGTGGGAGGGGTGAGGGACTGTTGGAGGAGGGACACTGCTGCCATCAGGGAGGAGTCCATGGACCTATTGCTCCTCTGTAGGGCAGACATACCCGTTGAGATGCCCTCCATGAACGACACCAGCTGTGTCAACAGTGTGGTGTGTGCATGGAGGACAGTCAGCATTGCTGTCTGCCCTACATGGAGCTGCCGAAGGAGGTACACAGACTCCTCACTCAGGGCAGCAGGGGACACAGGGGCAGGGGTGCGGTGCCTGGCTTGAAGGAGACACGCTCCCGAGCACGGGAGCCTCCACGGACCTCAGGAATGGGAGCCAATGGGAGGGCGGTGGTGGTGGTGGTGGTGGCGGGATCAGACAGAGTAGCTGGGGTGTGGTGGCTGCTGACACCCGCCCCCACAAGGGAGTCATCCTCCGAGCTGCTGTGGTCCTCAGCTGAGGTGGATGGTGCTGAGGACTCCTCGGTGTGGCTCCCCTCGCCCTCCGTGCCACTGGGTCCCTCTGACCACTTGTCGGACGCTGACCCAGTCTGGCTCCGCTGCTCCTCCTGGTCCGTGGAGCTGTCCCCTCCTGTGGCTGTGGATGTATCTGCAAACAATTAGGGAAACAGACAAACATCAGTCACCTGCACTGACCGCACACACCACAGTAAGTACAGCACATCACAGAGCAAGCCCTGGCATCACTAGTAGAACATTGCCAAAAGTCATCACACAGATTAGGAGAAGCCAATTGTCAGTCTGATGATCAGCCATGGAACAGACACCCCTCCTGCCCTTGCACCCATCTGTCTGGTGCCCATCTGATGGTAAGACCCCAGTGTGGACACATGCACCACCTACACAGTAGTTGGACATTGCTGAGAACACGGTGAAGTATGTGAACATGCCCACCTCACATCACTTGCCACTGAGTCAGTGCAGGTGTCTGGATAAATGGACGGCCTGAGCCTAAACAGAAATGCATGTGATGCATACCAGCACCACACCCCATGAAGCACCCATGTCCGGATAGTCAATGCCACAATGGGGTGCCTGTTGCACATGTCACCACCCTGCAGGATCACCCTTAGGAAGTTTAATGCCATGACACAGGCATGCCTGCAAAGTCATACATCACTGTCTCAAGTCACATGGCCATGTTAGCCAGTAAACAACAGTCTGCACTGTGTCACTATCCTAGGACATGGGGAAGGCAAGTAATGTGACTGACAAGTGCACATGTTCATCCCCCACTAACCACATCCTCTGAACCAGTATTTGTACACTGCACACCATTTGGACAAATGGGAGACATGAAACACTACTCCCTGAACCAGAGCACCTCACAGTGTGCTGTGAATGATGAACAGCTGCCTGAAAGTCACAGTCTCATACACCTGTCTGCACAGTCAAGTGATCAAACACCTATGAGTCACAGAAGTCTTGTCTCACATGGTCCAATAGCAGCTGGCATGCTGACCCCTAACTGAAGGACATCACAGGAGTCACGACAACGTAGTAACAGCACAACAACACAGAGGTAGATACCTGAGGCAACATTTCACTGAGCACAGCATGTCAGATGATACACGGGAGTGGGAGTACAGAGTGTATTGTATGCCCTGTAGTAGGCATGACTGTCTGGCTCCACCTGCAAGAGGGATGAGCCCTGGTCAGTGGGCAGGTGGCTAAGCATGTGTGACACACTTGACATACATACTCCTGAGGCCCAGACAATTTACCCACCCGCAGAATGGGGGTGTGGCAAATACCCCAGGGACATGTGGTGAATTAGATGTGCAAGTGGATCACATATCAAAGTTACACCCAGACTACATAGCACGACTCAGGCATTGTGTGAGCAACTGACCCACCCATGAAGGCAAACACAATGTCACGGGAACAAAATCTGTCACCACCTTGAGCAAAGCAAAATGCTAGGACCCTGTACCCAAGTGACACAATTATCCTGAGCGTAAGGAGCACACTGGCGCATCAGATGGGTAGTGGCCAGGTTACAATAGAGGGACATGGGTACTGGACAACAAGACTGATGTACTGGGGAAGTTTAACCAGGCCAGAGGAGGGCACATAGCATGTTAGACAGAGTTCACAGTGCAGTCTTAGACTCACCCCCTCCTTGCTGCTGTCTGCCCTTCAGCTGCCCATCCAGCTCCGGGAACACCACCGGCAGGATCTGGAGCATGTGGGGGTCAGGGTCCGGTGTCCGCCCCTCCTGCGAGGAGGCGACAGCTTCAGCTGGACCCTTGCGATCCTCCGGGTCCAGCCACGAAGGTCCTGCCACCTCTTCTGGCAGTTGCGGATCCGGCGCTTGTAGACCCCCACGGATCAGACTGTCCGGACGATGTCCAGCCAGATGTTCTGCTTCCGATGGGCATCAACCTGTGAGGATGAGAAAGTGAAAAGGCCATTACTACACATGCAACATATCCGTGCATCACACAGTTGGAAATACATGTCTCAATCACAAGGGCATATGATGTACACAGGCAGTGCAACGAGGGCTATGGACAGTTTGCCAGCAGTTACTACATGGTATCATTGCATGGGTAGTGAACCTTGTTTGAATGCACTGTCACTCCACTGTACCTGTTCAGTGCAAGTGACTACACACTTTGGGGGGTGCAAACTACTCAGTGGGCATGCTAGCCAGTGGTGTACACACTGTAAATCCTGCTAGTCAGGCAACATGCACAATTAGTGAGGCAGTGGACAGCACACTCACCTGCTCCCCTGGTGTCCCATACAGCTTGCTGTACTGTGGAAGGAGGCTGTCCAGCAGGGCCTGGTTCTCCTCATGGGTGAAGGCTGGGGCTCTCTCCACAGTACGTGCCATTGCAGCAGCCAGAGGATGCAGAGACAGCAGCAGTGTAGTGGCAGATGTCGTCCAGGAGCATGTAGTGCAGGCAAGTGAGCTCTCAGGGGAACAGCCAGCATTATATGTGTGCTGCAGAGGCAGATACTGTCCCATGTGTCCAAAGTGATAGGTCCAAGTCGGTAGCATTTTCTGAATCTGGCCAATCCATGGAATAGCAGCTCCAATACATGCCCACAGCATCCTTCAAATATTCAACTTCATGACACCCATGAATTTGCAACATTGTTGTGGCTGGCCAACTGAATTCACTGCATCAGACTCGTTGTAAATTCAAAAACCGCATCCGTTGCCATGCCAGGCCCCAGCCAATGCATGCACACCGATCGGACCATTGCTGTACAACGCGTACCCGCTCACATGCAATGCAATGGTCCGAGCGGGCACACCGATCGGACCATTGCTGTACAACGCGTACCCGCAATACAACGCGTACCCGCTCACATGCAATGCAATGGTCCGAGCGGGCACACCGATCGGACCATTGCTGTGCAACCCGTACCCGCAATACAACGCGTACCCGCTCACATGCAATGCAATGGTCCGAGCGGGCACACCGATCGGACCATTGCTGTACAATGCGTACCAGCTCACATGCAATGCAATGGTCCGAGCGTGCACACCGATCGGACCATTGCTGTACAACGTGTACCCGCAATACAACATGTACCCGCTCACATGCAATGCAATGGTCCGAGCGGGCACACCGATCGGACCATTGCTGTACAACGCGTACCCGCAATACAACGCGTACCCGCTCACATGCAATGCAATGGTCTGAGCGGGCACACCGATCGGACCATTACTGTACAACACGTACCTGCTCACATGCAATGCAATGGTCCGAGCGGGCACACCGATCGGACCATTGCTGTACAACGCGTACCCGCAATACAACGCGTACCCGCTCACATGCAATGCAATGGTCCGAGCGTGCACACCGATCGGACCATTGCTGTACAACGCGTACCCGCAATACAACGCGTACCCGCTCACATGCAATGCAATGGTCCGATCGGGCACACCGATCGGACCATTGCTGTACAACGCGTACCCGCTCACATGCAATGCAATGGTCCGAGCGTGCACACCGATCGGACCATTGCTGTACAACGCGTACCCGCAATACAACGCGTACCCACTCACATGCAATGCAATGGTCCGAGCGAGCACACCGATCGGACCATTGCTGTACAACGCGTTCCCGCAATACAACGCGTACCCGCTCACATGCAATGCAATGGTCCGAGCGGGCACACCGATCGGACCATTGCTGTACAACGCGTCCCTGTACAGGTCACACGCATGTGTCACCATGCTGGTCAATGGTGAACCTATGCCAGCCACATATACTTTCCAGGGACTCTGGGGCACACCTACTACACCACACCCAGTCCACACTGTATCTAAGGCATGTGTGGCAGCATGACCTTATCTGTGTATGGGTGTGTAGTGTACATGTTGTTTTTGGGCTGGCACTTGGGGGCAGACACACCCAGGCTGTGCACATGTTAATGGGGACAGGGTCATTTGTGTGTCGTGCACATGACCACTGGGATGTGCAACTGTTCATTTTTGGAGCATGTTGCATGGTCACATTTCCAGGTTGTGTATATGTATGACATGTCACATACCCCAAGGCTCATGTGTGAAAGCATGTACATCACAGGGTGGCCCATTGCCACAATAGTCATGTCCCTCCGCAGTCTGTGTGCATGTTGTGTTTCACATGTCTGACTCCATGTGCACAATGGGAGACAGTCTCCACATCCACGTTGTTTGTGCATGGACTTAGATGTTGTGTGTGTGTGTCACTGACGTCCATGTCTGTCCTGCAGAGGCTACAGGGGGCACTACCTGTGGGAGTTATGTTTGATTTTTCTGACGTGTACATGATACGCCATGTCATGCCAGTGTCCATGTGGCAAGACAGGCTCCCTGGGAATATACCTGCCAATGAGTTGAGTTGCCTGTGGCGCATCTGTCCAGACGTCACTGTGGTATGTGTGTGGAATGTGAGTGCAGTAAATGGGTACTGTGACACAGCCAAATGGTTTCACATAGCACGCCCTGGGACCTGTTGTCCACACATGTTGAACAGAGATGTTACATGATGTCCATGTGGGTGCCATATGTGTCCAAACAGAACGAGACACACATCAAGTACTAGTGTTTGCTGATGATGTAGCATGTGAACTACAGTATGGTGAATGGCACATATGTGGGGTGACTGACAATCTAGACTTCTTCACCTCTGCACTGCAGGGCTCCTGCTGTCCATCGACCATTCCCAGACCTGGCAACGATGGTGGAACGTGACAGCATCCGACGGTACCGCTTCACCAGGCAGCTGATTGAGGATTTGGCAGTGCGGTTGGACCCACATTTGCAGCTTGGCCGGCCGTATCCGACAGCGCTGACCCCCAAGGTGAAGGTGATGGCAGCCCTACACTTCTTTGCCACCGGTACCTTTCAACACACTGTGGCATCTACTGGTGGTATGTCACAGACTATGTTCAGCCGTGTGCTACGCGATGTTTTGGTGGCGATGTTGAGATGCCTAAACCAGTTCATCTATTTCCCACAACGTCACCGACTCACTGACGTCAAGAGTGACTTCTATGCCCTGGGGAGGATGCCACATGTCATTGGCTCCATTGATGGGACACATGTGGCTTTGGTACCACCACAGGCACATGAGCAGGCATACAGGAACAGGAAACATTACCATTCTGTCAATGCTCTGGTGGTATGTCTTGCAAACATGACCATCACACATGTTTGTGCCCATTTCCCCGGTTCTGCACACGATGCCTACGTGATGAGGAGTAGTCGCATCCCGAGGATGATGTCACAGATGCCGAACCAGCGTGCTTGGCTTGTCGGTGTGTACTGACTTTGTACCATTGTGTGTGTTGTGCTATGTTGCTTTCCGCACACTTTTCAATGTTGGCTAATGTGCAATTGTCTGTCTGTAGGTGACTCGGGATACCCCAACATGCCGTGGTTGCTGACACCCCTCAGGAACCCTGTGACACCAGCCCAGATGCGCTACAATGAGGCACATGGTCGGACCAGGAGGGTGATTGAGCAGACCTTTGGTCTCCTGAAGAGCCGCTTCCGCTGCCTGGACAAGACAGGAGGCGCCCTCCCATATGCCCCAGCAAAGGTGTGCAAGATTATCATCGTCTGCTGCATGCTCCACAACCTGGCAGTGCGGAAGGAGTTGCCTCTCATCCTGGATGACGATGACCAACATCCGCCACCCGTGGAGGATCCAGGCCTGGGCCACGATGCCAGTGATGATGATGATGATGGTGATGGTGATGTCCGCACACAGCTCATCACCAACTTCTTCAGCTGAATGTGAGTATCCAGAGTGTTGTACTATCAATGAATTTGATTTGCATGATATGTGTGTGTGGTGCTCTGGTGCTGTTTGAGTGTGGCCATGTGCAACTTGACTGGATGCATACTGAGATGTGTCCTTGCAGGTGGTCTGTACTTGCCAACAGTGTAGACATGCTAACTTGCTTTTGTGTATTTAACTTGTGACAGGTATTAGACATGAGTATTGCCATTCTGTGCTGTTCTTCTGTGCTTTTGAGTGTGTGTCATGTCTGTCCTTCACAGGGTGCTGCTGGAGTTGTTAGAACAACTTGGATCCCCCGAATCAATGATTCAACTTCCAAGGTGGCAGCAGTTGTTCCCCTACAGGTGATGTGCCACACACCCCTGGACTTTCTATCTTCTGCATTGTTTGACTTTGTGGCCACAGCCAGGTGGGATTAGCTTGCATTTGTAGTGGAAACAACATGTAGCAAATGTGTAATAAACCTGTTCTACATTTTGGGGTGTGCGTTGTCCGTAGTCACACATCTGTGTGACATTTGCTTACTGCACCTGTGTTGTAGTTGACACAGACTGTGAATATGTGTGGTGTCTGTGCATTGGACTGTATTTCCAGGCAACATCAGTGTAGGGGATGAGTCATATGGCCCTGGTGTGTATGTGTTGTGTGGCCCTAGTGGTGTGTCTCCCTCATATGTGTCACGTCGCCATGACTGCCATGACGATGTTGGACTTGCTGTAGCAGTCAGCATGCACAGTGTCATATTTCTGATCACCATCTCCATGACAGAGACCCTGTTGGAATCACAACAGAGGCAGATATGGTTTTTTGGTGAGTTTATTTACAAAAGGTGTGGGGATGGTGCACAGGATGGTGGGTGCTGTACATAGCAATCGGAATCCAAAGTTCCCATGTGAATTGGAAGTCCTGGTAGATGGAATGTCCAGGGTATTGTCCACAGTCATCTGATGAATTTGTACAACTAGAGCTCCCCATGTCATGTGGGCGAGTTGGGTTGCCATCGACAGGACGTGCAGTTTGCACACAGAGGAAAAGTTCCAGAACAGGTGTTGGCTTCCTGGGGGATGTAGCTGGCCATCGGCCTCTCAGTTTGTTCTCCTCGGACGGCCCCTCTTCTTGGGGGGGGATCCTCAGGTGCAGGCTGCAGCGGTGCAGGGTACTCTCCGCCAGAGTCCTCCTCCCTCCCTGTGGCTGTTGCGGATGTAGTGGCAACAGATGTTGTGGGCGCACAGGGAGGTGAGGCCATGTTGGTGCTGATCTGGCGGAGGCATGTCAGTATGTCCCTATGCACCGCTGTGAGTTCTTGCAATGTGTCCCACTTGGACTCCATGCGAGACATGTGTGTCTCGACACGGGACATGTGGGAGTCCAAGCGGGCATGATGGGCAGCCTGCTGCTGTTGTATGTCCTTGAGGATCCCCACTACCTGGGTGACCTCTCCGGTGCTGGTATGGTACGCATCTGCAATGCGTGCCAGTTGTGGGTCATCACGCAGTCCTGACCCCTCTGCAAATAGCGACCTGTGTCTACCACCCCTGGCAACACGTGCAGGGCCTGCGGTGCCACGCACAGGTGACCGTGTGCCCACTTGGGTGTTGTTAGTGGGCTCGATGGCAGCGGCTCCAGTTTGGTCCTGGGTCCCTGCGCTGTTGTCACCTGTGGTCCTTGGTGTGTCCGTGTTGGCAGGGGTGGCCTGTGTGTTGGCAGTTGTTGGAGGGGTGGGTGCAGGGGGTGCAGATGTTGGTCCTGCTGGTGCTGCATGATGACTGGCACCGGAGGGTCCAGCTTGTTGTTCGCCATCCGAGGAGTGTAGAGGCTGATCCACACCAGTGAGCTCTGTGTCCCCCGGAGCCTGGGACAGGGACTCCTCCTCAACTGCTGCTGAGTCCCCATCTTCACCTGTTTTGGGGAGAGACACAGATTGTATGGTATGTTTCTACAGGCATCAATTGTTAAAACACCGGACAGTTGTGACTGTACCTCTGGATGCGGCCCTGGACATTGCATTCTACTCAGTTATGACAGTCAGTGAGTGATATTGGTGTAGCACATTGTCCTGCCAACCTGTGGCATGTCAATGTGAATGTTGAGGTGTGTGCCTGACCAGCATTGGTGGTATTTGGTTGCCATCCGGGCCGACTTCTCCCCCCCGCCCAAATATCCCACCATGGAACATGCTTCAATTGCAGGGAGTGCAAGTTGTCTTTCAGGATGTCAGTCAGTGGTGTCCTGTTGTTGGTTGTTGCACAGTTGCCTGCAGGGCCTTGTGCTCCCCCAGCAGTGCCCAGTGTCAGCCATCTTGTGAGTCCTTTCCACTCCCTGTGATGTGAGCATGGTTCAGGGTGGTGTTGATGGGCCAATTGTGAGGCTGAGCAACATCTGTGACTACCACTCCCATCATGCTATTGCCTCCACCCCCTTCCCAGCATGCCCATCCTTCCTTCCTTTGGACTCTGCTTCCCTGTGGGGTGGGGTGCCTGTGCTGACAGGTTGGCTGAGAGTGTTCTCCTTGCGGTTGTTTGGCTACCAGTCCCAAGAGTGTCCCTGTGCTTCACACAGTATGAGCCCGGCTGGTTGGTCTTTGTGGGATCTTGAGTTAGAATGTGAGGCATTGCATTCTCCCAGGTGGGTTCTGTGGAGTTAGTGTTGGGGTGTGTGTGTGAGGGGAGGTGCTTGTGACTATGGTCAGTGATGTGAGTCCTCCTTCCCACCCAGCCAGATATCCCACCATGGTACGTGCTTCCATTGCAGGGAGTGCAAGTTGTCTTTCAGGATGTCAGTCAGTGGTGTCCTGCTGTTGGTTGTTGCACAGTTGCCTGCAGGGCCTTGTGCTCCCCCCAGCAGTGCCCAGTGTTAGCCATCTTGTGAGTCCTTTTCCACTCCCTGTGATGTGAGCATGGTTCAGGGTGGTGTTGATGGGCCAATTGTGAGGCTGAGCAACATCTGTGACTACCACTCCCATCATGCTATTGCCTCCACCCCCTTCCCAGCATGCCCATCCTTCCTTCCTTTGGACTCTGCTTCCCTGTGGGGTGGGGTGCCTGTGCTGACAGGTTGGCTGAGAGTGTTCTCCTTGCGGTTGTTTGGCTACCAGTCCCAAGAGTGTCCCTGTGCTTCACACAGTATGAGCCCGGCTGGTTGGTCTTTGTGGGATCTTGAGTTAGAATGTGAGGCATTGCATTCTCCCAGGTGGGTTCTGTGGAGTTAGTGTTGGGGTGTGTGTGAGGGGAGGTGCTTGTGACTATGGTCAGTGCTGTGAGTCCTCCTTCCCACCCAGCCAGATATCCCACCATGGTACGTGCTTCCATTGCAGGGAGTGCAAGTTGTCTTTCAGGATGTCAGTCAGTGGTGTCCTGCTGTTGGTTGTTGCACAGTTGCCTGCAGGGCCTTGTGCTCCCCCAGCAGTGCCCAGTGTCAGCCATCTTGTGAGTCCTTTTCCACTCCCTGTGATGTGAGCATGGTTCAGGGTGGTGTTGATGGGCCAATTGTGAGGCTGAGCAACATCTGTGACTACCACTCCCATCATGCTATTGCCTCCACCCCCTTCCCAGCATGCCCATCCTTCCTTCCTTTGGACTCTGCTTCCCTGTGGGGTGGGGTGCCTGTGCTGACAGGTTGGCTGAGAGTGTACTCCTTGCGGTTGTTTGGCTACCAGTCCCAAGAGTGTCCCTGTGCTTCACACAGTATGAGCCCGGCTGGTTGGTCTTTGTGGGATCTTGAGTTAGAATGTGAGGCATTGCATTCTCCCAGGTGGGTTCTGTGGAGTTAGTGTTGGGGTTTGTGTGAGGGGAGGTGCTTGTGACTATGGTCAGTGCTGTGAGTCCTCCTTCCCACCCAGCCAGATATCCCACCATGGTACGTGCTTCCATTGCAGGGAGTGCAAGTTGTCTTTCAGGATGTCAGTCAGTGGTGTCCTGCTGTTGGTTGTTGCACAGTTGCCTGCAGGGCCTTGTGCTCCCCCCAGCAGTACCCAGTGTCAGCCATCTTGTGAGTCCTTTTCCACTCCCTGTGATGTGAGCATGGTTCAGGGTGGTGTTGATGGGCCAATTGTGAGGCTGAGCAATATCTATGACTCCAACTCCCATGATGCTATTGGCTACACTGACTTTACCAGCATAAACAGAATTCCTTCCTTTCAGTGATCTTCCCTGTGAGGTGGTGTTCTAGTGATGTCAATATATCTGGGAGTGTTTGTTGGTTCTATTTGTTCCACTGCCTTGCTGTATTTGTTGTTAGGTTTGTAGATGTCATGACACAGTTAGATGTCACCATGAGATGGCAGGTATTGTGTTTGTCTGACTGGCATTCACATCTTGGGATGAGTATGTTTTGTTTGCTGTGTATTTGGTGAGGGTGCATGGTTTGCCTATCCCTTTGAGGGTGCTGTGTGTGTATTGTCACACCATATTGTGTATATAAGTTGTGTACTCACCAGGCTCTGGGATGTCTGTTAGTCCATATACGCTCACTGGTGTTAGGATGGCCCGCACCTTCTCCTCCCAGGGCCTGAGGTATATTGGTTTTGCAGGAGGGCCACTGCCGGTGTGCTGGCTGATGATGTAGTCCTTTTTCTGTAGGTCCCGGACCCTCCTGCGCACATCATACCACCTGTTCTGGATGTCTTCCTTTGTGCGCAAACATGGTGATTGTGCATTCACCCTGTCGACAATCCTCGCCCACATCTTGGTTTTCTGCGACATGGGGGTCTGTTGTACCAATGTACCAAACAACTGTGGCTCTACCCTGAGTATCTCGTCTACCAGGACTTCCAATTCACAATCTAGGAACTTGTGGTTCTTCTTTGGGGGCATGGTGATGGGTGGTGGTGGTGATTGATGTGTGTGTGTGTGTGTGCAAGTGGGGGTGTGTGAGTGTAGGTTTAGCTGGGTGTGTGTGAGGGTGCTATTTGCAAGTGTGGTAATGGTGTGTGGCTTGTGTGATGCATGAGCTGTGAGTGTGTCTGTGGTTGCTGTGTGATGGTGTTGTTTGCTGGCAGGTCTGTGGGATTTGCAAAGGCTCATGGTAGGGATTTGTGGCCTTTATGTAGGTGGGGTTGGGGGTGTGTCCTTGTTCAATTTTTTCACCCACCCCCAGTATTTGTTGGCTTTGTGGTAGCTTGTTTGGCCTTTTTTTAAAACTTTTTTCCCTTGGTGCTTTGGGTGCATGTAGGAGTCGTTCTTGTGTCCGAGTCGGACGCTGCTGTTGTCTGATGCGATGTTGTCCGACTCGTTCCCGCTGTGTTTCAGGTTGGTTTCATGTGCGGCGTACGAGTCGGTCGCGGAGTATTGGGTTGATTCGGCTGGGTTTTGTGTGCGTGTGGTCGTACGGCTTGTGCTCCATGCGAGTCGGTCGTGTTTCGCACGCATAGCATCGTACTACGCGGGTCGGAGTTCGCGGGTACGTTTCGTTCGGTCGCTATCCGGGTGCGTGTCGGTCGGTTAGTTTCGAGTGTTTTTCCGGCCGGATGGCTTGTTTCCGTCCGGCTCGGTCGTTCGTTTTGTATTCCGTCCGCGTCGGTCGGGTTTCACATGCATTTCATCGTACTACCCGGGTCGGACGGCGCCGGTTCGTGTCGGTCGGAATAAATTCCCGCACCAAGTTGGTCGGTACGTTTTCCGGCCCAAATCGGAATCGACCCCTAAGTCTCTGAAATGGAAGTTCAAAATACTCAGCAGGGCAAGGCAGCAGGCTTTGGCCTAAAAGGGCTTCATGAGGTAGGATATCAGTTAGATGATGTCCTGGTAAAGCTGTTGAGTTTTGGCAGGAAATCTCCAAGCGGGGGAAATTCAAAATTCGTACCCAAGTAAGGTCCCTCACCAACCAGACAATTTTGCCGCCTTCGCCCATTGAGGATTTCTACCATCGAATTTAGTCACTTTTTAAAATTTCTGATTCCTCCAGCAAGGCAAGGCTGAAAGCCTGTATCCAAACAGGGCTCCATGAAGCCAGATAGCTTCTCCACAAAATTCAGCTGAAACTGATTTGCTGCCGCAGAAAAGATCAGAGTTGGAGCAACCTAAATATTTGGCCCAAAGGCAAGGCACCTCCATCATATTGACTTGGCAGGTTTGTTCAGGTCCTTCAGAGGTCTTTAGAGCCAACAGTTTCTGAGTCCCCGTGTTAGACCTGCAATCCTTGGTGTGGTCTCCCCTGTCTTTTTGCCTATATCTCCTGTATTTTTGGTATTGTGTGCTGGACTTCGTGTTTGCTGGTTGCTGTACTCTGGGCACTTTACCACATTACCATTGCCGATGTTTGTTCTGATCAAATTGCATGTTATTTTGCCTTGGGAAGCTTGACCATACCTTTATGCCTTCGTGTGCAAAATTTGAATGTATATGAAAGTGTATTAATCCAAACCTTAAATCCTTTTCAAACTATTATTAGAATGCAACGTAAATGTGGGAAATTTCAAGCTCTAGAATCAGTGCATGCAGCAAAAGGAAAGGTTGCTTTCTATCATTAGATTTTAGAGTACAGCACAAATCAGAAGAACCTTTAGTTTTATTGGTTAATCGAGTACCAGCAAAAGATAAAACATTGGCTAAGAATAAAAAATAATTTCCAAAATACAAGACGCTATTTCATACTTGTTAGAAAATAACATATACACTACCAGAATTTGAAACTGAATGACTTCATACATACCACTGACCTACTAGTTGAAGTTGATAGTAGCATAGGCAAGTTTAAAAAAATGTGTAAAGAACACTCAGAAGAAATATATGAGCACTATAGTATACTATACACCCACATCATTGAAAAGATTTAATGGGTGATGCCTTAGAACCGTATCACATGAGAAAGGCTACAGAATATCCTGTTAGCATTTGGGAAAAAACTTTAGAGGCTCGATGTAATCCAATTTTATTTCTGACTTGAAAAGAACGGTGATTCAATGATCATCCTATTCCAATTTCAGCAGCAGAATATTGTTTTACAAGACTATGTTGAGATGAGCCATGTTTTAGGCAAAACATAGCTCATATTTTCACTTTACTATAAGAAAGTGAATTATATGTTACCTCTTATGCTATTGCGCATGTGATATGAACTGCAACAGGATTTATTGACATAACTGCTATAGATTTCCTAAATAAAGTGGAAAGTAATGATGAAAACCTAGAATATAACTTAATAATATCATGGCATGTCAGTGAGGTACAAATATTGGTTCCAAAGACATGGCGAACTAAAATGAATGTTGAGGAATTTGGGACCACTAACTTGGTTTCTTACTTTGAAATGTGCCAAATGCCTATGGGAGGATGTATACACTTTCCTACTA
Organism: Calotriton arnoldi; assembly: GCA_963921515.1. Taxonomy (NCBI): domain Eukaryota; kingdom Metazoa; phylum Chordata; class Amphibia; order Caudata; family Salamandridae; genus Calotriton; species Calotriton arnoldi. The sequence continues at coordinate 835,721 of CAWUFW010006646.1, forward strand.
GAAGCTAACAATAATTTGACCCATGTGGCTGTGAAAACACCAGGGAGATTGTGTTCTTTAGATCCAGCACATTTTTGCAGATTTTTTTAATCACAAGTTTTAAACTATGCATAAGTTCATAACAAATAAAAAGTCCCCTAGGAGAGGTTGTTGATTTCTTTTGGGGAAAAGAGTACCAAGTGAGAAGTGCACCTCATATTCATGTGCTGTTATGGATAAAAAATACACCAATATTTGGATATGACTCTGATGAATCTGTTCCTCAGTTTATTGAACAATATGTTACTTGTGACATCCCAAAAAAAAAAAAAAAAATTTCAAAGTCAGAAATGCAAAAATACTAGTTAAGAAAATTTAAAAACAGATCGAAACAGTATACTAAATGTTGTTTTGAATACCCAAGACCAATTTTGAAACAAGGAAGAGTGAATAATCGTATGTCTTCTGTTAGGCATGCTGTGTAAAGGAAAGTACCCCAAAACACATACAATTTAAAAAAGAGGACACGCATCACAGCGTATTAATGACTACAACCCTTTAATACTGCATATGTGGAATAGGAATATTGATATCCAATTTGTTGCTGATAATTCAACTGCTGTTGCCCGATATGTGACTTCATACATTACTAACGCTGAGAAAACTGATATGAAGGAAGTATGGGAAGAAATATCTGCTGAGCAATCTATAACTAAAAGGCTGTATCGATTTAGCCTTCAAATACTATCTCACAGAGAGGTTAGCAGTTATAGGCATGTGACCATTTAAGATCTTCAAGTTTGTAGGCTAAATCTCAGGCTATTACATGGCTTAGTTTAAGATTGGCATCGTGACAAAGAAGCGTTTAAAAAGGTTTACCAGAAATTGAGTATGTTGCTCACTTTGATACTGAAAACAAGAACATTGTAAAAACTAATTTAATAGACACATACTACCCTAACAGAAGCCGTTTATTGGAACATTTATCACTATGTGAAGTAGCTCAATTTTATACTTACAGAAATAATATTGTTGAGGATGTTCATACTGAAAACATCAATGTGAATGGAACAGACAGCTGCCTAATGCTTCAATCGAAACCTACACTAATTAAACACCTCAAATGTATCTGCACGCAAAGAACTTTGGTGTCCATTACAATGTCGGGCGGATAAAAATCCGCCACCAACCACAGTGGCGAAAATCCGCCCGCCTACACCCTCTGAATACCGACCGAGCAATCACGATGCCGCGAACCGAAAACCGCCGGAGGCGTAAAATAAACAGAAAAAACCGCCCGCCCATGTCCGAGTCCAAGTCCATCCGCCCGCCACGGACGGAAAGACGCCCGACAAGCCAAAACCGCCCGCCCTGACGACCGAGACACCGCCCGTTAAATTAGGATCGTACCGACATGAGCGCGGGAAATCCACAAATACACCGCCCGCCAGCGCAAACAACAGTGACGAAAATGGACACGGCGGAAGCCCTGGCGGCCACGTCCATGCACAGAAACCATCCGCTGACGAAAACAAACACACACAACATGGCTAACAAGTCCACACAGCAACCCACGCACAAAAACCCAAACACAGTACACATCCCTGAAACACCCCCCCTGGACATACAAATCAACTACAAATCCCAGAACACCAGCCACAACACACCTCAAAACAACAGACCATCATGACACACCCACATAGGTAAGTACAAAACCAGCCCCTTCACAGACCACAACCCCCTGCAACATTACAAACTGAGGACGAAAGCACACAACACAGCGAGACAGAAAGGACAGCAGCACACCACAGACACGCACCTATCACACCCATCACCACCACCACCAAACACCTGACCCACAAACCCCCTGCACATCACACACCACACACCGCACCAGCACCACAAACACCAAAACACACACCATGGCATCACACAGAATGCCCAAGTTCACTTCCACCGAGCTGACGGTCATGGTCGACGAGATCGTCAAGGTGCACCCACAAATCTATGGCAACCAGGTCCAACAGACACCACTATCCACCAGAAACCGGTTGTGGAGCAGGATCGTAGACCAGGTCAATGCAGTCGGGAACGTTCCACGCAACAGAGGAGAAATTAACAAAAGGTGGAACGACCTCAAAAGCGTGGTCAAGAAGAAGGAGAGCAAAAATCGAGAGCTGGCTGCCAGGACTGGCGGAGGGAATCCCGCGCTATTCAAGACCTACAAGGCGTGGGAGGAGAAGGTGCGAGTCATTATACATCCGGAGATCCTCACCGGATTACCAGGGGAGTGGAGGCTGGTAAGTACAAACAAACGTATACCAGCACACCGCTATGTAATCACATGCACTACCACCATGCCATAGCTCCTAGGGACAAACACCCCCATGTCCAGTACACAATACACAAGACATCACCCACACATGCAACAGACACTCACACACACTCAGCCCAAAGCTACCAACTAACAAAACCATGGGGGCATGTGTACAGTCAGCCAGCACCGCAACTTCCACCAGGTCCCCTTGTACTCCAGATGCGCCAGAATGAGCACTCCCCACACCCACATCCATGTGTCCGCCATAGCTGCACTGACCGACAATTAACAGGTAAGTAGCCGGAACACAAAGACAGTGGGTCGGAGGGGGACAGCTGAAGTAAAACACCCACCAGGCCCCCACTACCACAGACCAGCAAGGTGGAGCACACCCCACATCCATGTGTCCGCCATAGCTGCACTGACCGACAAGTAACAGGTAAGTAGCCGGAACACAAAGACAGTGGGTCGGAGGGGGACAGCTGAAGAAAAACACCCACCAGGCCCCCACTACCACAGACCAGCAAGGTGGAGCACACCCCACATCCATGTGTCCGCCATAGCTGCACTGACCGACAAGTAACAGGTAAGTAGCCGGAACACAAAGACAGTGGGTCGGAGGGGGACAGCTGAAGTAAAACACCCACCAGGCCCCCACTACCACAGACCAGCAAGGTGGAGCACACCCCACATCCATGTGTCCGCCATAGCTGCAATGACCGACAAGTAACAGGTAAGTAGCCGGAACACAAAGACAGTGAGTCGGAGGGGGGACAGCTGAAGTAAAACACCCACCAGGCCCCCACTACCACAGACCAGCAAGGTGGAGCACCCCTCCCTCCCAGTACCATGTGGCATCCATTGCATTGCGCACTCAGAAACAACCTGTAGGTGGGAAACTGTACAGGGCGGGGCGTCTGTAGGCATGAGGACTGTACTACGACTGACACATGGGACATGTCACGTAGCAGAGGAACACGCAGCACTGCTCCCAGTCACAATAATGAGACCAATGTGCACACGGACATGTTCAACAGAGTCAAACCCCACATGACCTATCACAGATACAGCAACACCTAAGGAGCCACGTCTGCATGTACAAGTCCCACTGGAGCACAGACCCACACGGCAGGCACTGTGCCACCCATCACACACATCAGCAACACCATCGAAGTCCTGTCCATGTAGTCCTCACTGCCTGTCACCCACACATCGTACAACAACGCCCACGTAAGACAGACCGTACTAGAAGTAACAGCTTGGAACCACAATATTGCACACAAAGACAACCGGACCCATGAAACACACAGGCACACAATGCACATTCAACATATCATCCATCTCATCTCACAGCCACAATGTCATGAAAGGTATGACATCCGAACAGCTGGCCCTCATACAGTAGACATGCAAAGATACCTGCCCATGACAAATCAAGTGCCTGCAGTGACCGAAGCGCACGTCACACTGCGAATAACGACACACATAATATAGTCAACACCCCAAGAGCACAGCACTGATGCACATGTACCAGGGCAGCACGCACACAAAGGAATTGGCCCATCTGCAATACGTCGTGTGGCACACAACAAGCACGAACTCACAACATTGCTACCAATGTGATGTCCATGAATAATAACAGTCAGCAGATATTCCGGCCATGTGAGACAGACACACACCTTTGTCCATGCACTGTCACGTTGCCAGAACACATGTCACGTTCTGCACCCATTACCCACAGCATGTACCCCAAAAGCATATTTCAACCCAAGAGCGTTTAGGGGCTGTACCCCCTTCTGGCATCAGCGTACCTAAGCGTTCCATCCCTCCCCCTAAACCATCGTTCAACCCAACATCGTCGATGGTCCTGGAGCACGCATACACACGAGCCACAAAATGTAGGAGCATAGCAACACACACCCATCGGCATTGCTAATCCGTCCCATGCCACATGTCCACATCACACAGACCCATTGCCTAGTCCACGCATACACACATCGTACATCCACACACACGCCACTGGGAAACCTGTGCACGACAGTGCACGAACTGTGAATGTCAGACAACCAATACATACTTTGCTAGGTGCAACACAATGACCCATCTCATCCTCCCCACAGGTGCCGAACTGCTGGATGCTGGAGAGGGTGACAGCAGCCAGCACAGCCAGTCCGCAAGCCCCCGACCCGGACTCACGGATGTAGAGGAGCTGGACACCTCTCCGGACACGGACCACCCAGCAGGCCCATCTGGAGTGGCAGGGCACAACCGCTCCCCAGGGCCCCTCCTGCCCACCAACCCATCACCCAGGGCTGCTGACCAGTCACAGACCCCTGCTGCCACAGCCGTTGCAGCCACCACCACCGCCGCAACCACCACCACCGCCGCAACCACCACCACCACGCCATCCCTCGCCACAGCCCCTGCGCAAGGGTCAGCACAGCCGTCGGGCTCCACCCTGGGAGCCAGAGCGAGGACCGTGGTGAGCAATGTGGCTAGTGGGCAGGTTGGTGGCAGCAGTACTGGTAGGAGGAGCAGGGCCAGGCCAACGCCAACTGTGCCTGGGAGCCAAGCCCTGCCGCCAATCGACAGAGTCCTTGGGGCCTATGAAGAGGCCCAAGGCGAATGGGCCAGGTCGGCAAGCGACACGCGGGAGGTCCTTGCGGTGTTGAGGTCCATGGACGCCCATATGGCCCAAATCGCGGCCCTCATGGGCCAGCTGGTGGTGGGGGGGAGGGCACAAGCAAGGCCAGCAACACCACCTCCGCCACCACCTGCTGTGGTGCAGGCTCGTGCAGCATCGCGTTCCCCTGCGTCCACAGCGAGTGAGCACTCCTCAACCACCACCAGCGGAACATCAACACCCCCCCCTACCAAACGTGGAAGGGGCCGTCCGAAGAGGAAACAGGTGTCCAGAGAGGACTTCGCCCGCACCAAACGCCAGTGAGTCAGCCAGCCACCTTGACCACCTACTGCATTGACTTGTAATACGATCCTACCCCACACTGCCATGTGAATGGCATGTGTCTGTTGGACTGTGGACATAGAACTCCATGGGTACACCTTGACCATCACGCAGCCATGACCGTCAACTCATTGTCACAGCATGCACCACATTTGTCATCACCTTGCACACAATCACGTCACTGCTGTTAATAAATACACCTTGATCACAATCGGCTTAATGTGTCCTGGGTTTATTCCACGATGTGCAATCGCCACCATGAGCAGAAATGCATCTGCTGTGTGGCATGTCGATGGGACAGGAGAGACTGCAGGGACCTAGGGGTGAAAAACAGAACAAGAGTACATTCAATGAGTGTGTCACACACTCATCACACAGTACTTGTCACCAACTACAAGGAATGCACACACATCTCACAGAGCAACAGGGCACAATGCTACAGCCACTGTCAGTGGCATACCAACCTGGACATGGACCATTGACACACAGCACTCAGTGAACAAAAGGCCCCCGTAACAGAGCACACATACACCTGCACAACTACAGCTACATCAGCCGTCGTACATGGTCACTCACCGTCAAGTGAAGTAGCGGGCGATGAGCTGCTGACGCACATTCACAGCTTCATCCTCTCCACTGTCCTCTTCACTGGAGCTGTCCTGGTCTGCAGGCTGGGGCCCTGGTTGATCTCCGTCATCCACAATTAGGGGGATCTGCTTGCGGATCGCCAGATTGTGCAGCATGCAGCAAGCCACAATTATCTGGCACACCTTCTGTGGGGAGTATGCCAGTGCACCCTCGGTGCGGTCCAGGCATCTGAACCTGGACTTGAGGAGGCCAAAGGTCCGCTCAACCACACGTCTGGTCCTCCCATGTGCCTCATTGTAGCGTACATCTGCTGGGCTCCCAGGACGTCGTAATGGGCTGAGCAGCCAGGGTCCATTCGGGTAAGCAGAGTCACCTGGGTGTGAGGGACACAGAGAACCGTTGCAATTCCAACTGGACACAAGACAGCATCGCACAGCCAGCACGCTACACTACTCCACATACTCACCAACAATCCAGCCACGGTCCGGTTGCAGATTGGTCATCAGACGTGGTAGGATGCTGTTGCGCATGATGTGCGCGTCATGGGCCGATCCTGGGAATTTCGCACACACGTGTGTGATCACCATGTCCGCAAGGCACACCACTTGCACATTCAGGGAGTGCGTGGGCTTCCGGTTGCGGTAGAGGTGCTCGGTGGCCTGTGGTGCAACAAGGCCAACATGGGTGCAGTCTATTGCACCAACGACGTGGGGGATTCGTCCAAGAGCATAGAATGCACACTTCACTGCCACCAATTCACGAGCCCTGGGGAAGCGGATGTATCTGTTCCTGTACAGCATCATGGCTGACAGTACATCCCTGAGCACCATGCTGAACATGGGTTGGGACATCCCACCTCCACTGCGCACTGTGTGCTGGAATGACCCAGTGGCGAAGAAATGCAGTGCAGCCATCACCTTAGCCGTGGGGGTGAATGCTTTTGGATACACCCTGCGAGGATGGAGGTGGGGTTCCAACAAGACACATAGACGATGCAGGGTGGGTCGGTCCAGACGATATTTGCGGATGACCTCAACATCCACCATGTCTGACAGCAATTGGTAGGGGCGATGAATGTTTGGTCTCCGCCAAGGAAAGATGGAAGTGAACACATGTCAAAGCAACACGCCACATGGCATATTCACATACACAAAACATAAATGACTGAGCAGGCAATTGAATGACAGAACGGCTGACAAGTAGGGACAGCACAGCCACAATACACTTACACAGGTCCCCTACCAATAGCAATGGGCAGTGACACACACCATTGCTATGAGCATGCACATGGGGAGTTAGGCCTTAACAACTTGTAAGGCATGCTGATGGTAACAGACTGCATATTCGGTAAGCTGCAACACCACGGCAACATGACTAGCTGCTGTGCATCACACTGCTTCCGAGGCTGGGTGTGTAGGGCACACACCAACAACGCTATGGACACAGGCTGAGCGGCCAAAACAATTGGGACCGGTGGCACGAGGGGATATGAGACAGTCATTGATGTCCCTACTGCACCCTAAGTACAGCACTGTACGGATCACACCTCCAGAAACATTGACAGGTGTACACATTGACAGCCCCATGCCGACACGGCTGTGTGCTTGCAACTACACATCACAAGTGACACGTAACATTGCACGTGCCAAGTGGCAGATGTACATAGTGAAAGATGGCATGTGTGTGCATATGCATATCCCATGCTCCCATGCCAATGTGTACATGATGATGTTCCTACATACATGTGGAGGCTGAGCACTGGCCGTCCCTGCCTATGCACACAGCATGTTGTGGCCCTGTCCATTGTGGACCTGCACCCACACGCAAATCATGGCCACACCTGCAGATGCATTGCGCACATTATACTGTGTGGTGCACATGGCATCAGCGGACTGTACCCGGCATGGGCCAGGCCCTTACGGCCAACTCCAATGACCCTCGCGGTTGCACCCTGCGTGTTCCACTGTGGAGGTAGGCGTCCATGGCCAGCTGGGAGCAGGCCAACGTCTGCAATTGAAGCTGCCAGACATGGTACATGAATCGCAGCAGCTTGTACCCACTGAAACGGCCCCAGGGGGTAATATGTGTGTGTGAGTGGGACAGGCATAATCACAGCTACCTGGCACTGCAGCCTGGCACCCCTCGACGACACCTGCTGCTGCCACCACTCCACCTACACGTGGATGACGCTGAGGACATGTCCAGGTCCACTCACCAGCGAGGAGCTGGAGAACCTGGATTCCGTGCTCCACGCACACTGCACATGGCTATTCCTTGCGAAAGTTGTGTGTGAGAGACAACTGCAGTGTGTGTGGGTGTGCATGTGGGGGACACACATGTCGTTGCTCCTCAGCACTATGAGTCAGAGCCTGTGGAGTACAGACATGCACTGCTCACCATGCTGGCTGCAGGTGGCATGGGTATGTGAGCTCTCGGGCGCTTTGACCTGTCTGTCCCTCCCGAGTGGTGGTACATGGCAACTTCATGTCAGACATCCAGTGACACAGACAATTGGCAATGCAGGTCTCAGTGCACTTGTTGGTCGTGTGGAAGTCAGGCTGGGGCCATGCTGCCCTTCTCAGTCCCAGCAGGCCTGGCCTGCACATTGACTGCACAATGCCAGTAGGTGCCGACACAGACTGCCTAGTGGGTTACATGTGTCTCCTGTTCAGGACCCCCGGATGAGCGCTTACTCTGCACTGTCGATTGGACACACCATGACTCGTGATAGGGATGTGTGTGAGAGATAGTGGCACTGAATGTGACCTTCGTTGCGGGGTGGGCCATGCACAGGGCGAGTACGCTGATGGTTGCGCAGTGTTGGTCACAGTGGGTACACCCACACAGATGTGTTGCCTTGTGATCTTTTTCTAGGTCAGCCTGACAATGGACAGTAGATGTGGGCAGGCTACACATTGCTCGATGTGCTGTCTATGTGCATGTGCATTCACACCAGGCACAACTGCCCCTGCACATGTGACCCCTGCTGCACTCAGTGCTGGGTCTGTTGAGCTGATGCACCGTCTGTGCGTGGGGCAGACAGCTCTGCTCACTTCCGTCATTGCCCATGACATCACTTTGCCGCAGGTGACATGGATCATGGAGGGCCCACATGTACGCGTGGGTGGACTACACAAGACTGTCCAATGGTTGTCACCCCCAGTCAGTGCTTCGAATGGGAAGTATGTGGTGCTGGTACTCATTTTGCTGTGTCGAGTGTGCGGGGCTAGGTGCGGGGCTACATGCAAGACATGGGAAGGTCATCGGCTTATCTACTAGTTGCAATACACACGAGACATGTATTTTTCTGACCACATCAGGGGCATTCCTTAAACTAACTGAAAGTCAAACAGTTATCTTTTACACTGTCCTCATGGCCTCCCCTCGCTCACACCAATATGCATTTGCACATGAGAAGCTAGCGCATGCACAAGCAGCTCCAAGCTCGCCCCAGAGAGGCCAAGGAGTGTATGTGTGGGTCCAGTTGTACATGTGGTCTGTCTCACGGTATAATTAGTGGCGTGACGCCGTCCACATGCGTGTTGCCCTGACTCGAGACCCGGGCAACATTGACAATGCATGACAGGCTCCACAGTCCGGATACACCACCTGCAACACACAGAGGCTGTAGCTGCCCTAGCAGGCCAGTCCGCGTCCAACTGGAGCTCATGGCCCCACACATTCACTCTTTGGCCTCTCTGGGGCGAGCTTGGAGCTGCTTGTGCACGCGCTGGCTTCTCTGTTGCAATGGCATGTAACGTGTGTGGGTGTATTGTCAATGGGTGGGATGGTGCGAGCCACCTTCCGCGACGTCACTGCTGCTTGTGATGTGTGCGTCCCCCACTACTTCCATTTGACTTGTGCCATACTACACATTGTGGATGTGTTGCCTGCGTGATGTGACAAGGATGAGCGCGCCATGACCTCTCACCCACCATGCTCTACTGCCATCCCGTGCCCTGGATTGCCTGTGCAAGTGGACAATGTTGGGGATACACCAGGTCGACAGGGGATGTGAGTGCCTTGGCAAGGGCCTGGCGGATGCGCAGCAGTATCCGGCATGTCCACGGAGGGTGGGCTGACGTCTACACTTGATGCGGCATTGTTCGTGTGCCCGCCTGTTGTGCACACACGAGTTCACATTCGTCACCAGACAGGTGGTCTTTACAGATTCCCACGAGTGCGCCAATGTACTGTTCCTGAGTCCTCCCAACACAGCGTGTTTCAACATTGCATGTGCACACCTACCCGTCACACCAACCCACCTGAGCCATGCGTAACTCCCGCTTCACATGACACATGTGTGTCTCCCACAGTTGTGCTACTCATTTGCGTTGACATACAATGACAGTGGACTACATGGTCATCTCACGACTGCCGTGTACTTCACACACTCTCATCCTCTCTCATTCGTACTTGTGAAATGAATCAGCACAGACACATTGTTGCTTCAAGCCATGTATTGGGAATTATGTCCTCTGTGATGCAGTATAGTGAACACTACTGGCAGCGAAGTGCATGTGGAGGATATACTCAGCATGATTACACATAGCATAGGGTGTAGGGGTACAGTGATTAGTTGTTGACTGTGGGATGTGGGCTTTAGAGTTACAACTGCTTAGCCGTTGGTGTGCTAATGTACATTTGCTAATTACTGTGGTGCTGCTGACTGACACAGACAGTATACATTTAGCCTACCAGTCCGCTTCTCATCATGGGCACAGTGCATCTCAGTTCCATGTTACAGGTTTGCTGCTATGGTTACTCATACCCACGTGCGTGGAGGTGACATCAGGGCATGGGCTTACGTGCATGCAACGGCGTCCCACTTGTTGTTGCGATGTGGTGGGTACTGGCCATGTCACAGTCACTGGGCTCATGTTGTTGGTGGATGCACTTGGTGTCCATGCAAAGGTCCTGGCACGGATGTTCAGAGGGAGGTGTGGTGACAGCTCTCACATACTACAGAGGGACGATTGCTGTCCACTGACCGGTGCATATGTTCATGGGCGCAGGATCCATATCATGGCATGGTTGTACGTGCAGTTCTGTCCATGTGGTTGCCATACACAAATCCAATGCCTCTGCCTCCCCTGTTCATGCAGAGTTACTGGATGTGATGAGGAACAGGGTGCATTTCCCAAATAGTATCAGATGTCATGGCAGTGTAGTTGTTGTTGTGGTGTCAGTTGCAGGTTGCATGGTGTAGTAGTTGTACTGGTAACTGCCTAGTCCGTGCGTAAGCCAAGCATGGGTACGGTGTGGGACATCATTGCTCAATTGGGGGTCTGGCGACGGGGCCCGACGAATTGACAGGTTGTCAGGAATGCAATACCTTCCAGCAGGGCTTCCATGGCATTGGTGGTGGACATGGTTGCCATCCAATGTAGCGGATGGTGGCTGTCAAGGTGTTGGTCGTGAGTTGTCCCTTGTAGGAGCATGATGGGACATGTTGGATGGCATTCGATGTAACTGTAATCCATTATCCGTCGTGTGGAGGCACAGTGGTCCCATTGCAGTGTGGGTCCGATAGTCGCCACATACGCCATGCCCCCATAGGCTGAACAGACCCTGTCGTGGGCGTCCAGGGGTTGAATAGTTGTAGCAGGTCCACCCTTGGACATGCCGGGTTGGAGAGACATAACTCCACAGGATAGTAGAAGGGACACCTCCGACAGTAGAAGACGGGGATGACGCAGCTGAACAATGCGATGCGGTAAGTTAGTCGGTAACTTACGTTCAGCAAGGCCAGATTGTCACATCCCAATATCTGTATCAGGTTATGTTTGTACAGCTTGATCTGTCCGGCGTAGTTGGGTAGGTGTGGTGCAAGTGCCATTTTGCTGCAGGGCGCTGTGGTGGCGTGCTCCGGCTGTCTGTGCAGTCTGCAGAGTGCAACCTCCGATGTTGCTGGGAATTCTGTAATGGTCGTAGGGAGGCAGGACTTGTGTTATGTTGGCTTGTGCGGAGGACACGGGCCCTCATCCCACAGGCTTCTCTGAATGGTCAAGGTCAGTGGTGTCTGACTCCTTCCAGATAACTTGCATGTGAACCACATGGGGAGTGTTATCATTTCTTCTTTCCGTTGTGAATGTTCTTTGGTGTTATGCGCTATCTGCCCTGTGGCCGCTTCCTTCTGCATGCCTGTGTTGGGCTTTGTTTGGTGCAATGACTGTTGTCTCCGGCTTGTTTAGTCGGGATGTGGTTTCACAGTGGGAATGGAAGGTCATTCGGTGCTGTCTCCTCTCCCGTGTGTGGGCAGCAGGCTGCGTTTCCGCTATACGTTGGGCCTTGTGTTATAATTGGTCCCACCTGTTGTCTTTCCCCGGTATCTTTGATGTTACGTATTGCATGTCTTGTTATTGGGTGCAGGGTGGCATCGGTGTTTCTGTGTGGTACTGGCGTACCTTTTCCCGACGGGGTCCATATTCTGATGGGTGATGTTGCCTCCGCTGTGTGCTTCGCCGTGTTTTGCACACAGGGGTGTGTCCTGATGTGGCGTGACGTCACTGACATGTTCGGGTCAGTTGTGTGACGTCAGGTTGGCAACAGTGAATTGCCGGTTGGGGACATGACTGTGGCAGGGCTGTCACGTGACATGTGCGTTCTGGGTGGTGCTGGTGTGTGTGGTGTTTTGTTGTGACCCTGTGTTTGTGTGCGGCGCATGCATTGCGCTGGCGTTGGCCTCTGCGTTGTGCGCATGTGTGGGTGCAGTGGTGGATGTGTCGTGTCCACGCAGGGATGTCGGGGGGGCCATATACAGTTTTCCCACCCTTGCACTGTGTGCGCTGTTTGCGTGCCCCTGTTGTGTGTCTGCCTACCTGCGTCGCCGCGGTGCGTTGACTCCTGGGTGCTGCATCATGTGGAGCATGGGGAGGGCCTGCAGTGCTGGATTCATGCTCGGGGGTCCGCCTCTTGCTATCCGTACTGTGCGTTCGGTTTTCCGCCTTGCTTTCACGTGCGGTGTCTCTTAGCCGGGGAACTGTTTGGTTCTGGCATCGTAATTTGTACGCCGGGCGGTACGTGATTTCGTCGGACGTTGTGTCTCCATTAGGCCGCGCCGCTCCGTGAACGGGCGACCTTTGATGGCGGACGGCGTCGCTGGCGTACGGGCGGTGTTTGGCTGTCTTTTCGCATCCTAATGGGGCGGGCGTGTGTGCTGTGGCGGGCGGACGGTAACTGGTGTTTTTTGCATCCGCCAGCACGGCGGTGGTGCTTCCGCCCGCCATCCTAATGGGCCCCTTTATTTCTTGGCATTGTTACAGCTTTTTAAACTATGGCAAAAAAGGAAGAATTGATTGGAACATTTATATCATATAAAAATATTTTTATACATTTTGACTCTATATTACAATGCCAGAATTCACAATTTATGTTGACATGTTGGACCAAGAAAATGTACATTAAAAAAGTCCAATCAGAAATATTATGCAATGCTGCAAGTACCAATAACCTTTGAAATATAACACTTGCAGACCCAATTGGGGAACAAATATTGCTAATAAAGGAACAATTGATATGGGTAAGGTTGAACGTGCTATGGGCGAAATGCTTAAGAACAGAAAAAAGTTTGTCTACCTCTTATTACAATTAAATTAAGATCAACATGAAATATTTGAGGAAATTAAAGAAAGAGTTGATTATGGACTTCAACATGAACATGGTTTATATATATTTTCAGGTTTTTAGCCTATATTAATATAAATATCAGGCCAGGCTGGTACAAGGAAAGGTTTCCTTATAAAAGTTATAGCTGCTTATCTTCAAAAAGTAACCAACTCAAGCTTATTTTGTGTTGGTATTGCTCCAACTGGATTAGCAGCGCATAATATTAAAGGAATAACATTACACCAACTACTACCAGTGGAACTCAGTAATAAACTGGAAAACTTTACATTAAATTGTGATACCTCAAAAGAACTTCGTAGAGTTCTCAAAAAGCTACACATTTTGATTATATAGGAGGTTAGTATGGTTTCGAACTTCATGATGGCTTTTGTTCACTTACGTATGACAGAAATTCCGTAGACATCACATGATAATCTATTTGCTGGTAAATATGTGATTGTTTTTTGCTACGTACTTCAACTTACTCGCGTTAAAGGGGACCCAATATTTAAAATATTACAGAAATTTGAAACTCCTTAGTAAGTATAGGTAATGTTAATATTTGGTTACACTTCTCACATAGGGGCCGATTAGGATGGCGGGCGTACTTTAGTCCGCCCGCCATCCCAGTGGTAACGGGACCGGCCACCAGACATGCGGCGGTCCCGCAGCCCTGATTAGGATGCGCATTCCGCAATTTAACAATGCGGCGGATGCTGCTTACAGCAGCACCGGCCGCAATGTCAAGATAACATGTTGTGCATTTCCATGCACAACGTGGCAGGCACCGCGCGGGAAGTGCACCCCCCACCCCCTGGGGGCCCGCAACGGGCCCCCAAAACAAATCCCCACCAGCTGCCACCATGGAAAGGCGTTTAACCGCAAGCATCCTAATATGGATGGCGGTGCCTGCTAGGCACCGCCACCATATCAGGGGCCAAGTCCTCCCGGCAGGCAATCGGAACGATTGCCGACCAGTGGAAAAGCAGCAGACGCACTTTGCGTCTGCCGCGATACCCCCCGCCATCATAATATGGCGGGGGGTATTACTCGTTACGATACCGTAACGGTCGCCACCGCCGGCTCGGCGGTGGCGAACGTTACGACATCGTAATGACCTCCATAGTGAGGTTGCACAAAATATGAGACAAGCAAATGAAGACGAATGTGGGAAAATATTAATATATATTAGGCTAGGAATTGTTATATAAATTGCAAAAAATTCTTCTGACAAGAAGTATATCTACTTTTTTTCTGACATTTAAAAAACTCCAGGTGACGTTATCCATTATCTTCTTTTGAAATTATTATCCATTGTTTGGTTGATGCCAACCATAAAAGAAGGTAGTGGTTTAAATAAGAAAATATTATCAACGGAAAAGGAAAAATTATACATTTGCCTTGTAAAGATTCTTTTAAAACTCATGGAGCATATATCCCTGTATCAAAAACATTTCCTATAAAATTATTGAACATGGAGAAATAGCCACGTAATTTTGCAATTCAATTTGGATGTAGAACAAGGACTTGTAAATGGAACTGTGCAACATATAGTAAAGTTTCTATAGTACAAAAGTAGTGATGAGATTGAATTTGTTATTGTCAAATTTTACAATATTAAGGACCCAAAACACATTGCAAGAGCAACAGCAAGATTTTGACTAATGAAACACATATATTCGAAGAGAACAATGTCCTTTATATTTAGTTTATCCTGTTACAATACAAAAATCTCAAGGTTTTAGTTTGGATTATGTATTAATTAACATTGGCTCAACATTTTTAAAGAGGGTATGGCATATGTTGCTTTATCTCGTGTAAACAATTACAAGGACTATATATTATAGATGTAGATGACACCAACAATAATACAGACACTACAAGTGGTGTAAGAGATATTGTGGATGTTTATACAGGAACTGTTCATTTTTCAATAAATGAGCAACAGGATGCCCAGGAATCTTGTATGGCTATTCTGGAAACAGTAGCAGATGACAGTTTCCCACATACAGATCGTTTTGCTCTTAGCAACTATTGGAACATGAATATTTCCATTACTTAAATGCTTTCTCAATAGTCATTGGAAGATTAGTACACCTTCCTATTCCTGATTGTAAATCAATATCATTTAAAAATGTTATACATCAAGCTGTGCATTCTAACTTTTGTTCAAACTGTGGATCTAAGGAAGTGCGGACAGTCAGCATCAGCCCCCATGCCCTGCTGCTGATGCTCTCCACGTTAGCTCTTTTGCCTCCGCCCCCTGTCATCTGACATCACACGCCAGGACAGCAATGCCTATGGTGTGCTCTCATTGCAGTGTACGACTTTGAAAGGAATTTAGTGCACAATGTTAAAAAACAAAATATCATTTTTAAAAACGATACTCAAGCCTACTTCACTGGAATTTTGTACTTTTGGGACTCTGGTTGCTGCAGGTTCTGCTGGATGCCCAAAGACTGCCAGGAGTGTGTGGCTGGACTTTTGAGACTCTGGATTTTGAGGAAGGCTGGTTGCTGCAGGTTCCGCTGAACGCCTAAAGACTGCAGAGAGTTTGTGGCTCACATGGCCTTGAGGTAGGTGGGGCTGTTCGTGAGAAGTCACGGGGGCTCACCTGCAGTAGGCCGACGCTAAGCCCGGTCCATGCGGCCTACTGTCATGTGACAGCAGCACCCTAAACCAACTACCCCAGTAACCGCAAGGCAGCAAAAAAAGGCCTCACAGAGTCAGGTAGCCAGGAGGTGCGAGAAACAGTTGAAAAGTCTCTCATGTACTGTAGTTCTGTCACTAAAGTCCGAACTGATAGCTGTGGCAACGGGAGCAGTTGGGATGGTCTCATCGCAGATGTTAAAAAGGGAGGTAATGGTTCCAGAAGAAGCCCAAACTTTGCATACAACATTTAGTGGTTCTGAGAAGTCAGCGGATTCCCCTCTCCAGTATGGCTAATATCTCCAACTGGGCATGAAGAACCTGAAAAAGATTTGAGACAGGACCTGCAGCAAAGTGCAAAACCTTCCAGTTATTCCCAAAAATACCCCCAAAATTATTCGGTCTGATGATATCATAAAACATACGACAGGAGATTCAGCAGGGTATTTTGCAAATGAAGTCTCGGCTCAATTATCTACGATCTCTATGACACCTGGGGGTTCGGTGCCGTTGACGGCTGCAGCAAGGTGTGGGCTCAGAAGTGAATCAGAGGGGCCAAGTTCTATGCCAGGGTTAACATTCCAGACCCAAGAAATACCGTAGCACAGAAATATTAAATTGCAGGCACTATGTCATACTGATGAAATTAGAACAGAGATAGAGGTCCGGGAACATTTGCCTTCTCTCACCAATGGTAATGCTAGCCAGGAGTCATTGCCAGCATCCTTAAAGATAGTATTAGAAGCAATATTATCTGAGATACAAGGCTTAAAGGTTCAACAGGCTCTAGATACTGCAATGGTGAATCAAAGGTTGTTCAAGATAGCAGAAAATCTTACGATATTGTCTAAGTGAATACAAGAAACCGAACAAAGAATATCAGTCTTGAAGATAAGCTGTTACAATTTCAAAATCATGTCTCACAGGAGCTAAGGGACTGATTACGATGGCAGGCGGACTTTGTCCGCCCGCCACCGTAGCGGTGATTGGGACCGCTTCCAGACTTGCAGCGGTCCCACCACTGCAATTAGGATGCGACCGCCATACTGCCGGGCGCATCCTGGGCCTTTAACATTGCGGGCGGTGCTGCTGGCTGCAGCACAGTCCGCAATGTGAAAGGTGCTTGCACCGCATTTTCCTGCACCACGTGGCAGGCACCACTCGGTGCCTGCCACTTAGTGCATGGAAATGCAGGGGGGTACCATGGGTACCCCCCAGTGCAGTGACACCCCCACCACATGGGGGCCCTGCAACGGGCCCCCAAACCCAATCCCCGCCAGCCTTTCCATGGCGGCATCGCCGCCATGGAAAGGCCTACAAAACCCACATCCTAATATGGCGGATGGTGCCTGCTAGGCACTGCCACCATATTAGTGGCCCTGGCCCTGTTCCGCCCGCCAGGCAATCGGAGCGATTGCCACCGGCGGAAAAGCTGTGGACAGACTTTGCGTCTGCCGCGATACCCACCGCCATCCTAATATGGCGGTGGGTAGTTCTCTATTTGATGGCAGAATGATCGCCACCGCTGGCCCGGTGGTGGCGATCGTTCCGCCATCGTAATGAGACCCTAAGTAAGGATCGCCAGTTAGAGTTGGAATCTATGGGAAATCACTCAAGGCGCTCAAAATTAAGATTCATGGGAATTCCAGAAGGAAGTTTGACTCATGGAGAAGTCCAGTCCTCCGGTCACAGGCTCACTGAAGCGTGGAGTACCGACGGAGAGAGCGGTGCCCCCATCCTGAGCTGTTGCCAGGTTGAGGTGGAGTTCCTTACCCAGCTATAGCGGGTCAAGTTACCACTGAAGCAATCGGATGTAGAAAATTCTGATGTATCCTTTCTTTTTTCACTTTAATTTTTGTAGCAGCAGCATCTTTGTAGGTCCTGACGAAAGCCAGACCCAACGATTTCGGGTCTCGTTGGCTGAAACATGTTGACCATCACCGTCCACCGTACGAATGCGGGTTAAATCTATACCGCTGGTGCACTGTTTTTAATCCTGACAGTGGGTGCATACGAATAAATTACACATTTTGAGCTCACTAGCCAGTTTTATCCTTCACATCTTACACGTTTTCATTGCGCTGCGCCCTCGCTCACACTATAAAAAAATGTTTTTGTTCATCACATGAGGATTTAGAGATATCCTGATAAAACATCCCTGAGCTCCTCCCTCTCAGAGAGGGGGTTGTAGCCCTCAAAGAAACTAGGTTTTCTTTTGAGAGGAGAATCCCATATGATGAAGCATGTCACCTTTGGTGAGTGAGGGATTACGTCCTAAAAGGGATCTTTCCATAGTTGGTGCGTATTGGTACAGTGGGTTTACTTCTGGTAGTTCTTCACCTTGCAATATTGTTTTGTGCTTTGATCAGACCCAAGGATTCCATATTTGTTATGACCAGTCTTGATTGGGGAAACAATCCTTTGCAGGTCTCTAAATTTCCCTAGGACCCTCCTTGACATTCTTGGTTTGTTGTTTAAGAAGTCCAGTCCTTGCCACAACTTATAAATGCATTAACTAAAAAATACATTCTACATTCAGCTCCAGAGGATCTTACAATAATGCGGGCCCACAAAATACCCTTTCAGCAAGCTGCGAATGCCAAATATTCATGAACTATTTTAGTCAATTTTTCTTAATTTCAGATCAAGGAGCAAATATTGAATAGAGCTATTCAGCAGAAATCTTTTACTGTCTTTGAAAATGTGAATGTTATGATTTTCTCTGATTTATCTATGGCCTCGGCATGGCACTGGAAGGCCTTATAAGGGGTTAGTGCATGAGGTCAGGCTTCTAGGAGGGCAGGCTTCTAGGGTGCAATCCAAAAAACTAAAAGTTTTATGGAAAGGTGAATTTAATTTTTTTGTGTCACTGGAAGAAGCATAAGCCTTTTTAAAATTAATCAAAAGCTGAAGGTGTGTCTGATAAGAAGGTTATGATCAACTTGTGGTGGGGATAATAGGGGTTATTTGAGCTGTGGATAGGCGATTCCATGGCACCCTTTGTAGTGGGTTTGGCGCAAGGCTCGATTGTATGGGGGTTCTCGCAACGTGGGCAGGGAGGAAAGTGGTGGGTGGGGAGGGGACCGGGATGAAGGGAAAAACTAGCAGGTGAGGAGCAGAATATATTTATTTTCTAATAATATCCATAGTAGATGCAAAATAGGGGAAGGTGAAGATTGGAACAAGAGAGCTTTTTGTGAAATAGTAAAGGATGCAGAGCATTAGGATTAGGATTGTTAAATAATCCTAAAGGGGGCCCTATGCTAAATTGTCTGTCATCCTTTCCCCCTCAGGGTGCACAGACAGAATATCAATGTTGGAATATCGATGTGCCAGAATATCGAGTTTTTAATATCGAGGTGGCACAATATCGACATGCATGTAAGAAATATCATTTTTTTAAATATCGAAGTTAGTAATATCGTTAGTAAAAATATTGTTGTTAATAATATCGACATTTATTTTAGTGTTTTGTATTTTACTTTGTGTGTTTAAAGTATGTGATGTAATTATTTTGTATAAGTATAGCTTATTTTTTTAATGTATGTGTGAAATTTTTAGAAGTAATTAATTTTATGTTAATAAATTTTTGTGTATTTTAGTTCCGTAGCTGGTTGTGGGTTTATAGGGGAATAGGGTGGGAAGTAATTTAATTAAAATACATTTATTAATAATTTTTAGAAGTTATTAATTTTTTTAAATTACATTTTGCGTTTTAGATCCATAGCAGGTTGTGGGTTTATAGGGGAATAGGGTGGGAAGTAATTTAATTATAATTAATTAATTCATATTTTTTATTAATTCATATTTATGTATTTAATATTTTATATTGTTAATTGTGATAATTAATGTCTTATTAATTAGTTATTCATTGTTTATTAATTATTAATAATTAATTGGCAAATATGTTAGTTGTGTTATTTCTTTAGGAGTGGGTTGTGGGTTTATTGGGGAGTAGGGTGGGAAGTAATTCAATTATAACTAATTAATTAATAATTTTTATTAATTAATATTTATATATTTAATATTTTATATTGTTAAATGTGGTTATTAATTTGTTGTTGATTAGTTATAAATTGGTCATTAATAATTATTAATTAATTATTAATTATGTTAATTGTGTCTTTTTTAAGAGCATGTTGTGGGATGATAGGGGAGTAGGGTGGGAAGTAATTACATTTTAATATTTTATTTAATATTTTTCATATATTATTTATTTAATTTTATTTAATAGTGTTAATTCTGTGAATTAATTTATTACTGATTGTTTTTAATTTGCTTGTTAATTGTTATTAGTTAATTAATTAATTGTTAATTTATTATGTTAATTGTGTTATGTTTTACAACCTTGGTGGGGTTATTTATAGGGGAACATGGTGGGAGGTAAATTATTTTTAATTTGTTAATTATTTGTTATTTAATGTTCATTATTTTGCTGGAGTGGGAATAGTAAATTATTCCCCTCGGCTATCCAACACTTTCCCTACTGTTGCACTTGCTGGAGTGGGAATAGTAATGTTATCCCCTCCGCTATCCAACACTTTCCCTGCTGTTGCACTCCCTGGAGTGGGAATAGTAAATTATTCCCCTCCGCTATCCAACACTTTCTCTACTGTTGCACTTGCTGGAGTGGGAATAGTAAATTATTCCCCTCCGCTATCCAACACTTTCCTACTGTTGCACTTGCTGGAGTGGTAATAGTAATTTTAACCCCTCCGCTATCCAACACTTTCCCTACTGTTGCACTCACTGGAGTGGGAATAGTAATTTTATCCCCTCCGCTATCCAACACTTTCCCTACTGTTGCACTATCTGGAGTGGGAATAGTAATTTTATCCCCTCCGCTATCCAACACTTTCCCTGCTGTTGCACTCGCTGGAGTGGGAATAGTAATTTTATTACCTCCGCTATCCAACACTTTCCCTACTGTTGAACTCCCTGGAATGGGAATAGTAAATTATTCCCCTCCGTTATCCAACACTTTCCCTACTGTTGCACTTGCTGGAGTGGGAATAGTAAATTATTCCCCTCCGCTATCCAACACTTTCATACTGTTGCACTTGCTGGAGTGGGAATAGTAATTTTTACCCCTCCTCTATCCAACACTTTTCCTACTGTTGCACTCGCTGGAGTGGGAATAGTAATTTTATCTCCTCCGCTATCCAACAATTTCCCTACTGTTGCACTATCTGGAGTGGGAATAGTAATTTTATCCACTCCGCTATCCAACACTATCCCTACTGTTGCACTCTCTGGAGTGGGAATAGAAAATTTTAACCCCTCCGCTATCCAACACTTTCTCTATTGTTGCACTCGCTGGAGTCGGAATAGTAATTTTATTCCCTCCGCTATCCAATACTTTCCCTACTGTTGCACTATCTGGAGTGGGAATAGTAATTTTATCACCTCTGCTATCCAACACTTTCCCTACTGTTGCACTTGCTGGAGTGGGAATAGTAATTTTTACCCCTCCGCTATCCAACACTTTCCCTACTGTTGCACTTGCTTGAGTGGGAATAGTAATTTTATCCCCTCAGCTATCCAACACTTTCCCTACTGTTGCACTCGCTGGAGTGGGAATAGTCATTTTATTCCCTCCGCTATCCAACACTTTCCCTACTATTGCATTTACTGGAGTGGGAATAGTAATGTTATCCCCTACGCTATCCAACATTTTCACTACTGTTTCAGTTAATGTAGTGTAAAATGTTGTTTTAAAATTAAAACATTATTTTTATATTTTAATTTATTATATATATATTTTATTTTTATGTTTATGTTACAGGTGTATGTATATATATATATGTATTTATAATTTGTATTATGTTTCTAACATTTTATAATTTATTATAATAATTATTTATTAATATTATTAAGTAAATATAGATAATAGTTTTTATATATGTATGTTTAATTTATTTCTACATTACATTTATTATTTATTATTTTTAAAAAAAAATAATAATTCTAACTATTTTTTTATTAATTATATGTATTATTTAATTTATTTAAAATTATTTATTAGAGATTTTTTAAAAACAACATTTTGAACAACGATATTTTTAACAACGATATTTTTGTTTCAATATTTTTGTACTTACCATTGTAAAGATAGGATGTCGATATTCTTGACATCGATATTTTGAACACGATATTTGTGTAGGTCGATATTCCTGTCGTCGATATTCTGTCAGTGATCCTCCCCTCAGATAATATTCATTCAGGAAACCCATTTAAAGTCAAATACTTCCAAATTGTCCTTGCCAAAGAAATATACTCAAGCATATTTTGCATCAGCAAGTTCCGCTGTTCGCGGGGTTGGGATAATACTTTCTGGTATGGAGATCTGGGAAGTGCAGCAATTTAGTCAAGATCGTCAAGTTAGATGGATCTGGCACTTTAGGAAGGTGCAGTCCACTGACATTTTAGTGGACTGCTCCCTTCTCTGCACAGCTCCACCTGGCGGCTGCTGCTGTCCCATCACTGCCCTGACCCTCTGGTCAGGAGTTTGAGTCCCTGGTCGTTTAGCGGTAGAGAGTCACTGCTCTGCTGCTGGGCTCTCCTACGTTCTTTTTTTCCGCTTTTCTGCTTCATTTGTCTTTTTTCAGTTTTTTGCCTTTATTTTATGCTATTGCCTTTTTTCTGTCCCTTTCTGTACTTTTTCTTTCACTCTTTTTCTGCATGGTGAAGGTGCAGTCCACTGACCTTTTAGTGGACTGCTCCCCTCCCTGCGCAGCTTTACCTGGTAGATGGTAGCTGCAGCTGCCCCCATCACTGCTGCTGACCCTCTGGTCAGGAGTTCGAGTCCCTGGTGGTCTAGTGGTAAAGCGTCACTGCTCTGCTGCTGGGCTGCCCTTCTGTCTCTTTTTTTCTGCTTTTCTGCTTTGTTTTTCTTTTTTCTGCTTTTGCCTTTATTTTCTGCTTTTGCCTTTTTCTGTCCCTTTCTGAACTTTTTCTTTCACTGTGATGCTCACCGCCCTTGCCGCTGTGATCCCCCCATGGCCCGCCCCCCTCCAATGACCCTTCCCACTCCCTGCGTTTCACACCTCCCAGCTGTCCAGCCCCCCGCACAGTACTTAATGGTGGCCGCTGTGTGGCAGTGCAGCTGGCGTGCTGCTGGCCTGCCAAAGGCAAGCCTGTCTGTGACTGGACCACGCCCAGCACCACAGACCCTGGTTCTCTGACCCTCCACCAATACAAAGTCAGCACCCTCCTCACCCTCAACACAGGATGCCATGCCACCTGCCGCCTGCCACCCCGCTTCCCCTAAGGACACATTTGGACTCTTTTCCTGCCAGAACTGCAGTTACATCCTCACCCACCCCAACATTCCAGCTCCTCTCGCCACACGGCCGAACAACAGTGCACCCGACCATCTCAGCTGCATTCTCTTCAACATGTGCTCCCTCCACAAACACAACCCACAGAAATCTGGGACCTCCTCAATGCCACCTTTCCAGACATCGCTTTCCTCACGGAAACCTGGACCAACCCCAGCTCTGTTCTGGACATCACCACCACCATTCCCGATGGCTACAAAATCACCTACAAGGACCGTACCAATCGACCAGGAGGAGGCATCACCATCATCCTAAAGAACACCCTCCACCTAACCACTCACTCAAACTACCCAACGACAACCATGGAAAATCTCCATTTCCAGATCCAGACCAACCCCAACACCACTCTTTGCAGCACCCTCATCTACAGGCCTCCCAGCCCCCGCCCACCCTTCACCGCTACCATCGTAGACTTCATCGCACCCCAGGTGCTCGCATTCTCCGACTACATCCTACTAGGCGACCTCAACTACCACCTGGACATCCTCAGTGACCAAAACACTGCATCCCTTCTGGAGAACCTGGTCAACATCGGACGTCCAATTTTCGTAAATAATTTACAATCTACAATTAGTAGACTGATGGGACAATATGCATTAGGTTCCCTTGTGCCTTTATTTTTCTTTAAAAACTAACCATAACAGCTTTCTTAAAAATGTTCAATATAGAAGTCCCTCCTTAATCTTATTAAAACGTTTTGTCTAAAAGGGTAGGAGCGCATTTTGAAAGGTCTTATAGACTTCTGTCGGAATTCCATTGTTTCCTGCTGCTTTTGCATTGGCTATATTTATAACTGCATTTATGACATCCTCATGATTAATTTGTTTAATAAGAGAATCTCTCTGATCAGCCAATATACGAAGTACCTGACAGGTTCAAAATACTGTGTCAAGATCTATATCCTGCGCTTCTTTATAGATATTTTTGAAATGGCTCACCTGGGCAATTGCATGACTACTATATTGAACTTTCGTAGTCCAAGCCAAATATCTGCCTATATGTTGGCTTTCCTCATATAGTTTTTGTTAATAGGCATTATAACCTGTAATTTCCTCCAAAATAAAAAAAGTCCTTTAATTGCTCTTTTGCTCTGGCCAGGTCCTGATGTAAAATATTTATCTGGGACTCTGATCTAACAAGATCTAACCTACACCTAGACCTTTCTATTTCTGCCTGCGACGTCTATGTTTTGCCCCTCCTCCCTCAAATTTGACTATAATAGAAACTACTGAGTGTTCAGAGAAAGAGTTTGTAATTGTCTCTGACTCCCCCCTTTCTAACCATTTATCCACCAGGAAACAATCTATACAGGAAGTTTGCTGGTGATGAGTGCATGGGTGACCGTCTTTCTGGATTCTGTGGGGATCCATCTGAATGTCCTTCGAAGCTGGGAGACCGTGCGGAAGCAGGATCAGCATACGACGTTGATCTGGTGGTCCATTGTGGGCAAGAGTCCAGTATGATGCCAAGGTTGCGTCCGTGGTCCGTGGGGGTGGGAGGGGTGCCCAGTGTGGTGGCTGACTAGGAATCATCCCAGGCAGAGGCGGCAGGTTCCAGGATGAGAACTTTGGTCTTGTCCGAGTTGAGTTTAAGGCAACTATCTTTAATCCAGGTGGCAACGGCCTTCATCCAGCTGTGAAAGTTGATTCTGGTGGCAGTGTATTCATTGGTGAGGGAGAGGATCAGCTGGCATACGAGATGATGTTGAGTCTGTGGTTTCTGACGATGGCCATGAGGAGGGCCATGTAGATGTTGAAGAGGGTGGGGGCTCAGGGAGGAGCCCTGAGACACTCCACAGCTGATATGTGTCGGTTCTGAGAGGAACGGAGGCAGTCTGACTCGCTGTGATCAGCCAGCAAGGAAGGAGTGGATCCAGTCCAAGGCCTTGTCACAGATGCCGGCATCTTGGAGTCATGTGATTAGGGTGCGGTATGAGAAAGTGTTGAAAGCTGCGGAGAGGTCCAGTAGGTTCAGGGCTGTGTTTTTGCCTTGGTTGAGGAGGGAGCGGATGTCATCAGTGGTGGCAAGGAGTGCTGTCTTGGTGCTGTAGTTTGCTTCAGAAGCCGGACTGGGAGATGTCCAGGATGTGGTTCTCTTCGATGAACTCAAAGAGTTGGGCGTTGATGGCCTTCTTAATGACCTTGGCAGGGAAAGTGAGGAGGGAGATGGGTTGGAAATTCTTGAGATCTGTCGGGTTGGCGGATGGCTTCTTCAGCAGGGGGTTGATCTCAGCGTGGTTCCAGTCATTGGGAAAGGTGGGGGTCTCGATGAAGCAGTTGATGGTGTGGCGAAGCTCAGGTCGATGGAGGTGGCTGCTTTATGGAAGATGTGATACTGGTAGTGGTCCGATGGGGCTCCAGAGTGGATGTTCTTCATGGTCTTTTGTGTGTCATCTTTGGTGAACAGAGTCTAGTTGAGCAGGATCTGTTGGGGTGTGGTGTGGTTGCATGCGGTGGTGATGGGTGTTGTGGCAGGGTCTCAGGTGTCGAAGCTGCAGTAGATCTGCCTGATCTTGTGGTGGAAGAAGGTGCCAAGTTTGTTGCAGAGGTCTTGGGAGGGTGGGATGTCTGTGGTCTCACTGTTGGGCCTGGCAACCTACTTGACGATGGTGAAGAGTTCTTTGCTGTTGTGTGTGTTGTCATTGATTCTGTCTTGGAGGGCCGTTTTCTTTGTGATTTTGAGGAGGAGGTGGTATGGTTGATGGTGGTTTTGAAGGTTGCGTAGGTTTCTGGGGTTTTGCTGCTCCTCCATCTCTTCTGAAGTCAACTGCAGATGCTTCTGGACTTGTGGAGGGTGAGAGTGAGCCAGTTGGCTTTCTTGGAGTGTTGCTTGTCTGGAGCCTTCGCTAGGGGTGCCAGAGTGTCAGAGCAGTCAGAGATCCATCTGTGGAGGTTGCTTCCTGAGGTGTTGGCGTATGCTGATGTCGGCAGTGTGGTAGGGCTGAGGAAGGTGTGAGATGTTCTTCTTGGCCTTGTTTCAGCTAAGACAGGGGCGGTGATGGTGGTGGTGTGGGGTGGGAGTGGTGAAGGTGAAGTGCTCGCAGTGGTGGTCGGTCCAGAGGAGTTCAGTGGTGTGACTATTGGTGATGTTTCTGCTGGCAGACAGGATGGGGTCAAGCGTGTGTCCAGCTAAGTGGGTCGGAGCGGTGACTAGCTGCTTGAGTCCGATAGTGGTAGGTATAACTTGTGGAGGGCCACTCGAGCCCGGGAAGCACCCCATATCAGCGACACCTGCAAAGACTCCAGGTCACGGAAGAGACTGCGGGGTGAACGATATGGGAGTACACAGAAGAAATATAAAAGACGGGGGAGAACTAACATGTTGGATATTGCTACCCGACCCATTGGAGACAAGGGGAGACTCGTCCAAAACGGAAGGGTTGTGCGCGCACGCGTAATGGCTCGACCCAGGTTCCCGTCGATCGTGTCTGATCCCAAGTGATAAATCTGCACCCCCAAATATTTAAAGGTGTCGAACGCCCACTGCAGCGGGGTAAGCGGTGCTAGTCGCCTCTGCGCCGGAGTCATTGGTGTCATCGGGAACACCACTGATTTTGCCCAGTTAACCTGGAGTCCAGAGACAGCTGCATGGTCATTTAAAAGAGCCATGATGGATTGTAGGGTCGCGGCCCCGCCACAAAGGTAAATCAATGCATCATCGGCATACAGCGAGGCAATATGCCATCGTTGGTCAACCCGTATACCCCACTCCTGCACCCGCAGCCGCAGCCGGCATGCCAACAGCTCCATTGCCAGAGCAAAAAGGATCGGGGACAGGGGGCAGCCCTGTCGCGTCCCCCTCGCTATCGACAGGAGCGGTGAATAAGTGCGGCCCGTTTTCACCCTGGCTCGCGGTCCACTGTATAACAATCGTACCCACTGTAGAAAGTGGGGACCCATACCAAACCCCCTCAGGGTCGCCGCGAGGTAAGCCCAGCTTAAGGTGTCAAACGCCTTTTCTATGTTGAGCGAGGTGATCCAAGGACGCTCCTCCCCACCCCGCGCCCACTCCAGGAGCGCAAACAACCGTCGCAGATTCAGCCCCGTATTGCGCCCCGGAATTAAACCATTCTGATCCTCATGGACCAGCAGAGGAACAACAACAAGGAGTCGATTAGCCAGTAATTTCCCCAGGATCTTGTAATCGACATTAAGCATCGACAGGGGGCGGTAGGAGGCCATGAGAAGGGGATCCCGCCCTGGTTTAGGCAGCACAACCAGTGTCGCCTCCCTCATAGTTGGTGGTAACTCACCCGCCTCAAAGACCTCGGCATACACCTTGGCCAGCCTCGGCGCCAGCTGTGCGGAGAAAGTACGATAAAATGCTGCCGGCCACCCGTCCGTCCCCGGCGTCTTGCCCGCCGCCAGCTGCTGGATGGCATCTGTGATCTCATCAAGTGCAATGGGCTGTTCCAGCGCAGCCCTATGAGTCGGGACAATCTGCGGGAGCCGGATCCCCTCCAAAAACTCCTGAATACGATCAGGGTCAGGCGGTGCCGGAGCTGCGTACAGTGTGGTGTAGTACTCGTGAAAGGAGGCATTGATGGCTTCCTGCGGATTCACTAGAGTCCCAGCACTCGTGTATACCGCGGTAATGGGAGGTTGAGTGGTATCGGAGCGGAGGAGCCACGCCAGGAGCCTCCCAGCCTTGTCCCCCTCTCCATGTCGGCGCGCCAAATACGTCTTATAATCTAGGACACACAGGTCATCCATCGCCTGCTTGTACGTCAGTCACGCCTGGGCAAGTAAGGGGGCAAGCAGGGGGTCAGTCGGGATTCGCCGCTCATAGCTCTGGATCTCAGACTCGCGCGCATCCAGTGCCGCTGTGAGGGCCAAGCGGGCCCCGTACGTGGTCTTGATGGCATGACCTCTAAGAACCGCTTTGAAGGCATCCCACTCCATCCCCACCGACGACGCAGTCCCCTCATTCTCAGCAAAATAATTAGTAATGGACTCCAGTATGGTGGCCCGGTAGGAGGAGTTAGCCAGCGCCGCCCCCGGCAGGTGCCACATCGAGATCGCAGGGCGTTGTGCGCCCCAGGTCAGGGTCAATTGTAGGGGTGTGTGGTCAGAAAGCGCGCGCGCCAAATACGCAGCATGCACCACACTATGCAGAGCGTTATCCGACCCAAATACCATATCAATCCGTGTGTGTAGATCGTGCAAAGCCGAGTAGTGAGAGTATATGTGCCTCCTCGGATGTAATCTGTGCCAAACATCATGGACCTGCAATTGTAGCGCCCATTCCCGTATGTGATGTGCCAGTGTGATAGACTGCGACCCAGTAAGAGGAGGGCGGGAGCGATCCGTGGCAAGATCCCACACCCCATTGAAATCACCCCCCCAATATGTGGGGACCGTGGGGTCCACAAGCAGCGAGGGCGCGAGCAGCCGCAGGAAATTGGATTGGCCCGAGTTGGGGCATACAGGGAAACCAGTGCCAGGGGGGAGCCATTCAGCACACCCTCCAAGGTGACATAGCGACCACGTACATCCGCTCGGGAGTACGTGACTTGGAGAGGAGTCCCAGGGCCCACCCAGATAAGCGCCCCCCTAGCGTAACCCGAATACGTCGTACCCAGGACTATGCCCCGCCATCGCTTGTGGAGCGACGCCAGCCTCTGCATCGTGAGATGCGTCTCCTGAAGTAGCGCAAACGTAACCTTGTGGCTGCGTAAGTATTGGTACACTTTGTGGCGCTTGGCGCATCCCGCCAGTCCCCTCACATTTCAAGTCAATAAAGAATAATCCCCACTAGCCATTTATGGAAGTGTATAATAAAATCGTGTGAAGATCTCCCACCACGTGATAGACCGCATTCCCATCACTACACACACAGTCCCAAACCATCGGATTCAGGGGTATATCGACACCAGGGCTTGTGAATGGCAAACATAAAAGAAGAGGAAAAATGATAACGTCAAAAAAATCCCAACTTCCCACCCCAGGCCTGGTTGTCAACGGACAATGGGCCATTCGCCCTAAACTGCAAATCCAATAACACAACAATTAAAACATAGATCAAAAGAAAAAGAGTAAAGTAGTGTGCTGTATCAGCTACTTATCACTCGGCGGGGGAGGTGGCGTGAGGTCTGTATACAATGTCCGTGCCGCCTCCCGTTAATCATCCTGGCGATCATTATACACACACCGGCTGGCCAGGCGCCTCGACGGAGAAGAATCAAGTTCCAGATGCAATAAGTTCAACCTAGATCAGCCGCTGATTGCGGGATAAGGACAGGGCCCGTCCCCGACAATGCCTCAATCTGTGAGTCCGTAAGCTGCAGTGTGCGATCCATTTGCGTGTCAGAGTCCGAGTCCCGCCTAGAGGAGGACAAAGGGGAGCCCAGGTGCTCCACCGTCTTGATGGCTTGTGCTTGTTCAGGCGTGGCCTGCGTCTTTGTTGGGCGGCGTGATCTGTTCCCGCCTCGGCCTCCACGTGCCGGTACCCCGGTCCAAGGTCGTACAGAGTTTGACTGCGTCACAGGAGGGTCATGGGCCAGGCCCTGTTGGTTGACCCAAGTCCAGGCATCGGTCGGCGTATCACAGAAGACCGTGCCCTCATTATGGCGGATACGCAGGCGTGCCTGATACTGCAGGGAGTATTGAACCTCATGATCTCGTAAGCATTTTTTGACCTCCAAAAAAGAGGATCGGCGGCGTTGCACTGTCAGGGTATAATCCGGGTAGATGTGGACTGTCGCGTTTTCAATTCACCAGGGGCCTTTGGTCCTGGTGATCTGCAGCACGTGATCCCTGTTGCGGTAATTGAAGATCCTGGCCACCACTGGTCTAGAAGGTGCGCCAGGGCGCGGGGAGCCCCCCGGGACCCTATGCGCTCGCTCGATAGAGAAGAACTTGGACATTTTTCCCTGTAGGACCTCACGTGCAAACCAGTCTTCCAGGAACAGTTCCATGCTGGGCCCCTCCGGGCAGGCCCACGATTCTCACGTTGTTGCGTCGTGAGCGCCCTTCCTAGTCATCCACGCGGGCCTGAAGATAGTCCACCTCCTGCTGGAGGGTTCGCAATTGGGAAGACGCCACAGCCACTGTAGGCCGCAGGGACGCCAAGGCGGACTCATTTTCGTCGACCCTACCCTTAAGCTTCTTATGGTCCTCCCGTAGGTATCCCATGTTGATACTAAGGGAGTCTATTTTAGAGCCCAAGGTGGTCTTGATGTCCAGAATCGCCGCCAGTATTTCATCAAAGCGGTGCGTTTGATCAGTGCGGTCCCCCTGGCCGGACGTCCCTGGGGGATCCGCATTACGGCGCTCCGAGGACGCCGTCTCCACCTCCGGAGGTTGCGCCTGGGGTCTGTCCGGTCTGGGTTTACCCATGGTGGTGCCCCGTGCACCCACAGGGCAGGCAATGACAGACACGCACCCCCAGGGGTCAGGAGCAGTTAGGAATCGAAACAAGGTGAAAGGGTGCGCAAAGTCAATCGCCCAGGCTACAGATTGTTCTCACTCACGCCCTTCGGGGTACCAGCATAGAATAGGTCCCTCTGCAGGATCGGAGACACCGCCCCAGCTGCAGTCTGCTCAGGCAGGCACCTTCGTCCCCCAATTCTTTCCGGGCATCCACGTATGGCGCACCTGAGTGCGCCGTCCCCGCAAGGTCACTTGCCTCTCGTGTCGTCCCACTCACAGGCCCAACTCCGGCGTGTCGCCCTCGGTCCACCAGCCAGGTCCCAGAGGTACGCGTCCAGCCGCACCCTGCGGGCGAGGCCACCCACAGCCAGCTGCCCGGGCTCCAGGGAAGCCCCCACAACCAAGGCAATCCACCAGTGTCCCACGCACCACAGGGCAGGTGGCGCGGCTCCTGCTGCACACCCGCAGCGCACCCACAATCCGTTGAGGTCGTAAGGATTATAAGGGAGAAAAGGGGCCCACGGAGATCCACTCACCGCTGCCAGCAGGTGTAGTGCGCTCGCCCATTACCGCGGTATACACGAGTGCTGGGACTCTAGTGAATCCGCAGGAAGCCATCAATGCCTCCTTTCACGAGTACTACACCACACTGTACGCAGCTCCGGCACCGCCTGACCCTGATCGTATTCAGGAGTTTTTGGAGGGGATCCGGCTCCCGCAGATTGTCCCGACTCATAGGGCTGCGCTGGAACAGCCCATTGCACTTGATGAGATCACAGATGCCATCCAGCAGCTGGCGGCGGGCAAGACACCGGGGACGGACGGGTGGCCGGCAGCATTTTATCGTACTTTCTCGGCGCCGCAACGGGCCCGTCCGCCTCCGCCCGCCCGTCACCACACGACAGTCCCAGGTAGTGAGCCCGTCAGAGTCTCGGGCCGCTGACAGCGCCAGCCCGGCCCTCGGGGCACAGTGCACTCAGCCCCTCAAACGGGGGAGGGGGAGATGGGTCCGTGCCTCACCACCGCCACGTCCAGGGGGCCCAGCCACCACAGGCCCCTCACCCCAAGATGGCCACCACGGCCCCGAGTGTCCAATTGGGGCCAAGGGGATCACAGGCAACGCCACGAGGGCACAGGGCGCAGCACCCCAGGTCTCAGACCCTCCAGGCCCCCAGCCGTAAAGGGGGGGCGACAATTGCGGGCGCCGCACGGCTGAGTCATGGCTCGCGCCGAGGTGTCTCCGTCTTCTCGCGCTGCTCCGGGCCCCAGGAGCGCTCGCGGCCGCGCGGGCAGAGATCGGAGCCCACAGCAAGGCTCACGGGGCGCCGATGTGCGCCTATTTTTTCACTGGCGGGTGCCGGGCATCTCCCGCATCGATTCCTGGCAAGGATCAGCGGCCAGGCGAAGAGAAAGCAGGATTTTGACGACGGGCATAGAGCGGAGCTCAAAGCTCTGCGTCCGCTCTATCCGCCATCCTGGCCACGCCCCCCGTCAGACGTTTATTTAAATACTGGATTGCAAATATTGTGGGTTACAGTTTTGTCAAGGGATTTTACGCTCAAGGAATAATTTAGGGTTTGTACGAGTGGGCAATTTTTACAAACTAACAAATCTGATCATTTGGGATTTGCTTGAACAGCAGTTGAGTCCTAGAATGCAGCCCTTTGTCTTAGTTTTAACCTACTAACTAGTTTTCTAACAGATAATTATGGGTATCAAACACTTTGGAAGTGACGATACTCTTGCAAATACACAAGAAGAATTTCTTGAAGAGGGTAGTTGGTATCGTCTTTTACGCCAGACGATTGAACTGAAATAGATCATTTCTTGTTGAAAAGTAGAAGAAGAAACAGGTTGCAGATTAAACATCAAAGGGTGGCAGTTCCTAAGTGAAGTGGGATTCAGAGCACTTAGAGCTGCCAATTAGCAAAGGATTGCTTTTTTATCAAGATGGTTGACTTATTACACACCTAAAAGGCTACATAAAATGTTTCCACTCCTTTTAGACCAATGTTTTAGGTTCCAAGCTAGAGGAGCAGGGGACTGAAATAATATATTCTTTCATTGCTGCCATTTAAAACAATTTTGGGAGGATGTGTTCAAGGTTAATAATCAATCGCTGTCTGTGCAAATGGTGCTGTCACTTAGATTGGTATTGTTTGGTTCTTCACATGAGGTTTATCATCTGAAGAAATACCATAAATATTTTATCTTGATTGCCATAGTGGTAGCTAAATCCCTGATTCTTCAGAATTGTAAATCAGATAGGATACCATTAATACAGCACTGGTAAGGTAAGATGGCCAGGACTTATGTGTTTGAAGAGGCATATGCTAAACATATTGGAGTCTTACATAGATTTAAGTAGATATGGTTAGGTTTTTCATCATTTCAGGCAGCAAATGGATGATGACCAGGGCCGGACTGGCCGTAGCGTGCACCGGGCGTTTCCCCGGTGGGCCGGAAGGGTGGGGGCCGGTACTGGACCGGTGGGGTCCGTTTTTGTTACTGGGTGCCGGTTTTGCAGCAGCAAATCGGCTCCCAGTAACAAGCGCGCACGCAGCAGCAGTGTTCCCGTCAGTACATGCCCCCCCACTGGGGCCGGTCTGGTTTGCGATCCCAGTCTGGCCCTGATGATGACGATTATGAATTCCACCCTCTTTGCTTCTTGGGAGCTAAATATAGATTGAATTTAAGATGCACAGGCCTTTGCTTCTAATGGCCAGTGGTAAAGGTACATCTTTGAAACGTAATGCTCTGGGGTCGATTCCGATCTCGGTCGGAAGGCTTCCGAATCGGATTCGGCTTTACCGGATCCGAGTCGGAGGCTTTGTTTCCGACCGAGTCGTACAGAGGTCCGGATGCCCAAGTACGATGCGAATGAACGCGAAATCGTCGACCGACTCGTTTCCGGGTCCGAACCGCTCCATACGACTCGGTCGCAGACGAACCGTACCGTGCAATGGAGTCGATTTCCAACCGAGCCAGTACAATGCACGAATCGGACAGCCGGATTGAGTCGGAGTCTCTGGGACGAAAAAGCTCCGGGAAGCGGACTTCTGGGGTCCGTGCCGGACCCCCTTCACCCGTAGCCTAACGAGTCGAACACAGGGGGGGACCCAAGGGTCCCCCCTTCACATGCATGTACGGTGCGGATGGCACCAATGCGTACCCACTGCAGGGGGCGCCCTTTTGCGAGACGTACCTATTCAGCTGATGCGGGGCCATGCACGCGTCGTACGACCGGCTCCCATTGACTTCAATGGGAATCCGACCGAGACGA
The DNA here is from genome assembly GCA_963921515.1 of Calotriton arnoldi. NCBI lineage: Eukaryota > Metazoa > Chordata > Amphibia > Caudata > Salamandridae > Calotriton > Calotriton arnoldi. The sequence continues at coordinate 869,820 of CAWUFW010006646.1, forward strand.
GTCCGTCAGCATGCGGCAGCATCGTACTCGCTCGGTCGGACTCCAGGGGTATGGCTCGGTCGGAAAACACTCCGGATCCGGCTCGGTCGGAGGGCTTTCCGACCCAGATCGGAATCGACCGCTCTGTGTTAACAGGAAAGGAAGATATGCCTATTGGTTAAAATTAAACGCAGCACTTCGCACTTTTCTACTAGGAATTTCCCTTGAGATTAGAAGTGGTGTATTTCACATTTTAGGAAGTTTGTTATTTTTTCTTATTATCAAAAAGTAATATATGTAAAATTGTGTACAGAACATATGGTCGTAAATATTGCACTATATAAATGCACTTTCCATCTTGCACAATGCACTTTCAGCAACTTTTTATGATTATAATCTTCCAGGTATTTTTCTAGCTGCTATTCCAGTTGTGACTAGAGAATCTGTCATTTTTTAATTTTAGTATTGTGACATTAAGAACTAAATGTTATAAGCAAAAATGTTAGCATATGGTGAATGTTTGAAAAATTGCACTTAATATCCACTATTCATCAGGATGTACTTTTTTGGAATCATAGTGTTGCATCGTTTGCACTGAGTATATTTTCCAGCTAATATAGAGGCTTTTTGAGTGGGGATATGTCAGATTATTATTTCTTGTTGTGCTTTGAAACCCTGGTTTCACCTACTCAAATAAAAATTGGAATAAAAAAAACTGTAGATCTAAGGTTGTCTCAACACTTTGTTTAACAATGGTGAATAAGTATTTTGTGTGTAATGATACAAAGAAGTGCTCTGGATAATGTAAAAAGTAATACCGCAATTACTGATTTCCCTGCTACTCAAATTTCGAAATCTGGATGCACTCTTACTTGTCCAGCAATTATTTTCCATCATGGACAAAATACTATTTCTAGACATTACACCAAATATTTAAGGAAAAATACTGTAACCTTCTCATACTAACTCCTACATTTCAATTGTAGGTCAAAACTTCAATGTCTGTCAAATATGAATATATATACTACATACTACCTACACTAGATATGCCATTATATGGCATAGCAATGTTGATGACTTGTGAAGGAATCTACTGTTTAGGTAAGAAATGTAGTTAGTAGGAATCGCTCTACAAATGAAAATAGAACTCACAGTAAAACAAGCACAGAATTAAAATGTGAGCAGCCTTCAGGCTTAGTCCAGAAGGAGTGCAAAACAGCTTGTTTCAACAGAACTTAATCCTATTGGTGTAGGTTAAGTGAAAAAGAACCACAGAGTGTATTTATAAAAATAGGTATTTATTATAAGACACTCACTAGCACATAACAATATCTTCTACCCGGGGATATAATACAATCCACTTAGGGCCAGATGTACGACCGCCTGATTTTGCGACTCACAATTTGTGCAAAATAGCGAGTCGCAATTTGCGAGTCGCAAAAAACAATGGGGCATATTAGCAAGACCCACGTTAAAATTATCGCCGTTTTAGCGGCAGGAAACTGCCGCTAAAACGGCGATAATGGGCTTGCTAATATGCGTTATGGAATTCCAATAGAAGCCCAGGTAGATTGTCCTGCACATCTAACCTGGGCTTCTATTGAATTCCATAACGCATATTAGCAAGCCCATTATCGCCGCTTTAGCGGCAGTTTCCTGCCGCTAAAACGGCGATAATTTTAACGTGGGTCTTGCTAATATGCCCCAATGTACGCACCCAAGTGTACCCCAATTTGCGACTTTCTAATGACTCGCATCGTAATTTAGCGTGGAAGTAATTAGCGACTCGGTAAGCGCACGCAAACAGCATACGCAGCTGAAAAGAGCATTTTTGCATGCGCAAATAGCGAGCGTGGCTGAAAAGCTCATTTTTGCATGCACAAATAGCGCGCACGGGTGGAAGGGCCATATTGCATGCGCAAATAGCTATAGCTAATAAAAGAAATTTAAAAACACTTCCTGGGAGAAGAGAAGGACCCCAAACCAGGTAGTGGTGTCCCAGGAGAATCCTGATCAAAATTTACAGCACCTGGCAAGGTGCAGCAGCACAGTCCAACACTGCAAGTCAAACAAGCAAAGACAAGCAAGATGTCCAGCAAGTCCAGTGAGAAGGCAGGAAAGGAGATGCTGTGCAAGCTCAAAATCTCTGAGAAGGAACTGGACATATTGACTGAAGAATGCTGCATCAACCACGAGCAGCTTTTTGGGAGGTCATCACACACTGTACCTGAATCAGAGAAAAGGCGAGTCTGGAGAGACATCCAGCTTCGCATAAAGGCTCTGGGTGTGGCTGACCGGTCCCTGGACGACATTAAGAAAAGGTGATACGACCTGCGCTCCAGGGCCAAGGAGAGGGTGGCAGCACGGCTGTGTGAAGCACAAGAAACAGGAGGAGGCCCATCCAATGTTCCTGAAGCTTCAGCAGCAGAGGCCATGGTGGAAGGTACCCCTGAGAGAGAGACAGTAGTGGGATATGGGACCCTCGACTCTTCTCAAGCTCCACCACCCCATGGTAAGGGTGAGATGTGTGCCATATTAGTATGTCAATCAAAAGCCAGCTCCCCACATGCATGCCCCACACCGAGACCCAACTGCATCTACATACTCCCTCTACATGATCCAAAAGTCACACTAGGTGCATTATGGGAAATGTGGTACGTGACATGAACAGTGCAGTTAGGGACTGACATGATTTGTGAACATAGTACCACCACTGAGATAGTGACTCAGAATATACCCTTTATTTCCTCTTTTCTAACACAGATACACCTCTGGGAGGAGAGCTAAGGGGAGCTGTAAGTGATGCGCAGCAGGAGCAGGTCCAGATGGAGGAAGGGCAGGATGAGCCATCTTGTTCTAATGTCCTGGGAAGTGCTGCGCAGATTTCATCACAGGCTCCAGTGCATGACACAGCAGCAACACAGCAGCAATCACCATCCTATCACACTCTGGGCATAAGGGTCCGTGTTTAACGTCCGACACAGCAGTCCGGAAGGCGGTTTCAGCCTCGGATACACACTCCCACACACACTGAAACAGGAACTCATCTGGCATTTGGTGGCTAGGAGCAGGCCATGTTGAAGGTTCAGCGCCTGCAACAAAAGCAGATAAGGCTGATTAATGCAAAGCGAAGCCAGGGGTTCAACAACAGCAGCCAACAATGGCTGAAAATCAGGCCCGCATGGACGGTAAATTCGATGCCCTTACAGGGGCAATTGGGCAGCTATGCACCAAGTTGTCAGAGGAGAGAGTGCAGCATCGAAGAATGGAGCGCAGCAGGGCACACGGAATGCCCGCAATGAGCAGGGCAATTGGTAGGCTGGCAACAGCAACAATGCAACACAGCAAGCACACCCTGGCTCTGCAAATTGAAATGGGCCACTACAGTGGTGGCATTGCATGAGGGCTGCAACAGATTACAGCTGCGGTAGAGGCAATCCAGACAAACATGGTTGCTACAGGGGGAGCCACAGAGACAGCTGACAGTGAGGTGTCTAGCCGCAGCAGTGTATCCACTGCAGATACACCTATGCAGTGGCGAAGCAGCAGTCGGCAGCCAACAATCCCACGTGCTCGATCCCCACATGCTGGACGTAGAGGCAGAAAATGACTCTTCGTCTTGAAAAATGCCTATTATGTTTTTGGGTGGTGCAGTAACCACATGACATTTCTAGTTTACGTTGGTAATGTGGATTGCGATGGACAGGTTGTCCAGCATTGTCCTTTGACATGCCTTTCAAATAAAGGGATATTCTTTTTGTGAAATTCACATTTCGTGGTGTCATTTGTTGTGTGTAGACTGCAAATGTTAATGACGTACCTTGCAAAATAATGTCTGGCTATGTGTTCCCTGCGCCTTATCCCCTCTGCTGCTGAGCTTCCATCGCTTGGCTGTTGGGCTGGTGGGTCAGGGTCTTCATCTCCTGAGTCTGAATCAGACACCTCCATGGGCAAGCCACGCCTGCAGGCAATGTTGTGGAGTATGGACAAGGTAGCCACGATTTTACAGACTGTCTCAGGCGCAAACTGCAAGGCTTCGCCACTCTTGTGTAGACACCGGAATCGTGATTTCAGGATGCCAAAGGTATGCTCAATGACTGACCTGGTGCGTCTATGTGCCCTGTTGTACCGCCTCTCAGGTGCGTTGGTGGGAGAGAGGTACGGTGTGAGGATCCATGGACACAGGGCATACGCACTGTCACCTGGGGGGTGAAATATGATGTTGAGACAACAAAAATGCAGACCCCATAGTGCAATTGCATTTCAAGTGGACATGGCAATCCAGTACCTAGTAAGTATCCTTCATCTAAGTCACCTCTCTCTAATTTCTGGTATATGCCACTGTGTCTGAAGATGTATGAGTCATGTGTGCTTCCTGGACATTTGGCAACAATGTCTGAGTTGATGTTGTTTGCGTCACAGACAACTTGGATGTTGAGGGAATGTGTGCTTTTCCCATTACGGAATATGTATTCTATGAGTGAGGGTGGACATATGGGCACATGGGTCCCATCTATGAACCCAGCAACCTGTGGAAACCTTGCTATTCTATAAAATTGCATTTTTGTATTTTCCAGTTCATCATAATTCCTGGGCAGGTTGATGTGTTGATGGATGTGGTTTAGCATGGCATCTAGGAAATGGTGTAAGAAATGCGAAAGCGCACTCTGTGACACACCTCCAGCCAATGCAATGACATCTTGACAGCTACCAGTGGCCAATAGAAGGAGGGAGCACAACACCTGCACATGCGTGGGTATTGCATTGCAGCGCAGTGTTCCGATTCCAATTGTGGCTTCAGGGTGTGTATGAGGTCTAGGATGAAAGTGCTACTTAGCCTGTACTGGTCATATATCTCTTCCTCTGTCTTCTCAAACAATGTCAGCCTGACACTGAAAATCCTCTCCTTTCTCTGCCTCCTATGCTTAGCAGCCAGTATCCGCATCCTCCTTGCTATCACATACAGGGCAGCCATTTTTAAAAGATTTCAGATGCATTCTGGGCACCTTTTTATAGGTTGGGCCTGTTTACCACCTGGTTCTGATTGACGGTAAATTGCATGAGCAAACGGGCCAATTTGCACATTTTCGCAATTGTACATTGTATTTAGCGAGTCGCTAATTGCGATTCACAATTTGCGTACCGCAAAAACTGGTCGCAATTATTTTGAGTCGGTATCCGTTCGCATTGCAATTTTTAGATTTGTGAGTGCATTTCGTACATTGCGGGCATTTGTTTTTGCATGCACAAATCGGTTTGCGACCGATTTTGCACTCGCAAATTGGTTGTACATCTGGCCCTTAATACTTTGCAAATAAAACAGGAAAGTAGCACAAATACACAACAGTCTCCAGGGGGAGACCAAACCATATCCTAAAATAGTGGAATGCGAACCACGACTCAAGACCAGAGTGGAGCCAGAAGATGTAGAAAAGTCGGGGACCCAAGGAACCACCCAAGATGAGTATCTAGGAACCCCACGGAGGTTGTGTGCAGAGTGGGAAAACGACCGCGTACTCAATTCAAGTCAATGGGTAAGTCGCGGTTGCAATTTTAAAGAAGAAGGACCCTTCCCAGTGGATCCTGAAGAAACCCTGTGGAAGACAGAAGGTTGGAGAGTCACGTCACCCGTGGATACCATAGGAACCAGGATACCTACACCAGGGAAGCCGGGTGCATAGGTGCGAAGTGACGTCAGGAACCGCCATCGAACTCAATGGAGGACTTCAGGAAGATGCCAGTTATGAAGAAGGTGAAAGTGTTGAGTGGAACCCAAAGGTGGATTCTAGTTGAGAAGTACCTGCAAGCAGAGGGGACAGAGTCTATGCCCCTCCAGAGTGACCAGGAGGCACGGAAGACGAATGCCCACAGATGTCGGTGATGCAGTATAGGTTGACGGTGCCCTTCAAGTTGCAGCTGTGTGGACCAGGCGATGCTGTGGAATACCAGGAGCCATTTACGAGCTGTCCCACTTCGAATGTCAAGAGCCTGGAGGTCTGTGACTGGCAGGGGCACCAACAAGCCTTGGCAGCAACAAACAATGTAGTTGATGAAAAAGGGGCAGTGTCGAGACCAGCAAGGTCCAAATGACTCACCACAAGCAGATAAGTCGGAGGAGGCCCGAGCAAGCAGGGGAGCCCACTGAAGCCCAAGAAGACCCACAAGAGGACCCACAGGCCGAAGGCACACGAGTCACAGGAGGACCTCGAGCATCTCACAAAGATGCATGCCCATGGTGCAGAGGATATGGTGAGGGCGAAGATCTTGGCTTTAGAAGTTGCTTGAGGTGGGAGATTTTGGAGCCCAAAGAGGAGAGAGTCAACAAGTCTTGTCAACGACAAGTCGATGCGATGCACAGGGGTTCGGTTCCAGCGGTTCTGACGAGGGATACTGTCCTCAAACTCAGTGAGAAGACAGTGCAGGCCTCAATGGAGTTGTAGAACCACCACCTGTGTAGCTGAGCCTTTCAGAGTCTGGGGGAGCCCAGGATCAGCAGACCGGTCAACTGTGTTGCAGTGCCTGCAGATGCAGGGAAGAGACTCCTTCATTTCAAGGTAGATTCCTTCAGGTGTCTTGGATGTCCACTGGCCTTGGGAGGTACAGCAGACTTGCAGGACGATGAGACCAGGACCAGCAGGAGTCTTCCCTGTTTCAGTCTTGGTGTCCAAGGTGAAGTCCAGCGAAGTCCACAGGGCCCAGAAGGGTCGAAGATGAAGTGATTTCGGATCTGAATCTTGTCCCACGACGAATCTAGGAACCCAACCACAGGTAAGCCCTTAAGTACCCTTAGGAAAGGGTTGGGATGATTCAGGGGTCCCTCCCAGAGGAGGGGCTGGACAGTGGGGAGGATGGTCCCATACCCGTTGTCCAGTTTCGCACCAGAGCGGGAACCAATGGCTCCCTGAAATGGTTTGAACTGGAGTATGCAAGGAGGGCACCAAATGTGCCCTTCAAGCAGTCTCGGTAGCACTGGCAATTGCCCCCACCCTGCCCCAATACACTAAACCCTGTCTGGGAGGTGGTCACACCTCCCTGTGACAGGATATTTATTGTTCTGCCTTCCCCTGCTAGAGCTTGGCTCAGCAGCAGTAGGGAAGAAACATGTCTGTGGTTGGCAGCAGCCCTGGCTTGCTGTCCGGTTCTGGAATACTGGTACCGGGAGCACTGAGGACATCCCAGAGGAGCTTTACAGTGCATGAATCATACCTCCCACACCATTTATGGTGTGGGAGGTATGATTCCAACATATTTAATACCAAACATGACAGAGTTCATTACAGCCAGTTTAGAGATGGCCATCGTGTAAAGTTGCTTGGCCACTGTATATGCTGTAATGGCTGATGCACTTACAACCCGGGAGAATGGACTCCGAAGGTTGTAGGGGTACCCCGCTCATGCAGAGGCGCTATCACACTTAGAACCGAGCACCCTGCCTTCAGGATTGAAAGGCCTGCCTTAGGGGTGACTTATAGGTTTTAAGTGCAGTGACACCAGATATAAGGAAACGTATATGTGTCGTAAGTGGTGCTGGCACCAGCTTACACAGGCTGCAATGGCAGGCATGTAGTCACAATTTAAGTGGTCTCTCATGAGTGGCATTTACATGCTTCAGCCCATGGGAGACCCCTGGTGTACCTATGCACTGGGTACCTTGGTACCATATACTAGGTACTTAGTTGGGGACACCACTAGCAAATCTGGAGTGTGCCTAAGTACTCACAATGTCCAATTTAGGGAAGAAAGCACAGAGGCTGGGGTCCTGGTTGGCAGGATCCCAGCCAGACTAGTCAGAAATAGCATTACACCAGGCAAAAAGTAGGGGTAATCATAAAAGCAGATCCTACTTTCCTACAGAAAGTAACAATAGTTTTTATTTAGTATATGTACCTATATAATTCCACTTACCATTCACTTACCTTCTCCTTTCCTCTTCATTTCTATATATTACTACCAGCACCCGTAAGGTAAATTTGAGATAATAACCACCTTTATTTTTTTTATGGAAATATTTTTGTTTTGTGTTTTGTTTCACAAACTATAAGTCAACGGGAACAGCTATAAAATTAAAATAAAATGCAAACAACAGGGCACTAAAAAACCTGCTGCAAGGGGAAAGAAACCTACAGGTTTTGGAGAGGGCAGCGGTAAGCTATCACAAGCTCGCAATCGATACTAAGGTCGCTTTCCCTTGTGACAACTCCTGTTTGGCAATATAAACAGTATGTTGCAGTCCCCGCATAGGGCTCAACAATGATGCACTGATGGAAAAGGGGGTTGACTGCAACTGGAGAGCCAGGTGATGGAATGGCGGGTGGGGCAGAAGTACAAGATTGTGGTCGTGGTTGGATGCCCATGACAGAAGTGGAAGGTGCAGCAGGTTGAACATCCCCGGGTCCAGAAGAGTTGAGACAAATCCAACTCTCACCTCCTTTTCTGAGCAAGCCAAGTGACTGGAATGCATGGCACATAGGTGTTTGTGCATTCCTGTGGTCCCTAGGGAGTATTGCTGTCCTGTTATTTGGGATTTTACTTTCTGGCATAATGAACATATCACCTGCTGGGCGTTCACTTTCTTCTCCCCTCTTGAATGGTAAAGAATTGTCAGACCCCCACATCTTTGAGTTTGTTTTGCAGCTCCAATTCCTGTTCCTTAATAGCAATAGACTCCTCTTCCTCCTCCAATGCACCATGACCAACAGGAGTAAGTTCTCCTCCTTCAGCCATGTCTACAACTCACCAGAAGCATAGCTGAAGCAACAGCAGGACTGTTTCACTTCTGATCAGGTCACAAGCAGAACAGTAGTGAGAAAAATACAATTCAGCTTTCTATTGGCTAAAAAACAAATGATTGCAGCCTATCAGAATCTTTCATACTGTTGCAAAGTACTGCTTTACTCCCAAGACAGTGTGGCGGTACCAGTGAAAATCAGAAAAACAAATATGCTGCTTATTGGTACCATACAACCCATACCCTGTTACAAGTACATTATTTTATGTAGAGTTACTCACATTACTATATTTGCAAATCAATTTCAATAAATACATAAAGAAAATATTTTGTGCTGCAAAACTGTAGCCGAATTCTAGAAAACAAAGAAAAACACTCTTTATAAAATTTTATTTTTTACTTTAGTTTTACTGCATTTAGTTACATAGGGACACAAGTTTACAAACTACATACTTTAAAAAAAACATGAAATACTTGAGTCCAAAAAGGTTAGAACTTAGTTATGTCTTGAGTTCCCTATGGGGCCCACTGTAGTTCTCTCCTATGTTAGCCTAACAACACATGTTTTAGGCCGCTTTTGCTTTGCATACATTACGAAGTAACACGTTTGGTTTTGTGCCACACTATTATTTTAGAAATTGGCTGCACATGTTTTTGTTAATCAATATTTCTTCCTGGGACTCGATCTGGACATTTCGTACAAGGTCGAACAACATTGTGCCATGTTTTTCTCTGTGATGGGTCACTAACACAGTCTAAAACATATACATAACAGAGAGAGCCAGCTGCTGTTTTTTAGCATGGCATTTCTTATCATATAAGCCAAGACTTGCCATTTTTGAAAAGAGAGAGGAGGGTTTCTAGCAGAGGAAATGTCCTGGGATGAGCGTGGCAGATCTGCGCAATCCAAGATGCAGACCAGCTAATGACAAATGCCAGGTATGGGTCCTGGTTCTAATCCCAGAGATCTCTGATATATCACTGTGCTCACGTAGTAAGGCTAAGCTTAGGCTAAAATATTATTCACTGTGATAGGGCTATTCATTGTATACAGTTTATGGGTAATGCTCATTGCTCTGTTCAGTTGCATATGTTTTCTAATTACAGCACAGTTGCTACATGATAGAGCATGAGTTTCAATAAATATTGTAAACTTCTCACATGCCTTTCTTTTGTTTATTATGGACATGCAGGAGTGAGAGAACAAAAGGTGGTGACCCATTACTGCACTATCCCTGGGGGACTAGAGTGTTGTGTTCTGGGATGCCAACTTACCTGGTATTCTAAGAAGGTTAGGAGGGCAGGTGAGGCACTATGATCTAGTCAGGATTTGGGCTCATAGCTACTGATCTAGTACGATGACTCAGTCCCTACATACTGACATTCTGTGATCCCAGGAATTGTTCTGTTTCCAAACAGAATCCCTGCAATAGTTATAGTTAGGGGTTATTATATTACAACGCTATTACACAACACATTTAAACTACACAGTCATTAGAAATTCTTTAGTTATAGTTTTTTTAAAAGTCTTTCATACAAACATTCTTTGTCTGACTTATATGACTGTCATCAATCTCACATCAAATGCCAATGTCACTCATACAGGCAAACAACTATAACTTACTTGAGATAGCTATAACTATAGTTGTTACTGAACAACAAGGTAAAGTTCCCCATGAGCCAAACTACCTCAGATTCAGAAAAGTCCTGAAAGCTTGGCTATTCAGAAGACTTTCCCATGAAGTGCAGCTCTCTTCTACCTCCCCTGCTTTTTTGGCTCTCTCAGCACTTTGAAACCCCTGGGTGTACGAGTGCTACATAAACTCTCGTAACATACCACAACATAACAAAACATTTATTATGTCAGTATTCGGAGGAACAATTACAATATTCCGGTCAAAACACCAAAATGATTTGAGTTGAGACCCGAAGAGGTAACCCACTTTACCTTGGTTCAAAAGAGCCCCGATCATTATACTCTTCTCACAAAATCACACTGAGGTAACACTGATTCTACATGCCCTACTCCTTCAAGGTGATTTTCAACCCAAGTTGCTGTGTTGTGAATTTTAACTATAGATTGAAAGTTGATATAAAACAGCTTTTGTATGCAATTAAGTGGCTGTACAATAAATGCTGGATTTTTTGTTGAAAGTTTATTACTGTTTTTTGACATGCAATCATTTTATCTGAAAAAGGTCAGGTATTGATATGTTTCAGTGTATAATTCATCCTTGAAAACATTCTGCAGGACTCGCTACTTTGAATATCCTTCTATACTAGTGAAACAGTGGGTTCACTGACAAAATATCGAATCCACAAATATTGTGGGACATAAATATCGTATAAAAAAATATCGAACATAAAAGGCCTCATTAAGCTGTCGGTCGGTAAGCCTCTGACAGATCGTCGGAGGCTTACAACCGACACCGTAGGTTTTCAGTCCGACCGCCGAATTTCAATTTTGGCGGTCAGAGTGTAAACCAGCCAATCAATCTGACTGTGTTCTGACGGGCTCAAGGAGCCCGTCGGCCAGTCGGATACCTATCATAATCCCTTACGGGTGGCGTTACAGCCGTCGGGATAATGATATTGGTTTCCAACAGCCTTTCCATGTTGGGCTTTCCAACGTCAGAAGGCTGTCGGAAAGCAACTTTGGGGGCCCCTAGGAGGGCCCCCATCCCTCTGTGGCCTATGGTTGTGGGCCTGGGGGCCTATGGTGCCCCCCTGAAAATCCTCACATCATGTGGCAGGCACCGTGAGGTGCCTACCACACGGTGCAGGGATTTACACAAACTCCCATTTCTCTATTGGAGCTTGTGCTGCGGATCGTTTCCACCCACCACACAAGCTCTATAGAGAAATGGGAGTTTGCGACTGCACCATGTGTGGTTGCATTGTAATCCGGTGATCGGAACCGCCGACCTATGGTCAGTCGGTTCCCACACCGAGACATTATCGGTCAAATGCAACTCCTACCGAAATTGTAATAGGACCCAAAGTGTTGAAGTGTTGGCAGCCAATCAAATTTCAGTAGGATTTTGGGCTCCCAGAAATCTATATTTTTTTAAACTTGAATATCTCTGAAGCTACTCAGCGAATTTACACTGAATCACTGAAAAACGCTTTCTGGACCACCATCTAGCATACTGTCAAATTTGGTGTATTTCTGTTTAGCGGTTCGGGCTGTAGCTGTGTATAAAAAATGAAAAATCCCCTTAGACAAATCATGGAGAAAACACATTTTTGGGACCCACCTTTTTTCTCGGCCCCCACTTGACGGATCACCCTGCAAATTTCCACACAACAGCTGAACCAAAAAGGGAAAGTGTTTTGAACATTTTGTGAAGATTTGGAAAGTGGCGCCTGTGAGAAGTTGGCCTGGTATATGCCGTCCACTAATTATAGTGGGCACCTTGCACCAGTCCAAACAACCCCTTATTGGAGATAGGTTAAAGACAACCTTTATTGAAAGCTATCCTAGTGGTAGCTATGGAGAGCAGCCTTCAGGCTAAGTCTTGAAGGAATGTAAAGCAGCTTGTTTTACCAGTCTATAATCTCTTGAGTGACCAAATGAAAGAGCACCACACCAGGTATATATTCAAAATATATGTATTTATTGCTAAACACACCCCTCTAGTCTCTTTATGAGGCTAGAGTTCGAAGTACATAAGTTATAAGGTATTAAATCACAGTAATAGCACAAATACACGTTTGGGCCCTAGGGGCGTACTCAAACCATATACCAATAAAGTGGTATGCGAACCACGACTGAACTAGACACTAGGCCTAGAGCCTCTAGAAGTGCTTGGACCACAAGGAACCACCCAAGGTAGTGACACAGGGGACCCACGGGAGACGCGTGCAGTGTAAATACACAACCGCGATACGCTGTTAACTTCTATGGAGAAAGTGGGGATCGGGAAAATAGAGAAAAGGGACACTTAAAAGAGGACTAGGACAAAACCTTTGAGATCTAGGACTTTGAAGAGTCTCTACCCACGGGAGCACCGGAGTACTCATGTTACCTCACCCAGGGAAGCCGGGTGCATAGGTGCCTTTCGGGGTCGGGTTTCGTCGTCGATTCGAATGGCGATCTGCTGCAAAGTGCTGCTGGCGGCCAAGAGAAAAGTGTCCGGGTGGATCCAAGAGTGGATCGGAGTTCTGGTGAACCTGAAAGCAGAGGGGACAGAGTCTGGGTCACTAGCCAGTGACCAGGAAGGCGATGGACAGATGCCCACCGATGTCGAGTGCTTCAGGTGCGTTGACGGTCATCTTGACTCTTCAGCCACGAGGTCCGGGAGGCTTTGTCGGCGACCAGGAGCAGGATTCGGGCTGGTACACAATGTCTGTCGAGTGCTGAGGTGTCGGCGACCGGATTAGACCCAACAAGCCTTGGCAACGGCAAGTCTCGATTAAGATGTAGATCGTCGATGGTGCAGACCAGCAAGGTCTGTGGAACTCACCCAGCGAGGGTAAGTGAGGGCAGGCCTGGAGCAACCAGGATGCCAAGTAAGAAAAGGATTGGCCTTCGTTAAGGGCTACTAGCCAACGGGCTAGCGACCGCGAAGGAGCCTCGTGATGCCACACGTGGAGCTGGCTTACAGGACACTCGTGGAGTGGGGGCCAGTGATCTTCGGTGCAGGTGGTGCTGGAGGCTGAGGCAACTCGGAGCCCAAAGCACGACTTCTTGGGAGACCCAGAAGATGATGCACTTGCAAATGTGCTCGGTGTCTAGGGGTCACGGTCTCAAGTCACCCACGATAGCCACGGGCCTCAGCTTTGCTGGGGACTCAGGGTAGCCTCGGGGAAGTCTGAGAATCCACCTCTGGTGATGCGATGACTTTGGCGTCCGACGGGAGCTTCAGAAATGCGAACTGGACAGATGCTTCTTTGGTGCCTGCCAAGCAGGGGAGTCACTCCTTGACCCAAAGGGAGATTCTTCAGTCCTCTAATCTTGTCGTAGAACGTCGAAGGTCCAGGATTCAGTTTCAGAGTTTCGTCCAGGTATAATCTAAAGTCCTAAGGACTGGGTTCCTACCTTTATTCTAAAAATAGGGGTTGGACTACTCTGTGGCCCCACCTATGGGTGGGTCAGGGCAGAGGGGTGGCTACACCCCTTTCCCTTTGTCCAGTTCGCGCCAATGCAGGGGCTGCAAGCCCTGATCCGGTTTGAACTGGGGTATGCACAGGGACACCAAATGTGCCCCCAGTGCAGGACTTCAAAGCACCCGAAAGTGCTCCCGCCCAGCCCCAATACACATTATCCTGTCTGGGGAGGTGGTCACACCTCCCTGGGACAGGAAACCTATTGTCCAGGCCTCCCCTGCCGGAGTTTCATCCAGCAGCAGGAGGCCAGACTCGTGTCTGTGGCAGCAGCATCCATTTTGTGATGCCAGGGCTCTGGAAAGAAGTTACCGGACTCGTCAGAGTTAACATGTCTTTCCCTCTAGAAGGGTGGAATGCTACTCCCGCTGCCAGGATTGGCGGGGGGTAGTATTCCAAGATGTTTGACACCAAACACGACATGTTTAGGTGCAGCCATTCCAAAGTTAGCATTTTACCGCGAGGATATAATGCGCCTAAGAGTATATGGTCAGGCTGCACTACAAACAGCATCAGAGATGGTCTCCGAACGCTGCAGAGGGGCCCTGCTCATGCAGGGGCACCCTCTCACATAGGAACCATGCACTCTGCCTTTAGGATTGATAAGGCCTGCCTTAGGAGTGACTTATAGGTTTATATGTGTGTATGTATTTCGTGATATAGGTAACCTATATCACAGTAAGGGGTGCATGCACCACCTTACCCAGGCTGCAGTAGCAGACCTGTGGTGTCAGTTTGGATGGCCTTCCAGGGGTGGCATAATACATGCTGCAGCCCCTGGCAGGCCTCTGAGGTACCTATGCCCTTGGTACATAGTATACCATATACTAGGGACTTATAAGGGCACTCCAGATCCTCAATCAGTGATGTGCCTAAGGCACATGGAAACCATTTTAGAGAGGAAGCAGCTAGGCTGGGGTTCTGATTAGCATGGCCCCAGCCAGACTAATGTCGAAAAACAGTGAAGCATCAGCAAAAAGTGGGGGTACCCATGTGAAGCAGATCCTACTCTCCTACACAACCCCCCAAACGTAGGGACATTAAACTAACCTTGCCCAGTTAAGTCTTCATGTTCTAAGTGGAAATACCTAGAGAGTCCATCTGCATTCGCATGGTTACTCCCAGGCCTATGTTCCACTGTAAAGTCCATCCCCTGTAGGGAAATGGACCACCTAAGCAGTTTGGGGTTTTCACCCTTCATTTGTTTTAGCCATAAGAGGGGCTTATGGTCTGTCTGAACCAGGAAGTGTGTACCAAACAAGTATGGCCTCAACTTCTTCAGAGCCCAGACCACAGCAAAGGCCTCCCTCTCTATGGCTGACCAACGTTTCTCTCTAGGGGTCAGCCTTCTGCTAATAAAAGCTACTGGCTGATCCTGACCTTCTTCATTCAATTGTGACAGTACAGCCCCTACCCCCAATTCAGATGCATCAGTTTGAACAATGAACTTCTTGGAGTAATCAGGACTCTGCAGAATTGGAGCAGTGCACATGGCCTGCTTGAGGTCATCAAATGCCTTTTGACAGCTAACTGTCCACTGAACCTTTTGGGCATTTTCTTAGAAGTTAAGTCATTCAAGGGTGTCACTATTGATCCATACCCCTTGACAAATCTCCTATAGTACCCAGTCAGGCCTAAGAAGGCTCTCACCTGAGTCTGGGTAGTGGGAGCAGTCCAGTCCATGATGGTCTGGATCTTGCTCTGCAAAGGTTGAACCTGGCCTCCACCCACAAGGTGGCCCAGGTACACAACCTGACTCTGCCCTATCTGGCACTTAGTGGCCTTGATAGTCAGGCCTGCCTTTTGCAGGGCCTGTAAAACATTCCTGAGGTGGACCAGGTGATCCTCCCAGGTGGAGCTAAAGACAGCAATATCATCTAGATAAGCTGCACTATAGGCTTCCAGTCCTGTGAGAACTGTATTCACCAACCTCTGGAAAGTGGCAGGTGCATTCTTCAGACCAAAGGGTATTACCACAAATTGATAATGCCCACTAGGGGTTGAGAATGCTGTATTGGGCTTTGCAGTATCAGCTAGTCTGATCTGCCAGTAGCCAGCTGTTAGGTCAAATGTGCTGAGATATTTGGCAGAGGCCAAAGTATCTATGAGCTCATCTGCCCTGGGTATTGGATGGGCATCAGTCCTAGTGACTGCATTGAGACCCCTGTAGTCTACACAAAACCTCATCTCTCTTTTTCCACCACTGGTGTGAGGTTTCGGTACTAGGACTACTGGACTAGCCCAAGGGCTATCTGAGGGTTCAATTACTCCCAATTCCAACATTTTCTGGACTTCAGTCCTGATACAGTCCCTGACATGGTCAGGTTGCCTATAAATCTTGTTTTTAATAGGCAGACTGTCCCCAGTGTCCACTTCATGAGTGCACCAGGTGGTCTGACTGGGTGTCAGTGAAAACATATGTCGAAACTGATTGAGGACTTGCCTGCAATCAGTTTGTTGCTGGGTAGTGAGGCTGCCTGCCAAGGCTACACCATCAACTGACCCATCGTCAGGGTTCTGTGAGAGCAGGTCAGGGAGTGGGTCACTCTCTTCCTCCTGCCCTTCATCAGTAGCCATGAGCAAGCCCATGTCTGCCCTGTCCACATATGGTTTTAACCTGTTGACATGGAGAACCCTGTGGGGACTCCTGGGTGTTCCTAGGTCCACTAAATAAGTGACCTCACCCTTCTGCTCAACAATAGTGTGGGGTCCACTCCATTTATCTTGGAGAGCTGCTGGGGCCACTGGCTCCAACACCCACACCTTCTGTCCTGGCTGGTAAACAGTCAGAACAGCCTTTTGGTCATGCCAGGCCTTCTGAAGTTCCTGGCTAGCCTCAAGGTTTTTGGTTGCCTTTTTCATGTACTCAGCCATCCTGGAGCGGAGACCAAGTACATAGTCCACTATATCTTGCTTTGGGGGCTTGAGAGGTAACTCCCATCCTTCCTTCACCAAGCACAGTGGACCCCTCACAGGGTGGCCAAACAGAAGTTCAAAAGGGCTGTAACCAACCCCTTCTGAGGCACCTCCCTATATGCGAATAAAAGGCAGGGCAAGAGTATGTCCCATCTACGCCTAAGCTTTTCTGGGAGCCCTTTAATCATGCCCTTCAAGGTTTTGTTGAATCTCTCAACTAAACCATTGCATTGTGGGTGATAGGGTGTGGTGAACTTGTAAGTCACTCCACACTCCTTCCACATTGCTTTTAAGTACCCAGACATGAAGTTAGCACCCCTGTCTGATACTACCTCCTTAGGAAAGCCCACTCTTGAGAAGATTCCCAGGAGGGCCCTTGCCACCACAGGTGCTGTAGTGGTCCTGAGGGGAATAGCTTCTGGGTACCTGGTGGCATGATCCACTACCACCAGGATAAACCTGTGCCCAGAGGCTGTTTGGGTATCCATGGGACCAACAATGTCAATCCCTACCCTCTCAAAGGGCACCCCCACCACAGGTAGTGGTATCAGGGGGGCCTTTGTGGTGCCACCTGCTTTGCCACTGGCTTGGCAGGTTACACAGGAGCGACAAAACTCCTTACTGTCTTCAGACATGTGGGGCCAGTGAAAGTGAGGGACAATTCTGTCCCAAGTCTTGTTCTGGCCCAGGTGACCTGCTAAGGGAATATCATGGGCTAGGGTCAATAGGAAGCCCCTGAACTTCAAAGGTATTACCAACCTCCTGGTAGCACCAGGCTTGGGGTCTCTACTCTCTGAGTACAGGAGTCCATCATCCCAATACACGGTATGGGGACCACTAGCTTTCCCAGCAGCCTCAGCAGCAGCTTGCTGTCTGAGGGGTTCAAGGGAGGGGCAGCTCTGCTGCTCCTGGCTCAGATCTGCCCTAGAAGGTCCCCCTGTCCCCAAGAACTCACCCTGGTCAGGTTCAAGTTCCTCTGGGACAGTTCCTTCTTCAGGGCTGAGATCATCCCCTCAAGGGACTGATCTTCCTCCTGAGCCAAGGGGAAGGCACTGCCTTAACCCTACTACTCCTCCTCTTGAAAGGCACTTGGTCCATTCTTCCAGAATCCAAGGCCTGTTCAGTGCTAGACATTTTGGCTTGTGACCTGGTCACAGCAAACACATCTGCAGGGATCCCCAGCATTTCTGCATGGGTCCTGAGCTCCACTTCTGCCCAAGCAGAAGTCTCTAAGTCATTGCCAAGCAAGCATTCGACTGGTAGGTTTGCACTTACCACAACCTTCTTAAGGCCAGTTACCCCTCCCCAGGAGAAGTTAACAACTGCCAGAGTATGGTCTGTTCTGACATTGCTAGCATTGGTCACTTGGTACATCTCACCAAGCATAACTTGCCCAGGTAGCACAAGGTCTTGTGTCACCATTGTGACACTTGCCCCTGTGTCCCTAAATGCCAAAGCCTCACGTCCATTGATTAAAGGCTGTTGTCTGTACTTGCCCAGATTACTGGGACTCACAGTGGAGGTCACATCCATGCCTCCATCACAGACTAACACAGCCTGAGTCAGTTCCCTGACTAAGTCAGAGCCCAACTCAGTTCCCAGGGTGAACCCTACTAAACCCTTTGCTGGAGCACTTCCACCAACTGTACTAGGGGGAACAGGTGCCTTAGGGGCATTGGTGAGTGCTGGACTGGAGTCTTTGGACTTGGTGCAATCACTGGTCCAGTGGGTCTTTTGCTTACAGACCTTGCACCATGGTTTTCTTTGGCCTTTACCTTTGGTAGACTGGGAATCCCCACCAGAAGAAGATTTTTGGGGGCCTGATGAAGACTTTTGATTTTTACCCTTCTCCCCACCCTTGTCAGAGTTTTTAGCATCTTGCTTCTTGGTTTCCCCACCTTGGTTCTGTACCTTCTGCTTCACCCTGGTTCTGACCCATTTGTCTGCCTTCTTTCCCAATTCTTGGGGAGAGGTCAGATCAGAGTCTACCAGGTACTGATGCAACAGCTGATTTTGACAGTTAGTAAGAATCTGCTCCCTCATTATCAGATTATACAATCCTGAGAAGTCACACACCTTACTGCCCATCAACCAGCCTTCCAGAGCCTTGGCAGAACAATACACATAGTCTACCCAGTCTTGAGTCTGTGCTTTTGGGTGTCTCTGAACTTCAACCTGTACTGTTCAGTGGTTAGGCCAAACCCATCAATAAGAGCACTCTTCAAGACCTTGTAATTATCAGCATCCTCCTCTCTAACAGTGAGGAGCTTATCTCTACCTTTGTCAGCAAAGGAGAGCCACAAGATTGCTGCCCACTGCTCCTGAGGGACCTTCTGTACTTTACAGGCCCTCTCTAAAGCAGTTATCCATTTGTAGATATCATCCCCACTCTGGTAGGGAGGGACAATCTTGCTCAGGTTCCTATGGTCATAGGACCTTTCCCTGTCTCTAGGGACATGGCTGCCACCATGGGACTCTAGTCCCAACTTTCTTCTCTCTCTAAGGAGATCTAGGGATTCCCTAACTAAAGCCAATTGCTTTTTTCTGATCTCCAGCTGAGTTTCCTCATACTGGACCAGTCGGTCTCTCCTCTCATGAGAGGATTCCCTCCTGTGAGAAGAGACAGAGCTCCCTATAGAGGTGCCAGAGTGGTTAGACTCCTGAGAAGGAGATCTAGACTTCCTGGGCACACTCTTAATCCTTTCTGGGGGGACAAAGAGGGCATCATCTTGATCATCCTCATCATCATCCACAGGAGGGATTGGGTTTTCCAGGTCAGGGTCATTGTCACCCTCCTGGCCAGTTTCAGAGGGGGGGCTGGGGGTATTGGTACCCCTAGCCTCGTCCTCATCTTCTGCCCCACCCTCAGCTCCTACCCCTTCAGTCCCCAAGGGCTTACTAAGGTCATAAGCCACCAACAACTCCTTGAGGTGTTGGGTGGTGGGGCTTTGGCCTGTCCTTATTTTTCTCAAGTTACATAAAGCTCTCAATTCCAAGAATGGGAGTGTATCATACTTGGAGGGTGGAAGCTCAATGGCTTCCTGCAAGGATTCTTTGGATCCTGCCCTTAAAGACATTACTAGTGTGGTGTGGTGTATGCACTACCTACTCTAGTGTGGCCTACTAAACTCTCTTGAGTTGTAGAAAGGGTTGTGCTATCCCTTAACACACAACTCTAAGTTCAGTAGAACTTACTGTATTCTAAGCTTAAATTATATGTACCTTAGGTACCTTTAGTGGTTTTCAGTTGATCAATTCAATTGAGATTATCTGGTAAAACAATAGCAAGCTGGAATCCCACACGCTGCACACCAATGTGAGAAGTTGGCCTGGTATATGCCGTCCACTAATTATAGTGGGCACCTTGCACCAGTCCAAACAACCCCTTATTGGAGATAGGTTAAAGACAACCTTTATTGAAAGCTATCCTAGTGGTAGCTGTGGAGAGCAGCCTTCAGGCTAAGTCTTGAAGGAATGTAAAGCAGCTTGTTTTACCAGTCTATAATCTCTTGAGTGACCAAATGAAAGAGCACCACACCAGGTATATATTCAAAATATATGTATTTATTGCTAAACACACCCCTCTAGTCTCTTTATGAGGCTAGAGTTCGAAGTACATAAGTTATAAGGTATTAAATCACAGTAATAGCACAAATACACGTTTGGGCCCTAGGGGCGTACCAAACCATATACCAATAAAGTGGTATGCGAACCACGACTGAACTAGACACTAGGCCTAGAGCCTCTAGAAGTGCTTGGACCACAAGGAACCACCCAAGGTAGTGACACAGGGGACCCACGGGAGACGCGTGCAGTGTAAATACACAACCACGATACGCCGTTAACTTCTATGGAGAAAGTCGGGATCGGGAAAATAGAGAAAAGGGACACTTAAAAGAGGACTAGGACAAAACCCTTTGAGATCTAGGACTTTGAAGAGTCTCTACCCACGGGAGCACCGGAGTACTCGTGTTACCTCACCCAGGGAAGCCGGGTGCATAGGTGCCTTTCGGGGTCGGGTTTCGTCGTCGATTCGAATGGCGATCTGCTGCAAAGTGCTGCTGGCGGCCAAGAGAATAGTGTCCGGGTGGATCCAAGAGTGGATCGGAGTTCTGGTGAACCTGAAAGCAGAGGGGACAGAGTCTGGGTCACTAGCCAGTGACCAGGAAGGCGATGGACAGATGCCCACCGATGTCGAGTGCTTCAGGTGCGTTGACGGTCGTCTTGACTCTTCAGCCACGAGGTCCGGGAGGCGTTGTCGGCGACCAGGAGCAGGATTCAGGCTGGTACACGATGTCTGTCGAGTGCTGAGGTGTCGGCGACCGGATTGGACCCAACAAGCCTTGGCAACGGCAAGTCTCGATTAAGATGTAGATCGTCGATGGTGCAGACCAGCAAGGTCTGTGGAACTCACCCAGCGAGGGTAAGTGAGGGCAGGCCTGGAGCAACCAAGATTCCAAGTAAGAAAAGGATTGGCCTTCGTTAAGGGCTACTAGCCAACGGGCTAGCGACCGCGAAGGAGCCTCGTGACGCCGCACGTGGAGCTGGCTTACAGGACACTCGTGGAGTGGGGGCCAGTGATCTTCGATGCAGGTGGTGCTGGAGGCTGGGGCTACTCGGAGCCCAAAGCACGACTTCTTGGGAGACCCAGAAGATGATGCACTTGCAAATGTGCTTGGTGTCCAGGGGTCACGGTCTCAAGTCACCCACGATAGCCATGGGCCTCAGCTGTGCTGGAGACTCAGGGTAGCCTCGGCGAAGTCTGAGAATCCACCTCTGGTGATGCGATGACTTCGGCGTCCGACGGGAGCTTCAGAAATGCGAACCGGACAGATGCTTCTTTGGTGCCTGCCAAGCAGGGGAGTCACTCCTTGACCCCAAGGGAGATTCTTCAGTCCTCTAATCTTGTCGTAGAGCGTCGAAGGTCCAGGATACAGTTTCAGAGTTTCGTCCAGGTATAATCTAAAGTCCTAAGGACTGGGTTCCTACCTTTATTCTAAAAATAGGGTTTGGACTACTCTGTGGCCCCACCTATGGGTGGGTCAGGGCAGAGGGGTGGCTACACCCCTTTCCCTTTGTCCAGTTCGTGCCAAAGCAGGGGCTGCAAGCCCCTGATCCGGTTTGAACTGGGGTATGCACAGGGACACCAAATGTGCCCCCAGTGCAGGACTTCAAAGCACTCGAAAGTGCTCCCGCCCAGCCCCAATACACATTATCCTGTCTGGGGAGGTGGTCACACCTCCCTGGGACAGGAAACCTATTGTCCAGGCCTCCCCTGCCGGAGTTTCGTCCAGCAGCAGGAGGCCAGACTCGTGTCTGTGGCAGCAGCATCCATTTTGTGATGCCAGGGCTCTGGAAAGAAGTTACCGGACTCGTCAGAGTTAACATGTCTTTCCCTCTAGAAGGGTGGAATGCTACCCCGCCGCCAGGATTGGCGGGGGGTAGTATTCCAAGATGTATGACACCAAACACGACATGTTTAGGTGCAGCCATTCCAAAGTTAGCATTTTACCGCGAGGATATAATGCGCTTAAGAGTATATGGTCAGGCTGCACTACAAACAGCATCAGAGATGGTCTCCGAATGCTGCAGAGGGGCCCTGCTCATGCAGGGGCACCCTCTCACATAGGAACCATGCACTCTGCCTTTAGGATTGATAAGGCCTGCCTTAGGAGTGACTTATAGGTTTATATGTGTGTATGTATTTCGTGATATAGGTAACCTATATCACAGTAAGGGGTGCATGCACCACCTTACCCAGGCTGCAGTAGCAGACCTGTGGTGTCAGTTTGGATGGCCTTCCAGGGGTGGCATAATACATGCTGCAGCCCCTGGCAGGCCTCTGAGGTACCTATGCCCTTGGTACATAGTATACCATATACTAGGGACTTATAAGGGCACTCCAGATCCCAATCAATGATGTGCCTAAGGCACATGGAAACCATTTTAGAGAGGAAGCAGCTAGGCTGGGGTTCTGATTAGCATGGCCCCAGCCAGACTAATGTCGAAAAACAGTGAAGCATCAGCAAAAAGTGGGGGTACCCATGTGAAGCAGATCCTACTCTCCTACAGCGCCAAAGTTATTTGCAAAACAAAAAACGCTTTCCCTGTAGAAACTTTGGTTCTAACTATAACTACCTACTGGCTATTGCCAGTAGGTAATATATATATATGTGTGTGTATTTATGTACATATATATGTGTGGTATATATGTACATATATATATATACATATATATATATGAATCAACAAATGCCCTCGAGCTTCCAGGAAGCACTCGGCGGCAAGCCAACCCTCCGGCTTTCCACGATGTAACTTTCCGTCACTTCTTAGGTGAGTTATGTTGCCTGACGCGTTTCAGGGCATTTCGCCCTTAATCATAGGCTGTTACAAGTTGTGAGTGTGACGGGCTCTTTTTAATCAGTTCATGCACATTTCTCATTGGTTCAGCCTCAGTGGGCTACACTCAGTTCGTGTTCCAATCTGTTGCATTCTGGGAATTGTATTATTCTAAAAAGAAAAGAAAAGAGCCTTTAATTTCACAGCTGACTGTGAACCTACTCAAGGGAAATTAAAGGCTCTTTTCTTTTCTTTTTAGAACAATACAATTCCCAGAATGCAACAGATTGGAACACGAACTGAGTGTAGCCCACTGAGGGCTGGGAACCAATGAGAAATGTGCATGAACTGATTAAAAAGAGCCCGTCACACTCACAACTTGTAACAGCATATGATTAAGGGGCGGAATGCCCTGAAACGCGTCAGGCAACATAACTCACCTAAGAAGTGACGGAAAGTTACATCGTGGAAAGCCGGAGGGTTGGCTTACCGCCGAGTGCTTCCTGGAAGCTCGAGGGCATTTGGTGATTCACATGTTGCAACGCGGCCTCCTCGCCGCGCCAGGAGTGCACCATCTTCATGATGACAAGTACGAAGAGGCTGGGGATCGAAACTTGTTCGAAACCTCTCAGCACAGCGAGCCAGATATAATTCACTTTCCAGAACTTCTTGGATCCTACTATAGGATTGATAATGGACATTGATAATGGATGTGACTGTGAACCTACTCAAGGGAAATTAAAGGCTCTTTTCTTTTCTTTTTAGAACAATACAATTCCCAAAATGCAACAGATTGGAACACAAACTGAGTGTAGCCCACTGAGGGCTGGGAACCAATGAGAAATGTGCATGAACTGATTCAAAAGAGCCCGTCACACTCACAACTTGTAACAGCCTATGATTAAGGGGCGGAATGCCCTGAAACGCGTCAGGCAACATAACTCACCTAAGAAGTGACGGAAAGTTACATCGTGGAAAGCCGGAGGGTTGGCTTGCCGCCGAGTGCTTCCTGGAAGCTCGAGGGCATTTGTTGATTCACATGTTGCAACGCGGCCTCCTCGCCGCGTCAGGAGTGCACCATCTTCATGATGACAAGTACGAAGAGGCTGGGGATCGAAACTTGTTCGAAACCTCTCAGCGCAGCGAGCCAGATATAATTCACTTTCCAGAACTTCTTGGATCCTACTATAGGATTGATAATGGACATTGATAATGGATGTGACTGTGAACCTACTCAAGGAAAATTAAAGGCTCTTTTCTTTTCTTTTTAGAACAATACAATTCCCAGAATGCAACAGATTGGAACACGAACTGAGTGTAGCCCACTGAGGGCTGGGAACCAATGAGAAATGTGCATGAACTGATTAAAAAGAGCCCGTCACACTCACAACTTGTAACAGCCTATGATTAAGGGGCGGAATGCCCTGAAACGCGTCAGGCAACATAACTCACCTAAGAAGTGACGGAAAGTTACATCGTGGAAAGCCGGAGGGTTGGCTTGCCGCCGAGTGCTTCCTGGAAGCTCGAGGGCATTTGTTGATTCACATATATATATATATATATAAATATATATATATATACACATATATATATATTCACTGAAAAAAGCATAGGTTTTAGGGAAAGTTATAGTTAGTTGGACATTGCACTTGTACAAAACCCGTGAAATTCCCCCATTATAGTTAGTTCAGCTAACTATAACTTGCGCCCCCGCAATGCACTGCTGATGACGTCACCTATTACATCACTCATGACATGGTCAGTGACATCACTGATGACATCACTCATGACATCTCAAATGACATCACTGATGACATCATCCAGTGACTGTGTGTTTCTGTAAAGTTTAAATATGTTTAATATATATAGGGAAAGGCGTATTGAAGAATGAGTAGGTGTATAAGTGTCTGAATGGATGATTTAGGAGGTGCGTGACTGACTCTATATGTGAGTGATTAAACGTATCTTACTGATTGCATGGGTTAGTGACTAAACTGTGTGAATGTCTGAATCCGTCTGTCTGTTGGTGTGTAAGCGGCTGCATGGGTTTGTGAATAGTTACATGAGTGTCTATATGGGTTATTGATTGGTTGTCTGAGTATCTGTATGGGTGCCTGAGTGTTTGTGTGGGTGGGGTGTGTATATCTCTGTGTATAAATGTGTGAGTGGGTGAGTCACTGGGTGCATGGTTTCAAGAGTGCATCTGTGATGGACTGTATGGGTGGGTGAGTGTGTGTATGCGTGTGTTGGTGAGTGAATGTATATCTCAGTGGTACATGTGTGAGTAACTACATATGTGAAAGGCAGTATATATGTGTGTTGGAGTATACAAATGGCTATAAGTGAGAGTGTGTGATTGTGAGAGTGGTTGTATGGATGAGTGTGTGCTTGTATCAGTGATTGTATAAGAGTGTAAGAATGTGGTAGTATTTGTATGAGTAAGTGAGCTGGTGTGTGTATAACTGTATCAGTGAGTAAATGGCTGTGTGATTAATTATTTGCATCATTGACTAGGTGTGTGAGTACCTCTATGGATGAGTGGCAGTTTGTAAGTTTCTATATAAGTGTATGAGTGCATATGATAGTCCTGTACTGAGTGACCATAAGTATGAGTGACTGTACGGGTGAGTGAGTGGATGTGTGTGTGTAGGCCTAAGAATCAGTGAGTGGGTATGAAGTTATTGGTATTGGAGTGTCTATGGTTTTGAGAATGGCAGTCTGTAATTTAGAGTGGGTGTATGAAAAGTTATATTAGGGTGTGAGAAGATGCATCAAATCATCACATGGATGATGTCATCAGTGATGTCATCAGTGATGTCATTTGAGATGTCATCACTGATGTCATCAGTGATGTCACTGACCATGTCATGAGTGATGTAATATGTGACGTCATCAGCAGTGCATTGCGGGCGCGAGTTATAGTTAGCTGAACTAACTATAACGGGGAATTTCACGGGTTTTGTACGAGTGCAATGTCCAACTAACTATAACTTTCCCTAAAACCTATGGTTTTTTCAGTGAATTTCTAAGGTTTTTAAATGCTAATTTCTAACTATAACGTGCCTGAAACCTATGCTTTTTTCAGTGAATTTCAAAGGTTTTTTAAATGCTAATTTCTAACTATAACGTGCCTGAAACCTATGGTTTTTTCAGTGAATTTCAAAGGTTTTTAAATGCTACTTTCTAACTGTAACGTGCTTGAAACCTATGGTTTTTTCAGTGAATTTCAAAGGTTTTTCAAATGCTAGTTTCTAACTATGCCTACAGAGGTAGGACATGTGAAGAAAGAAGAAAAAACGCACAGAAAGAAGCAAAAGAAATGCAGAAAGAAGCAACAGAAGTCCACAAAGACGAAGAAAAGTGCAGGAAGAAGAAGAGATGTACAGAAAGAACCAACAGAGGAGCAGAAAGTCCTCCTGTGCCCACAACTTTTTCAGACGGGTACTGGTGGTAACTAAATCTGACTAACCAGGCCTAGAGCCAGTGCTATGCTAAAAGACACTTAGAATACAGTGAAAACACCTACATACACTAGGGAACACTATGCATTGGGGTACCCCTGTGATTACCATGACCTCCTCTGTAAGACCCTAGTACATATTAGGGCAGGGGGATTAAAACTACCTCTTAAAACGCGCCACAGGGCGCATTTGCACACTGGTGAAGGGAGGGGGAGGCGTGAGGTGACATGTGTGCAAACACGCCCTGTTGCCGTTTTAAGTTGGGGGATAAAGTCCCCTTGAATCCTGAGGGTCCCTTGGGTCCAACTAGCCTACCAGGTATCTCCAGTAAGCGCCACAGAGCTGCGTTGCAGAGAGGTGTAAAAAGGGGCACGGCCTGGACCACCTCTCTGCAACGCAGCGCAGTGGCGCTTACTGGAAGCACCTGGTGGGCTAGTTGGCCCCCAGGGGCCCTCAGGATTGAAGGGGAATTATTTCCCCAACTTAAAACGCGCCACATGGCGTGTTTACACACGTCACCTCAGGCCCCGTCCCCTCCTTTCACCACTGTGTAAACACGCCCTGTGGCCGTTTTAAGTTGGGAGATTAAGTCCCCTTGAATCCTGAGGGTCCTTAGGGTCCAACTAGCCCACTAGGTACCTCCAGTAAGCGCCACAGAGCTGCGTTGCAGAGAGGTGTAGGAAGGGGGCGGGGCCTGAGGTGACATGTGTGCAAACATGCCCTGTGGCGTGTTTTAAGTTGGGGAATTAATTCCTCTTCAATCCTGAGGGTCTCTGGGGGCCAACTAACCCACCAGGGACCTCCAGTATGCGCCAGGGAGCTGCGTTGCAGAAAGGTATTCAGAGGCCACGCCCCTTTTTACACCTCTCTGCAACACAGCTCTGTGGCGCATATTGGAGGTACCTGGTGGGCTAGTTGGCCCCCAGGGGCCCTCAGGATTGAAGAGGAATTAATTCCCCAACTTAAAACACGCCACAGGGCGTGTTTGCACACATGTCACCTAAGGCCCCGCCCCCTCCCTTCAGCACTGTGCAAACGCGCCCCGTGGTGCGTTTTAAGTTGGGGGATTAAGTCCCCTTGAATCCTGAGGGTCCCTGGGGTGCAACTAGCCCACCAGGAACCTCCATTAAGCGCCACAGAGCTGTGTTGCAGAGAGGTGTAAAAAGGGGCGTGGCCTCTGAACACCTCTCTGCAACGCAGCTCCCTGGCGCATACTGGAGGTTCCTGGTGGGATAGTTGGCCCCCAGGGACCCACAGTATTCAAGGGGAATTAGTTCCCCATCTTACAATGCACCAGGGGGCGCGTTTGCAGAGTGCTGCAGGGAGGGGGCGAGGCCTCCGGCGCGATGCCGGTCTTTTTAAAAAAAAAAAAAAATTAAGAAGGGGGACTGTGTGGCCCCCCTTCCTTTACGATTTTATTGGCCCTGGGGACCCCATCCCCAGGGCCTGACCCCTATTTTTTTTTTTATTTTAATAAATTGGAAGGGGGCCGCATGGCCCCCCTCCCGAGGCCATATTCGGCCCCGGGGACCCCATCCCCTGGGGCAAGGCCAGTTTTTTTTTGTATTATATTATTGGAGGGGGGCTGCGTGGCCCCCCTCCTGAGGCCTCTATTGGCCTCGGGCACCCCATCCCCCGGGGCAGGCCTTTGCGGTTTTTTTTTCTTACGGGGAGGGGGGCCGCGAGGTTTCCCTGCTCTCGCTTTAATGAAGCAAAGCAGTTTGCAATGACAGGGCGGGAGCCGCGAGGCTCCCGTCCTGTCATTGCAAACAGCAGTGTCCCGGGGTGGGCACCCCGGGACACTGCAGGAGCTGGCCCTGGGGGGTGGCGGGCCCCAGGGCCATCACAGGCTCCAGGAGGGGGGCCGCGTGGCCCCCCTCCCACCATTTGCAAAGCCCCAGTGAGGTGGTGGTCCCCGGGGCTCGGGGGTCCATAACGGACCCCCAAATTAGAATATTAGTGCCCCGGGGAGGTGGCGGTCCGGGGCGTGTGGGGGGGGCTCAAGCCCCCCCCCCCCCACACAGGAGTATTTTTTTTTTTTTAAAGCCTCGGGGGTGGCGGCTCCCGGGGCAGCGGGGGGCCGTGTGGCCCCACTAATTAGTTAATGAAAGCCCCAGGGGTGGTGGTCCCCGGGGCTTGTGGGGCCCTTCGAGGCCCCCCCACAGATTAAAAAAGAAGCCCCGGGGGTGGCGGTCCCCGGGGCTGCGGGTGGGCCGTGTGCCCCCTACAAATATTTTGGTAAAGCCCCGGGGGTGGCGGTCCCCGGGGCAGTGTGGGGGGATTGGGGCCCCCCCCACACATTTTTCAACTGCCCCCATGACCTGGCCCACCCAGGGGCTTAAATTAAACGAAGCGCGGGAGAACACGCTTCGTTTTTTTTTATTTTCGCGCCCGGATCCGCAGATCCAGCGCGCAATTCGCGTTTAAAAAAAAAAAATGCTTTTTTTGGCCCTGAGCAGGCCTAGGGGGTCAGGGTGTTTCTACCCTGCCCCCTTTTTGCGTTTTGCGCACTTGTTTCTCTGATTTCTTGTGCCTCGGTTCTGGCTGCCAACACTTCCTGGTTTGGAGTGTTGACAGCCAATTAGCATACAGCTCGTGATCGGGAGGGTGCGCGGATCCTCCGCGGCCATAGATATATATGTGTTTTTACTTTTGATTTTCTCAGCAACTACTGAACGGATTTACACCATTTAACAAAAAGGGTTCTTTCTGAACCAAGAACTACCTCTTTGCCAAATTTGGTGTAATTCCGTTCAGCAGTTCGGGCTGTAGCTGTGTCTAAAGTTTCCTATGGGAAATTGCATGGGGAAAACACGTTTTGGGGCCCCCCTTTTTTCTCGGCCCCCGCTTGCTGAATCACCCCGAAACTTTCAAGATAGGAGCGGACCAGAGCGCCCCACGAGTTTTCAAAATTTTGCGAAGATTCATCAACCGCCGCAAAAGTTATTGGAAATAGAATGTTGTGAATTTCCTATGGAAAATAGGTCATAACTATAACTATCTACTGGCAACCGCCAGTAGATAATATACACATATATACATTATATACATACTATATATGTATATATATATATATATATATATATATATATATGTATATATATATATACATACACACACACACACAATAAATTAAAAACAGTGACAAATGAACTGGAAGTAATTTAAAAAACAAACAAATTAAATTACGCATGAAAAGGTAAACGATATAAACAATTGAATTTTAATAAAAATATATTTAAAATTACAAACATTGGTAAATAAAAATATTATAAATTTAAAAATGCACACACATCATAATAATATAAATAACATATACTATAACACTATAAAATATACTATTCCTATTACAACATCTGCAACAGTAGGGAAGACATTGGACTCAGGAAGAGTATTATTTACTATTCCCACTCCAGTCTGTGCAACAGTAGGGAAAGTGTTGACCTCAGTAGGGGTAAAAATTACTTCTCCAACTCCAGTCTGTGCACCTGTAGGGAAAGCGTTGAACTCAGGAGAGGAAAAATTGCTATTTCCACTCCAGTCTGTACAAAATTAGGGAAAGAGAGGGACTCAGGGGGGCAAAATGTACTATTCCCACTCCAGTCTGTGCCACAGTAGGGAAGTTGTTGGACTCAGGAGGGGTACAAATTATTATTCCCACTCCACTCGGTGTAACAATAGGGAAAGTGTTGGATTGATAGGGATAACATTTACTATTGCCACTCCAATCTGTGCAACAGTAGAGAAAGCGTTGGATTGCGAAGGGGTAAGATATGCTATTCCCACTCAAGTTTGTGCAACAGTAGAAAGAGAATAGTTAACTTCAAACAAATGAAATTTTTAACAGCTACATTAAATAACAAGAAATAGAAATATTTTAAAATAATGTATATATATATATAAATTCAAATAATAAATTAAAAAATACATATTTATTACAATGTTAAATAAATCATTTAAGTTACAACAAATATTATTCATATAATTAAAATACCACACTATGGGGCCGATTACGATGGTGGGTGGAAAAGCACCCGGATCGCCATGGTAGCGGAAATCAACCATCCGCATGTACCGCGGGAAAACCGGCGGTCCGATTAGGATCAACCGCCATAAAAATCCGACCACGGCAGAACGATGCCAGGAAAGACCGCCGGTAGCGTGCGGAGCAGGCGAAAATCCGTCTGCGGCGGTCGGATTAGCGGTGGAAAAAGCCCAAACCGCCGCACGGCCAGCGGATTGACCGCACGTGGAATTAGGATACCATTGAGGTGACAGCAGAACGATCCGCTGTTTCCGACCGCCGCGATCGCAACCAGTGATGAATGGGAGAGCCGGCAGAAGGGCGGCCATAGAGGCACCGCCGCGGCCGCTCCGGAAATTTCTTAGCGGCCGAACAAAAAATACACACAACATGCCCACCAAGTGTACCCAACAACTTGCTGCAGCCCCAGAAAAAAACCTAATACACTCCAATGACACATCCCCATGGCAAGTTAAAAAACCACAAATCCCAGGTCAACCCACACAACAAACCTGACATCAATACACCATTTTGACACACCCACATAGCTGAGTATAAAACCAGCCCCATCCCTGACCACAATCCTTTGCAATAATCCACCACTGAAGGAACCAAGCCTACAGCACAAAGGAGAGGCAAACCACCACACAACTCACCAGCACAACAACACACACACACCACTTACATCACCACCACCACTCTCACACCTGCACTTTCAACCCCTTTGCACACCACACACCATGGCACAGAAGAAAATGCCCAAATTCACTGACAATGCGTTATCAGTCATGGTAGACGAGGTAATCAGCGTAGAACCACAATTGTTTGGAAGCATTGTCCAACAGACACCATTAGCCACCAAAACACTAATGTGGGAAAGGATAATCCGCACGGTCAATGCAGTAGGGACTGTCCCACGCACCAAGAATGAGATCGTGAAGCGGTGGCATGACCTCAAGAAAAAGGTGAAAGAGAGGAACAACAAGAACCGTGAGCTGGCTCAGAGGACTGGCGGTGGCCCTCCCATTCCACCAAGAACATTCACCGCGTGGGAAGAGAAGGTGCTTGCCATACTGCATCCAGAGAGTCTCACAGGAATACCCGGGGGAGTGGAGGCTGGTAAGTAACAACAAATGTCCACCATCACACTGCTATGTACTGTCTTGCACAACCACAAAGCTACACCTCCTAGGCCCAAATGCATCCATGTGCACCACACACTCCCCAACACATGTCTCACAGATCTAACATTCACTCCCTCTGAATCACCCCAAAGGTAGCTAGCAACATTCCCAGGCATGCATGTGTACAGGCAGCCAGCACTACAACTCCCACCAGGTCCCCTGTCCCAAAGCACACCAGGATGGAGCACTCCCCCCACCCCACCCAGAAGCAAGTGGCAGACATTGCATTCCCTCATCAAACTAACTGGTAGGTAGCCATCTTAACAGGG
Source organism: Calotriton arnoldi (assembly GCA_963921515.1). NCBI lineage: Eukaryota > Metazoa > Chordata > Amphibia > Caudata > Salamandridae > Calotriton > Calotriton arnoldi. The sequence continues at coordinate 901,826 of CAWUFW010006646.1, forward strand.
AGGGGTGTTTGTGGGTGGAAAGCCAGCACTACAAGTCCCACCAGGCCCCCTTGTCCCAAAGCACACCAGGATGGAGCACTCACCCCACCCCACCCAGAAGCAAGTGGCAGACATTGCATTCCCCTCATCAAACCAACAGGTAGGTAGCCATCTTAACAGGGAGGGGGTGGTTGTGTTTGTGAAGCCTGCACTACAACTCCCACCAGGCCCCCTGTTCCAAAGCACACCAGGATGGGGCCTCCCCCCCACCCCACCCAGAAGCAAGTGGCAGACATTGCATTCCCCTCATCAAAATAACAGGTAGGTAGCCATCTTAAGAGGGAGGGGGTGGTTTTGTTTGTGAAGCCTGCACTACAACTCCCACCAGGCCCCCTTGTCCCAAAGCACACCAGGATGGAGCACTCCCCCCACCCCACCCAGAAGCAAGTGGCACACATTGCATTCCCCTCATCAAACTAACAGGTAGGTAGCCATCTTAACAGGGAGGGGGTGGTTGTGTTTGTGAAGTCTGAACTACAACTCCCACCAGGCCCCCTTGTCCCAAAGCACACCAGGATGGAGCACTCCCCCACTCCACCCCACCCAGAAGGAAGTGGCAGACATTGCATTCCCCTCATCAAACTAACTGGTAGGTAGCCATCTTAACAGGGAGAGGTGTTTGTGGGTGGAAATCCAGCACAACAACTCCCACCAGGCCCCCTTGTACCACAGCTCAGCAAGTTGGAGCCCTCCCCCACACCCAGAAGCATGTGGCAGCCATTGCATTGATCACCTCCACCTAATAGGTAGGGAGCCATCTTAACAGGGAGGGGTGTTTGTGGGTGGAAAGCCAGCACAACAACTCCCACCAGGCCCCCTTGTCCCACAGCTCAGCAAGATGGAGCACTCCCCCACACCCAGAAGCATGTGGCAGCCATTGCATTGATCACCTTTACCTAACAGGTAGGTAGCCATCTTAACAGGGAGGGGTGTTTGTGGGTGGAAAGCCAGCACAACAACTCCCACCAGGCCCCCTTGTCCCACAGCTCAGCAAGATGGAGCACTCCCCCACACCCAGAAGCATGTGGCAGCCATTGCATTGATCACCTCCACCTAACAGGTAGGTAGCCATCTTAACAGGGAGGGGTGTTTGTGGGTGGAAAGCCTGCACTACAACTCCCGCCAGGCCCCCTTGTCCCAAAGCACACCAGAATGGAGCACTCCCCCACCCCACCCAGAAGCAAGTGGCAGACATTGCATTCCCCTCATCAAACCAACAGGTAGGTAGCCATCTTAACAGGGAGAGGTGTTTGTGGGTGGAAAGCCAGCACAACAACTCCCACCAGGCCCCCTTGTCCCACAGCTCAGCAAGATGGAGCACTCCCCCACACCCAGAAACATGTGTCAGCAATACCCCTCAACTGTGTCACAGAACAGGTAGGTGCCATTCCTCTCAAAAAGCATGGAGCCATATGACCACACCAGCCCTCACATCCCACCCAGCTTGGCATAGATCCAATAGCCACTTCCAGTGTGCAGACAGCTTAGCGTATGTAACTTTCACAGAAATTAAAGTTTGACTCACCAAATCACATGTTGAAATAACTCAGGGCACAATCAGGCACAGCAGTGAATGCTATGTGTAAGTGCCATGGTGGCAGAGCATCAAGGCCCATATGAAAACAAAACAAGCATGCTCATTTTAAAAAATAAAGCAAAGAACATGATATGACAGAGGGATGCATGAGACAACAATGGCCCAGAATGAAGGTCTACCATGAAGAGCAAACAACAAAGATGCCTCACAAAAAATGTTGTGCTGCTAGTCGTAGATGACGACATGTCCTTGTAATCACACAATCTGTACGTTAAGCATAGTATCTATTGACATGTCACACCATGGACAAGTAATGTAGGTACCTACACATCATGTCATGATGCTCAGTACCGTGCAGCCATACAAAGTGATCTCAATGTAAACTGTGTGGTGTATAACATGTAACATCCAAACATCTAACACCAAGCTTGTGGGGTACACTTCAATGACCATTTCTTCTCTGTTCTACAGGTGACCAAGAATTGACTGCTGCAGATGACAACACCAACCTGCAGAGCCAGTCTCCCCCCTGGAACATGGAGGCCCGGATGCAGACTCCCTAAATTCCTCAGATGCGGACACAGAAGCTGGCCCATCTGGCGTGCCAGGGCGCAGCAGGTCCCAGGCCCCCACTGTTCTCACCACCACCACCTCAGCAACAACAATTGCGCTGACCACTGCTGTAACGACTTGTGCGGCCTCCACCACTACCACCACCAGTTCTGCTTGCAACACTGTCCCTGCCTCAGAGGATACCCACCCCACAATCTGAGGAGGGCAGGGAGAGTCAGCGGGTGCATCGAGTGGTGATGCCACAGGTCCGGGACAGCAGGGCAGGTGGGAGGGCAACTGGGCAACAAAATCAACAGGACACTGGGACTGAAGCCCTGGCCAACATCGCCAGAGTCCTTGGGGGATATGAACAAGCCCAGGGACACACGGGCCAGGCTCTGGAAGAATCGCGTGAGCTTCGCCTGCTGCTGAGGTCCTTAGACACGCGCATGGGCCAAATCATGGACCTCTTGGGCCAGCTTGTGGGTGTCCTGAGGGACCGGCCTGCGGCCCAAAGGACAGCTCAACCTCCCTCCAGTGGCCCACAGGATGACAGTCCCACCTCCTCACCTGCGGCCACAGAGACATGTGAGCTGGAACAGGATTTGTCCTCAGACACCTCTGATCCCGCAGTAGAGGCCCCCCCTGCCAAACGCTCAAGGGGCCGTCCAAGGAAAAACAAGGGAGGATCACATGGCAAAGCACCAGCCAAACGCCAGTCAAAGAGCCAACCTTGATGGCACCTCTTTTCACCTTCCCATTGACTTTGTTGACTATCCTTACCCACACTGCCATGTTGATGGCAGGCATCTGTTGGACTGTGTCACCACATCAATGTGGTGACTACTCTATTGTCTCGTCTACCATCACTGACAACTCATTGATTCACTTACCACCTAATTGCAAATAATCACTTCCCTGTCACATGTACTTATTGTAAATAAACACTCTTTGCACACCTATGTTTTCGTGTCAGATCCATGTTTATCACAGGATGTACAATCTTGACTCAGATTACAATGTACCAGGTGCACTGATTGTTGCGAGGCATTGAGAGGCTGAAGGGATCTAGGAAAACACAAGAGAACAACATTCACCTGTCAGTTGATGGTATCACACCCATTACACAACACTTGTCATCAATATCGTCATCTTAACCAAATTCACCCTCCCAAGAATGGTTAAGGGGAGATGGGCCCAGGACTTCATCAGCTTCTGACACTCTTTAGCCAACAAAGTTAGATTTACCTCAGCTATCTTTGTTATATCTTGAACGATTCTAATCCCCAAATATCTCACATTGGAATTGATCTGGTGCTGGGTCCTCTCCAGATTCCAGGCCATAATTTCGGTCTTTGCAGCATTTATCTCATAACCCGAGACTAGCCCGAAGTCTTGTGCCAAATCAATCACTGCTGGAAAAGCTGTCGACAGGTCGGCAGAAAAAACTAGAATATCATCCGCGTACAGGGCCACCTTCCTCTCCCAATCCCCATATTTGAAAGGATGAATACTAAGATCTTCCCTGAGCCATTGAGCAAATGGCTCAATATATAAGTCAAAAAGGAGAGGGGAGAGTGGGCAGCCCTGCCTGGTCCCCTGGATATCTTAAAGGATTTGGTGATGTTACCATTAACCAGAAGTCTAGCTGTTGGCTCCTGGTATATCAATTGGACAGTTTGGCAAAACTTTTTCCTAAGTTAAACTTTCCCAAGACCTCCGACAAGTAGATCCAATTAACCCTGTCGAAGGCCTTGGTGGCGTCCAAAGTCATAGCAGCTTAGGGGAGTGAATACGTGGAAGCCAGGTCAATTGCCCCTATAAGATCGTAGGTAAGGTCCGCTAATTGCCTTCCCCTGACAAAGCCCTTCTGGTCGGAATGAAGAATATTACCAGCCACAAGCCCTAACCTGGCCGCCAAGATTGAAGCGAAGATTTTGTAATCCGCATTCAAGAGCGAAATGGGCCTATATGACCCACAGCTCGATGTTTTTTTTCCAGGTTTCAGGATCAAAATGACAGTGGCATCATTCCAAGATATTGGGAGCTTTATGCCGTCCTGTAGTATCTCATTGAAGAGCCTTGTCAAGGTAGGAACGATCGTATCGCTCATTAATTTGTAGAGCTCGGCTGGAAGACCATCGGGCCCTACAGCCTTCCCTCTCTTACAAAGAAATATAGCCTTCCTAACCTCTTCTTGCGTAAAGTCCTGATCTAAATAATGCTGCCGTTCTGGTTTCAGGGAGGGGAGTAAAATTTTATCCAGGCAATTCTTGACTTTAGCTCTATCTACCACGTTATCATCTTGGTAAAGATCTTGAAAGAAATTAAAGAAGGCATCTCCAATTTCTTCATCCGAAGAGAGAGTGACAGCTTCGCTTTCAATAACAATTTCTTTAATCTGATTTCGTAACCGATCTGATTTTGCTTTCCAAGCGAGGAGCTTGCCTGCCCCTTCACCATATTCAAAGTGGGCAATCTTACTTGCCTCCCATCTTCGAATAAGCCTAGTATGCAGAGTACTCTCCAGCTGTTCTTTCAATTTATTAAATTTAATCAAGTATTCTTGCTGTATTTCGGTTGCAGCCTGGCTATTTAGATCTACCTCTACTGCCTTCAAGTTGGCCTCAATTGACAAAATCTCCCCTTTATATTTTTTATTTCTAAAGCACATCCTGCTTGTAATTTGACCCCTCAAAAATGCCTTTAAGGAATCCCAGACGACCGATATTGTAGCTGAGTCTAAATTTGCTTTCAAAAAGTATTCGGTTTCCTGGGATAAGAAAGATAACTCTTCCTCTTCCAAGAGTAAGGATCGGTCAAAAGACCATGATCTAACTTGATGAGACTGTGGCCACTCGAAGTGTATTAAAATACCGGAGTGGTCTGAAAGATGAGATGCCAAATAGGTAATGTGCTTTACTCTACCCCTTAGAGATTGACTAATCAAGATATAGTTGATTCTTGATTTATGGCGGTATTTGTTGTTACAAAATGAAACACCCAGCTGCTGACCAGATCTTTCTCTCCAAATATCAGAGACCAGTTTGCACCATCATATCTTGTAGGTAAACCCGAGATTTAGATAGAACAGCAGCTCTGTTGTTTGGAGATTTGTCTAATATAGGATTAAGTACGATGTTGAAATCTCCAGCTAAAACTACCGGGTCTGGAAAATCTAACAGGTGAGAAAATATGGTTTTGAGAAAAGAGGGATCATCTTGATTAGGTCCATAGTAACCAACCAAGATAAACTGGAACCCCAAGATAATAACTTTCACAATGACCCATCTGCCACATGGGTCCACTAACTGGTATAGGATCGAGCCTTAGATTGTTTTTTAAATAAAATTAAAACCCCTCTAATATTCGCGGATTGATTTGTACTGACATATGAGCCGACCCATCTTTTATTCTTAAAAAGACTGACGGTCTCCTCTTTGGGCAAATGTGTTTCCTGGAGAACAATGACCTGCGCGGAAGAATCCCTGAGATACTGCAAAATCTTATCTCTTCTAGGTCTTACACGCAGGCCATTGACATTCCAGGGCAAAATCTGTATAGAGCTCATGGCGGTTCAAATCCACGACCTCGTACCCATAGAAGACAAAGAGAAGACCAGCACCAGATCCATCGAGGTTCCATATCTATTGAGACTAATGAAATTATTTTGAGGCGAATGAGGACATTTTTTATTTTTTTACCCCTATGCTCCTCGCCCCAAACAACCCACCCCCCAACCCTGGAGAACCCTTACCCCAATTATCTGGACAGATGGAGTCCAGAAACTGCAACCCGGAGCAGCCAATCCCACCCATAAAATGTGTGTAAACTAAAAAACTCAAAAAAAAAAAAAAAAGTGAAAACTCTAATAAGTAAAATTCTAAAAGACTATTTGTGTTTTTTTTTTCCTTTTTTCCTTTCCCTTTTCTCCCCGTCCCTTTTCTTCCTTCCTTTCCTTTATGAAATTCCCTATAGCTCTAACCCAACTATTTATAGAAGTAGAAAAAGGGGTATCTAGACTGAAAGAAAGAAATAAAGAGATCCTAAACAATTCTCACTATTGAGGGATCCACTTACTGATCATGCCAAGCAGCTCGTCAGCCTCCTGAACTGATCTTATGTTATACATTTTGTTATTATGCATAACTTTCAGGAAGGCTGGAAACTTTAGCTGAGCTACTGCGCCGAGTTTCTTAAAATCATCGATCTTCCTTCCCAATTTCCACTGCTTGTCAAGTGTGCTCCTGGAGAGATCAGAGCGAACTTCAAAAGAGAACTCTCTAGCCTTCAATGATTTTGTTTTCAGTGCCAAATTGAGTATCTTCTCCTTTAGAGCGAAGGTAAGAAAGTTGATTAAGATCTTCCATGGCTTAGATCCATTTGGGTTCCTACGAAAGGGATCCCTATGGATTCTCTGCATATCACGGCTCAAGGTCTCTTCCGATTCCTCGAGCTGTAGAGACTCCTTCAGTAGAGAGATGATATAGGATCTGAGGTCGGACCCTTCGCTTCCTTCTGGGATATTCAAAAGACGTAGATTATTTCTACGGGCGTTGTTATCCAATATCTCCATTCTATCACGGAGGTCCACTCCTTCTTTCTTTAACAACAGAATGTCCGCCTTTGCCACCCCAAGATGATCTTTCAATTCACCGACATTGTTCTCTAGAGTCTCAGTCCTAGAGTTCAGCAGGTCTACCTTCCTCTCCAATGATTCACAAAAGTTTCTGATCTCGCCCTGGTTTACAGCAGAAACTGAGAATCCCTTCTTTATATCTTCGGACAGTGTAACAAAAAGGGCCTCCAGGGATGCAGTTGAAGACCCAATCGGAACCTCCTTAGAGAAGCCGCTGTCTTGGTCCGCATCCGACCGGGTCTGGTTGTGATCGACTGGGCTAACAGTCCCTGTAGACTTTGATTCAACCCCTAAAATACTAGACAAGTTGTCCTGCGGGGGAATCGGGTCATTAACAGGCTCCATGTTGTTTCCGGCAACAGGTTCCAATAATGGTTGCACAATTGGGGGGATTGAACTTTTCCTAAGAACTTCGCCCTGTTTTATGATATCAAGAACCTCCGGTTGTACTCTAAAGTATGAACGTAATGAAGGGGTAACCCTGACTTTAGAATCGGAGGGATTACTTTTGGACCTTCCAGGTTTAATGCTTCTGCCTTTAACCTGATAAGTTTGAAAGGCTGAGCTGCTAGTCAGAGCAGAGGACGCAGTGGGTGTAGTGGGTGCCTTAAATAAAACCTTATCTGTAACTTGTTCCACAGGAGGATGCTTATTGGATTTATTCTTACCCCTGCAGATGACGATATTACCCAAGGTAACCTTTCTCTTCAATTGTATCCCTCTTCATTTTGAAAATGCGGCTATAGATAAGATACAGCGGGACAGAAATTCCTTTGTTTGGGCTTATAAAACAACAAGAATAGCCTGGAAAAAGTTGAGGCGTAGGAGAGAGAAAGGTGGCCTTGCTCTGCCAGATTTGCAGCTTTATGCTTGGGATTTTCAGCTTTCACACTCACGTATGCTTCTGAAAATGCCATTAAGTACGGGAGCAGGTGAGATGTTCGTGGCCATGCTTAGGGGAGCTGACTTACCTGAGGAGGGCTATCTGTTTAAATTTGGGGACCCACATTTTTTTTAAAAAGGTTAAGCTGAAGGTTCTTCAGGGTCTTGCCAGAACATGGGCCAAACTTAAAAGTATGGTTGGACTCAGCTATTTTTCTAGCTTGGCCCCGCTTTGGGATTCTCCTGGCGCTCCGGAGTGTGTGAGAGATAGATTGGCACTACCTCTTAGAGAAGCTGGGTTGATGGTCTGGGGGGACCTGGCCTTTGAAGGCACTCTTATTTCTTGGGAACAACTCAGAGATAGAGTTGGAGAAGGTCTTTCAAGGTTCAAATATTTTCAGTTGAAGAGTTGGGCCCAATCACAGCAAATCCTTAAAAAATCTATAGGAAATGGCAACATCCTAGAACATCAGCTTGTGGCTAAGCCACCTGGGAGGAAGGAGGTTTCTTTTTGGTACCAAGCCATAGTGGAGTCTGTAGACAGTGAATTTAAACTGGCCGATGAACTGTGGGGGGAATTTTTACCTGACCAACATTGTGACTATCTGTGGCAGAACTCTTGTAAAATCCTGCATGATATAGTCAAACCAGCTTGGCTGAAAAGAAATCATCTGTTTACTATTCACAGGGCTTATTTCTCCCCACAAAGGCTCTCCAAAATTTTGAAAGGCCCACCAGTTAGTTGTGCGAAGTGTGGTTTGGTTGGAGCCTCAGATATACATATGTTTAAAGAGTGCTCTGCTTTGGCTACCTTTTGGGAAAGTGTTGGTAAATTTTTAGTGGACATCTTGGGTTGCCCAATACAGATAGACTTGTCCCTGATAATCTTCGGCCTCACACATCGAGTTACTGGCTCATCCAGATCCCTGCTTTTTTATGCTATTTTGTTAGCCAGGAGACAAATATGCAAACGATGGACAGAATCTACTCCTCCCATTTATTCCGACTGGCTGACCTCATTGCTTGAGACTTCTAAGATGGATCTTGCCAGATCTGGCAGCGGAAAGAAGACAGCATTTTGGGACTTGTTGTTGTTAAAATGGGCCCAGAATTAATCAATTAATTGAATTTGGTATTTATTCATTTTTTTTAAAAAAAAATTCAAAGGGTCCTATGATTATTCTGCCATGGCACTCTTTGGACTAAGTCGGTTACTCCCAGTTTTCTGGAAGTATTATGACGATTGTCATCAGGCTCTTTTGAGCTTAGTAGAAGAGTTACCTCATCTGGTGTTAGTAACATCCAAGGCTGTCAATATACCTGTAGGCGGGTCTTCCCCGAGGATTCCATTTTCAAATGCCTACTTTTCCCAGATTACCGAGTAAAGGTATGGACAGCTTGAGTGTGAAGTGAGGTTGGTGGCGAATGAGGATAAAAAATAAATAAAAAAAAACACTTGTCATCAAGGTACTCAAACCTGCACACATTACAATGAGCAACGATATCGACATAGACATCATGTAGCTGTGCATAACTACCCTGTCCCAGAAACATCAGCCCTCAGCACAGAGCCAACAACAGGCAGCTGTCACATAGCTCCCCTAGGCATTTCCTACAGCTACAAAAACACCATACAATGGCACCGTTGTACAATGTCACTCACCTTCAAGGGAAGTAGCGGTCGATGAGCTGGCGACGCAGGTCGACACCTTCCTCCTCTCCACTATCCTCGTCACTGGACATGTGTGGGTTTGCAGGCGGGGGCATCTGCTGCTCATCATCATCCAGGATCAGGGGGATCTCTTTGCGCAGGGCAAGGTTGTGGAGCATTCAGCTGCTACCATGATCTGACACACCTTTTGGGGAGAGTACATCAGTGCACCTCCGGTCCTGTCCAGGCACCAAAATCGAGACTTGAGAAGCCCAAAAGTCCGCTCCCCACACAACGTATCCTCCCATGGGCCTCATTGTAGCGGACTTCACCCAGGGTCCTGGGATTCCGCAGTGGGCTCAGCAACCAGGGCCGATTGGGATATGCAGAGTCACCTAGGTGCCAGACACACAGAACAATTCAGTAAAATGACTGTAGCTGCGGACAGCATGACACACATACAGCACAATACTTGACTCAGCTAGCTCACCTACAAGCCACGCATGGTCAGGATGCAGATTTGCCATCATCTGTGGTACGATGCTGTTAGGCAGGATGTAGGAGTCGTGGGCTGATCCAGGGAATCTGGCACAGACATGTGAGATGATCATATCTGCCTGGCATACAACCTGCACATTAATGGAATGGGTATGCTTCCTATTCCTGTAGATGTGTTCCCGTGCCTGTTGTGGAACCAGTCCAACATGGGTGCTGTCAATGGCACCAACTACATTAGGGATGTGGGCAATGTCATAGAAATCAGCCTTCACAGCTGGCAATTCCTGTCTCCGTGGAAAATGGATGTAAGTGTCCTTGTATACCACCATAGCGGACAGGACATCCCGTAGCACCATGCTGAACAATGCATGCGACATCCCACCTGCGCTGGCCACTGTGTCCTGGAACAAACCAGTTGCGAAGAAATGCAGGGCCGCCATCACCTTACATGTTGGTGACACAGCAGTTGGATATGTCCTGCGAGGCCTTAGATGGGGCTCCAACTGAGCACATAGGTCTTGGAGGTTTTGCCGATCCAACCGGAACTTACGGATGATGTCCACATCCTCCATGTCCGCCAGCAAGGTGAATGGCCGGTGCACATTTGGTCGCCTCCTACATGAGATAAAAGGGGACACTTGTCAATACAATTCACCCATGAGATGGGTCCAACATCTGTCATTTTGACTGACACAGCGCCAACGATGACTGGCCTGACACACCAGCTTACAGGACAAGTCACATGCAGAGACAACTTGACCCCAAGTAGTTGTACACGTGATCAGTATGTACAAACTGAGTGCACCCGAGACAGATTCAGACTATGTGAATGTGAAATGGGACATTCCGACATCTTGTGTCACCAGCCCTGAGAGTACTTGACACAGCACATGTCTGAAACACCAACACCGCTGTCTCCTACGTAGCTGATGTACCTGCCACACCTTCTTGCGTGAGTCGGACAGGGCACACATTAACGACACAATGAGTACAGTGTGTGCATGAAGATTCAGTATCAACATGAGTTCAGCAATCTACACAGTGAAGTAGGCACATTGAGTAGTCAGTCCATCATCACTGTTGTTGCTTAGCCATCTCACACATTGACATGTCCCCATATTTGGGAGTCCATCACACAACAGATCTGTGTACATGCACAACAACATCATCAGTGACATGTGAGGGACTCCAGTGCACTGACATGGCATGTGTAGACATCAGTGAGTAGATTGTCACACTAGCATTCAATTTATCAATCTGGTGCCATGACTCATTGTAAGTGTGGAGTGTTCAATAATGAGAACTGCCCATTGCCATTGCTACAGCATGATGTGTCCATAGGTGCCCTAAGCGTGCACCGCCACCGCAATCACGGTCATTGGCACCAATGTAAAGATGCCAAATCGCGGTAGCGACCGCCTGGGCCCCGCGGTGTGACATCGCCATTGCCCATGCCCATTCAGCCAATGGGAACCACAATCGCGCTAGTGGAATGCACATTTGAAACTCGCGGTAGGTGTGCTCCGCTACCGCGGAGCCGGTCATTGGATACAATTGTAAGATGCATGATTGCGGTAGCGACCGCCTGGGCCCCGCGGTGTGACACCGCCATTGCCCATGCCCATTCAGCCAATGGGAACCGCAATCGCGCTAGTGGAATGCACTTTTGAAACTCGCGGTAGGCGTGCTCAGCTACCGCGGGCCGGTCATTGGATACCATTGTAAGATGCACGATTGCGATAGCGACCACCTGGGCCCCGCGGTGTGACACCGCCATTGCCCATGCCCATTCAGCCAATGGAACTGCAATCGTGCTAGTGGAATGCACTTTTGAAAATCGCGGTAGGCGTGCTCCGCTACCGCGGGGCCGGTTATTGATTGCATTTGAAAAATAGCTGACCTGGACCACCAATTGCAACAGCTGAGTACCATTGAAACAACCCCAGGGGGCTATATATGTGTGTGAGAGAGCCACACATTTCCACTGCATCCAGACACTGCTGCCTGCCATTCTTCATCCCCAACTGCTGCTGTTCCTGTCTCCTGGACCCAATGATGGTGAGAACTGAGAACATCAGGGTCCGTCCCTTCACCACAGAGGAGCTGGAGGTCCTGGTGGACGAGGTGCTTACACACTACGGGAGGCTATATGGTGCTCCTGATATAATGGTAAGTGTCTCAGAGTGACATTTGGAGAGTGCAAAGAGTGCTCACATGACGTTGCTCTGCAGTAGTATGTGCCTGTGAGTGCAAGTTTGTGTGATACACTGCCTGGCATGCTGACTTCATGGCAATGGGGTGTGTAGCCTTATTACCACAGATCCATGGCTGCTTAAAAGATGGGAGGGATGTGCAGTGTCTTTGCAGCCATACAGTGACACTGCTGGTTTGGAAAGTGGAAGTCAGAACAAACATTGCCTGTGCTAATGGATGTCAGAGTCCATTCGCTCTTCACATGCTCATTTGGGACATCACAAATGCGTTTTGTCCAAAGGGTACTGAAGGATGTGTGTACACTTTTCATGTCGTCACCATGGATATGTGAGCATTATGCACAAGATTGAAATGCCTGAGGGTAACACTCTTGGTGGAAACTCGCATATGACACATCAGAGTGATGTACTTCTGAAACATCCTCCTTCCATTGATTTAATAATGTGTACTGACTTGCATATGTAGGCACTGTTTGACCTCTCATATTGTACATGCATGTGATAATTCAGATGGGCCAGGTTTAACCTCAGTGTGAGTCCCCCTGGCCTGCACAGATACTGCCCAATTTGACACAGATCCATCAGTAAAAGGACAGTGTGAGATATATGTGTTGTCTGCCACCCTGTTTCTCGGTGAGCTATCTTAGGCCTGATGATTGCACAAGACAGACCTTGTGAGAAGGGTGTGAGAATGTAAGATCATGTCCCTAGATGTGACATCCACGACACAGTGAGCCACTCACAGGCCAAGGACATTGAGGGGTGTGTAGTGTTGGACACAGTGGGTCTTCCCCAAAACATCATTTGCAACATGATGTATGTCTTGCTCCATCACATGCTGCATCACAGATGAGGGCCTTCTTCACATTGCTTTGTGTGCTGCCATTCTGCATGTGTGTGAGATGGCCAGGTCCTGTGTCCATCCTCATACCTAAATGCATTTCAATCCGATTATCTGATGCAAATGTACTACGTGTCATGTTGTATGGCCTCTGATCAATCTTTGCATGCACCTGTCCTGAGACACAGTGGAACATGGCCCAGTGTCCCTGAAACTGCCTCTTCTTGTCTCCCATGCCTGCAGCTCAAAGTCCGCCAGCGTAAGGCCTTATGGAGGGCCATTGCATGCAAGGTGCGGGCTCTGGGTGTCTGCAACCGACGACACACACACTGTCACAAGAGGTGGGATGACATCTGCAGGATGAGCAAAAACGTGGCAGAGATGACGCTGGGGCTACTCCCATGGACTGGAAGGTTTTCGCGCAGGAGCATGACACCACTAATGGCCCGCATCTTGGCTGTGACACAGCCAGAGCTGGATGGACGTTTGAGGGCCCATCAGCAAGTTGGGAGTAAGTATTCTGCGAAGGGTGACTTTGGGTGTGAGGGACTGCATGTATCCCAACCCTGCGCCAGTGTTGAGCTCTGTGATGTTTCTGGAGTGATGCAATGGCTTGTAAGTGACCTCTGTGTTGAGTGCAGCTGACATGCATTTTTGCTACATGTACTTTCTCATGTGTTCAAAATAATGGCCCGTGACATTGCAAGATAAGATATGGCCTCATGACATCTGCTGCATTATGGGTGTCATAGACATCACCGGGGAGTGAGCAGCTGTGTTCCTCATCTGAGTGTGCTTACGTCAATGTGTGCAGTGTCTGACTTTGGAATTGTGAGAACTACACATCTGCCGACAGCAAGGGTCGTTGCGCTTCAAATAACCCTGGGCAAAGCACTACGCTACGCTCGCGTAGTTTGCGAAGTTTGCGCTACTTCGCACAACGCGAATTGCACGTAGCACAGTGCAAACACGCGTAGCGTAGCGTAGCGTAGTGCAGCGGTCATTTTTGCTTGCTCGCGGTCCTCAACGTCAAGTTGGCGACCGCGAGCAAGCAAAATGACATCCCGGCGAGACTTTTTCCTCGTTCGCGATCAGCAACATCAAGTTGCCGATCGCGAGCGTGGAAAATAAACGTCCCGGCGAGATTCTCAACGCGGGGAGGTCAGGTTTCTCATTGCGAGTGGTCGCGTATGCTCGCGACCGCTCGCGATGAGAAACTACCAGTCCGCGTTGAGAAGCTGCCGCTCGAGTAAAAATCTACTCGAGCGGCAGTAAAAGACAGCTTGCACTGTGCAAGATGCCGTTTTCAATGATTGCACAGTGCGGACAAGCATCCGGCACTGTGCAATCATTGCGAACAGTGCACTACGCAGTTCGCGTAGTGCTACGCGTAGCTCGCGTAGTGCAAACTGCACTTTGCGTAGCTTCGCGTAGCGCTACTTCGCGAACTACGCCCAGGCTTAGCTTCAAAGCACAGCATGGTGGACATAAGTAGCTCATGGCCATGGTATGAGGACATCCTGGAGCCAGTATCTGTGTTGTCCCCTTAAAGTGACTCCATATGTGACTGTGACAACATGTTGAGATGTACATCTATCTCACATACAGGCACGTAGGTATGCTTACAGGAATCAGGATGTCAGGTAACTGGGAGGCACGGGCCAGCTATTTGGCAGTGTGAACTTCACATAGGTCATTGATGCCAACTATGCTTGTTTCCATGCATCTTCTGACTTTTGCATGAGGCTTGCACATGCAGACCGCACAGGGTGGTGTGCTACATGGGGGTATCATGTTCGAGTTGTTTGCTTTGGTTGCATATGATGTTTGTGAGTATGGCACTAAACTGAACCTACGTCTCTGTCTCTTGCAGCATCTACAGAGGGCACAGAAGGACAGGGTACGGACACCGGGGATGAGGCATCTTGCTCGACGGCAACACATGGGCTCACTGACACTGATGTGACCAGCGCCTCTGAGGGGGACCGGAGTGCCCTTGATAAGTCACGCCCGGAAACACCAACCTCAACGTCATCTGACGCCAGCGGTGACTCATCGATGTTGGCGGACACAGGGAGTGGGAAATCTGCCTCTTCTTCCACCACACATTGTCCAGTGCCCACCCTCCCGGCTAGTTCCACTAGTGCTGCCCGTGCCCACAGCAGTCAGAAGGGTAGAGTGTCCTTCCCCCCAGGCACCACTGCCCCTGCCCCTGTCTCCCCTGCTGCCGTCAGTGTTGAGGCGGTGGAGCTTTGGCGCCAGCTGTGTGTGGTTCAGACTACTTTACTGAATGCCTTCTTTGATCATGACAGATCATTCTGACGTGGGTGGGCTACACAGGACTGTCCAGTCTTTGTCCTCCACAGTGACGGCAGCCATTCAGCTGGCACAGACTCAGGGTCCAGCTCCTGTCCCTTCGGCAACCACCCTGCCAGTGGCCACATCTGACGAGTGACCACACACCACAGCCCTCAGGCTCAAAGTACTCCACACGAAGCACAACACAGCAGCACTCCAAGCGGGCCAGGCGCAGACACCATCCCCCAAAAGAAGTCACACAGGGAAGCAAAGCCAAAAGCCCTTCGGGTGACACTCAGGGGCATCAAGCCAAGAAGCAGGCCTCAGGCTCACATGCATCCAAATCAGTCCAATCCAAGGACACTTCCGTCCCCAAACCTGCTCCCACAGACAGGCAAAAAGTTGCCATCCCTGCTGTGAAGCTGGTGCCTGCAAAGAGTCAGCAGAAACGGATCTCTGAGGCAGGTTCACCCACAACCTCAACTCCCACCCACACCCCTGTGAAGCTGGGACAGGAGGGAACTGTGGGGGGTTCACCTGGTCAACAGGGGATGGAGGGGAAAAGGCAAAGCCATGCCAAGCGTACCACCATACCCAGCAGTTCACCAGAGGGAGGGCCAACACCTGCACCTGCACCTGAAGCACCTTTGGTGGGGAGTGAGGCTGTTGTGCCCGCCCCACTTCACACTCCTACCAAGACAATTTATCAGTATCGAATCCCCAAGAAGTGGAAAGGCAACCCTCCACATTCTCCCTCACACACTGTGTCTCACAGCAGCATTTCTCTGCCTCCCCGTGCCACGCTGCCACCCGGTCCAAGCAGCCCTCCGGCTCATAAAGCCACTGGTGCCTCTATCTCAGCTGCTCCTCCCTCTCCCAGGTCGGCTCCGCCAAAGGTCCCCGACAATCAGCCACCTCCCAGTCCTACTGACAGCCAAGTGTGAGGCAAAGTTCCCCTCCCAAAGCCGTCTCTCCCACAGCGGTGCCTCGACTGCCCATCTGTATCCTCAGAGCTGTGGTGATTCCCATGCCAGTGTACTGTGTCACACATTCCCTGTGCAGGTTCTCATGTTCACATGTCCCTCCTTTGAACTATGGACTGGCCACTGGCCTTGCTGTTTGTAACTTTGGATACCCATTCCCTGTGCAGGTTCTCATGTTCACATGTCCCTCATTTGAACCATGGACTGGCCACTGGCCTTGCTGTTTGTAACTTTGGATGCCCATTCCCTGTGCAGGTTCTCATGTTCACATGTCCCTCCTTTGAACTATGGACTGGCCACTGGCCTTGCTGTCTGTAACTTTGGATGCCCATTCCCTGTGCAGGTTCTCATGCACACATGTACCTACTTTGAACTATGGACTGGCCACTGGCCTTGCTGTTGTCTACTTTTGATGCCTATCTTGGTGATATGTAATAAAGACAGCTACTCCTGTTGTCTGCTTTGTCAGAGTCCTTGCTAAATGTAAGTGTTTTCGGTATGTGCATGGTTGCATGTGACAAATGCTCTGTATGCCACCTTCACATTGCCAATTGCTTCTTTTACTTTTTCTGGGTTTGGCAGTGGTGAGGGGCACTTTAGTTCTTCTTTCTGTGTGGGTGCAATGATGGGTGTTTGTGATGATCTACGATTATCATACTCATCATATGGTCAGGTTTGCTAAATTGTCCACATGTTATGTTATGATGCAATTCCAGGACAGAGGTGTATTCTATCCACAGGATTACTTGCGGGCTGGCCAGGGTCCTTCATATCTGTGTGATCTTTCTTGAATGTGTGAGCAGCAGTGTTGATGTATGGTCATCTTGTGATGGCCTGTCTTCCTAGTCACATGGGTACATTTGGATGTGTAGGGGTGGTTTGGTTGTCAGTGTTGATGTGTGTGTGCCCCTGCAATGCCAACTGCACACATGTATGACACAGAAGCTGAGTGCCTGTTTGTTTCAATACTCTGCCATGTGTTTCAAATTGTGGGCACATGTGGGAGTTGTAGGTTGCGCAGTGTGCAGTGTGTTGTTGTGTCCTTGCACTCCTGGGGACACCTACTTGTTGTTGCTGCCAGTTGTGAGTATGCATAATGTGTGACAGGCAAGTCTGTGTTGTGTTTTGTTGATCAGCCATGTGTCTTGTTACTGTTTGTGCACACTGTACAGAACTGCTCAGCCACACTGACAATATTTGTGAGTTTTCTCATGCATTGCTATCACTTGACCCATTTGTGGCTCCAGTATGGTATGTGGTATGTGGAGTCATGCCATCCCCCATATGTGCTTCTGATGCCTACACATTGTGAGTGACTCCTCTATGTGTTTGTGTACTGTACACTGCTCACCTGTCCACTACTGCAGTACACAACACTTCAGTCTCATGTCTTCCACCCCATGGCTTGCCAGTTTGTGAGCCTCCCCACCACTTCATAGTGTGACACTGTGCTGTGTGAGGCTGATCTATGTCCAGGACCAATGTGCTACTCAAGACAGTTTGCAAATTAGTTATGTGTTATTTCCTTGTACTTGTTTGCTGTCATGGTTGCTCATGTGCAGCGCAGATGTTTGGGCAGCACAGTCCTCTGGTTATGTTGTTTGTACCTGGATGTCCCTGAGTTGTGCATCTGTGGGTGATGGCTAAGCTGTATGTGTGTTTGCTGAGGTAGTGCTACACTTCCTTAGTGTGATGTTATGTTTGTGCTGTGGGAGTTCATGGTGTGGCACTCAGATGTGTGTGCTACTGTTTTGGTTGTTGTGCACACACTGCTTGGTGTGCATGCAGTGTTGTCAGTGTATGTTGCCTTGTACTTGCTTGTTGTGCATCCCCCTGATGTGCAGCTGAGTTTGCATTGTGATGGATTGGTCTGTGCATCTGTTGTGTTTTTGTTGTGGATGTATGCAGTGTTTGGCCTGTGTTGGCTCTTTGTACTGACTGATGCTATGTGTGTGTGATGTTCTATTTGCATGACGTTGTGTGTGAGTGGTTGTTTTAGCTGTGTGATACATTCAGATGTGTGTTGCAGGTGTGCTGTGCATCACTTGTGTGTCTGTCACATGCAGCAAGGGGATTCTTGTTGCAGGGCTTGTTTTCAGTGCACATTGGTGGTTAGTCCTCCTATTTTTGACCTGTCACTTTTCAGGGTTGTGCATGTGCATGCTTCTGGTACAATATGGCACCTTGTCCACTTCATGGGTTTCGAGGTGTCTGTGTTAGCTGATTGTCCCATTGATCCCAGTTGGTGTTCATGGTAGATTTTTGATGATACACCTCTTGTTTGTGTTGAGGTATGGTGTCTGTCCATTGGTCCTGAGAGACAATGTTGTGTATTCCTGTTCTGTCTAGGGTCACATTGCCTTTTCACTGTTTTCCTGCACATGTGTGAGCTTGTTGTACCTCTGTGTATGTTGTTTGTGGGCTTTCTGTTTGGCTATTGTTTTGGTGTCTGCATTGGTTCAGGCATCCCTGTGTGTTAGTGTGATGTTTGTGGGTGCACCACAGGGAGTGTGTTTGGTTGTCATTGCACTCACAGGACAACATTTTGGCCTTTATGTGTGCTTCTCACAGGTGTTGAGTGCTGCAGGTATGAGGTGGGTAGAGAATGGGTATGTGTGAAGGTCCTAGTTGTGTTTGAGAGTCAAGGAGTGTGACAATGGGCCATGTGTGTTGTACTGATGATGTGCACATGTCAAGTCAGTTGAGACAGATGTGTGGCTGCTCACTGTATGACTTCAGACACTTCCTATCACTCCTGTGACTATGCATGGCTTGCCTTGATGTGTCCCTGAGTTGTTGCACAGAGAGTCAGTTTGGTTTAATTTCACTCACTGTGCCACCCATGTCTGATTTGATGACCTAAGGGTGTTGTGATATGTTCCTTCTCTTGCATGTGATGTACAGATGCTATGTGTCTTGCTCCATGGTTTTCCAGCACTGTCCACTTCACTTTTGGCTGGCCCATTGATTGTCCTACATTGCTGCTGGCCTATGGTGTGTGTATGTGGCTGTGTGTCAGTGTGGGGTGTTTGTGAGTGACTTGACAGGCAGTGTGGACAGTTCAGTGGATGTTCTTATGCAGTGTGAGTCTTCATTTTATAGTTAGGCTCAGTTTGCTTCACATGAGTGGGAGATAGGTGTGAGGAGGAGGGTTGTCCAGCCCCTGGGCTTCTGTGCAGGGTGTTCCTCTTCACACCCACCTTCCAAGACAGGCGCCCTGGTCCTTTGGTGTGTGAGGTGCAAGGTCTGGCTACACCTGGGAGATGAATTGTGCAGGGGGGGCATAGGGGGAGCACACAGCATGTGCCCCAAATGGGTGTGGGAAGCGTAATGTGGGAAGGGTGGAGGTGGAGCCCTGTGAATCTTTGTGGACTGCCCATGCCTGGCGCCGGCCCTGCGTAATACATTTTGCGCATGTTTTCCCGCATCTTCACCGCTGCGGTGACGTGACCGGGACATTGCAGTGATTTCGCGGTTGATGGTGACCCGGATGCAGAGGGGTGATTTCCTGACAGGTGGGACATGTGTGGGTACACTTGTGGAGGTGTTCCTGTCCCCACCAGAGTGTCTGATGTGGACAGGGACGTACATCAGCACAGGAGTTGTGTGTTGTGTGCAGAGTTGTGTCATTGCGTACCTGCGGCGTTGTCCGCGACGGTCCATTATTTGCTGGTAGTGGAGGAGGTACAGCACCGGAATGGCTTGAATGGCAGGATCCATTGCTGTCCGGACCCGGTAGAGGGGACCGTGAGTATGGTTTCGCACTCCACTGTCGTGTTTCCGCCGTCTCTGGGTTGGTGGATTCTCCGCTGCGGTGTGATGGGCTGTTTGCGGCATCGTGATTTGTACGGCGGACGGAACGTCATTCCGCACGGCAGTGAGTCCCTATTGGCTCACTCCGCCGCGGTGGCGGTCGCAAAAATCTGGCGGTTCTCCTGGCTACGCAGCGGGCGGGAAATGGGCTCTGTTTGCCCATCATAGTATGGCGGGCGGGAGGACCGCAGCAGGAGTGCGGAAAAGGGCATTTTCCGCCCCCGCCAGCACCGCGGATGTGCTTCCGCCCGCCATCCTAATGACCCCCTGTATTCTCACAATAATAGCAACAAACAAATATAATGTTATTTACAATTAAAAACAATAACAAAATTAACACATCAGGCAAAAAATAACACACTTTAAAGAAAAACTAGTTTTACATATACAGCAACTTAAATAATCTCCTGCACTATACCCCTAAACCTTAAAAACACAGACCTAAATTATATCCTACAAATGATATTATTTACTATTGTCAATTAAGCAATTAATAATTAAGTAAAAATAAAATAATTATATTTAACTACCATCCCACACATTATCCCTACAAACACAACACACACTTAATATATAATTAGAAATTATATTATTTACTGGATGTACTTATTTATTTATCAATTAAACAATTAATAACAATTAACTCATAATATATTGCTTATATTTAATTAGCTTCCCACCCTTTACTCCTGCAAACTCAGCAACCCACACCTGATATATACCTTAAAAACTTCTTAATTACATCATTTACATATTTAACTATCAATTAAATAAATATTAATAATTAACATTAATTATTCATTATTATAATTCATTTCCTTCACACCCTTCACCCCTACAAAAATAACTCAGCCCAAAAATATTTAAAAAAATGAAATTACTTGCACAATTTACATTATTAATTATCAATTAAATAATTAATAATAATAATAATAAATCAATTATTAATTAATTATAATTCATTTACTTCCCACCGTATACCCCTAAAAACCTCACAACCCGCACCTAAGACTTAACATAATAGAACAAATTAATTGCACAATTAACATAATTAATTAGCAATTAAAAAAATAAGGGGTCAATTCCGATCTGGTTCGGAAGAGCTCCGAATCAGATTTGGAATTGCCTAAACTGGTCCGGAGCCCTTGTTCCTGACCAATTCGGTCCCAGTTCCGAACAACCAAGTATGATGCCTGGAAAGCCTTAGCGCTGACCGATCCAGAAGGCATTCGGAGAGATAGAGTCCTCCGGAGCTGAATCGTACACCTCTATGGAGTAGGTTTTCCAAGCGAGCAAGTACGATGAATGATTCGGACAGCCTTTCCGATTCGTTTTGCCTGGATCGAAAAGGCTGCCAGAATCGGTCTTTGGGGGCCAGTAGCAGGCCCCCCTTCACCCGCGGCTCTCTGAATCATGCCCGTGGGGGTATCCATGGGTCCCCCCTTTTGAACCATACACAGTGTGGCATGCACCAAGGGGTGCCCGCCGCAGGGTCCACGATTATCCCCAACCACCCCTTTTGTCAATGGGAGCCTGTGTACGCGCTCGGTACACAGGCTCCCATTGAAGTCAATGGGAGTCCGACCGAATCGTACCCGGATGCATTCAAATGCATGGTACTTGTTCGGTCGGACTCCCCCTACCCAAGTTGTCCGGAAAGCATTCCAGACATGAGTCATTCGGTTTGCTTTCCGAACGAGATCAGAATCGGCCTCTTAATATTAATTAAATATTATATATCAATTATTTAAATTAATTTACTTCCCTCCCTGTACCCCTATAAACCTCATAACCTGCTACAGCACTAAAAATAACATAAACTAATAAATTAAATTTAAAAACAACAAAAAATTTACAAACTATATTAATAAACACATTAACAATAATTATACAAACAACTTATAACATATACAATTACAATATATTCAAAAATACATAACAATAATCGAAAGTGATATTATTAACAATAATATTTTTGTATTCGATATTAACAACATAGATATTTTTAACATCAATATTACTTACCCTAAAATGTATATTCTTGTCAACGATATTCTTGCACACAATATATTTACATCACGCTATTTCAAACTTGGTATTTTTGCCTATTGATATATTTTTTTCCATATTCTGTTTGAATACCCAAACCGTATCCTCACCTTGTATCTCATTTCAATAGTACACTTCTTCTCTGTTCCACTAAAGGACGGACTTTGATTCTGTTCAATAGCACAAAGCTATTGGACATAGCTGGCTCAGATTCCTAAGTGGTTATATTCAGAATACAGATTATGTGCCTTCTTTTAAAGTTCTTTCCATAATGCTCGGGGGCTCATGAATAATAATACAGCTTGTGAACCATGCTTTCTCATGTTTGCTATAATTTTCCCATGCATTCACACTACAAAAGAAACTTCTGAGAAACTTGATGGCTTAAAATGTATATTTAGGCAGGGATTACCTTATGAGTATATAGTGTAGTTCCAGCAGGATGGGATCCATGCCAAATGTTTTGGATGTATGCGTAGGGTACATTTAAATATATTGAATTTAAATGTAACTCATTTGCATTGTCAATGATCATCCTGAAAATGTGGTATGGAACTAAGTCATTCGGACCTACGTTAGGCACACCTGAATTAACTCATTGTGACACCTTGGCTTCCCTTTTCATATTTGTTTATATAGAGAAGTATTGTCAGTCGACACTTAAATAGGTGTGGCAGCTGGTCTCAAAATGCTATGAACATTTGGTAAAGAATATTACCATTGATACAAGTTTAAGTGCTGTTGCATTAAAATGCCTAGTAGTTCTGATGACAAATGCTGGCACTGTGTCATCAAGCATTCTGTTAGATGAGGGTAATATTCCCTTAAAACGAGCTGCTTATATTCTCTTTAGTGGAAACACGGTCATGCAGTTCAGTCTGGTCTGCTTTTAATGAGAAGCCAAAACTGACTATAGGGGTAAAGTTTTCAATGTAATAGATGAGCTGAACATGATGGAACGAAAGGTGCCACGGTGCGCTACGAGTGATTCAGATAGATTCAATAACTTCATCCATCATGTTTGTTTGAAGTAAGTCGATCTGAGTAGCATGATTATGTTCAAATATGGGTATTGTGTTTGTTGTGCTGATAATGCCTAAACATACCTGATTTGGCTTGTGTTTTCATTCATAGGCAATGCGGTCCAGCAGTTTGGGCTGGGCTGTCTAGTCTAGGGGGCAAAACTGATATGCCTATGGTTGGTCTTAGTTTCTAATGACACATACTGGCAAATAACTAATGAATGGAAGTCGCCAGAGAAATTGTCAAGGGTTCGGGGTGTTTAATGTGTGTTCCTTCTTCACTTTGTTAGTGTATCATTAAAAAACAGTATTGAAGTCCACCTAGGACACTATCAAAAGCAACTCAACACTAGTAGAACATGCTGGTATTACACTTTTTAAAGCACTGCAGCCTTGTGTGAGGCACTAGTGTTATGCCTTTAAAGATATACTAAGCCTCTTGCAAAGGGGTGTTGCATTCTACCAGTGGTCATTAGTATGCCTTACACCTTTTCTAGAGAATACAGCCTCTCTCTGCTGAGACACCCAGTGAATGACTACCAAGTATTTACACAGTGCTTCCGACTGGTAAGTTTCCACGTATGTTAAGTGTCTGCAGATATAGGAACTAGAGCACTGGGAATAAGTGCTTTGCTGAGGATCACAAATGCGGAAAGGAGTGGAAACCAGGCACTGGATTACATATTGCACTACTGGTGGTGTGCAATGTTCAAGTGACCTCTGCACCGACCAGCTAGTGCAAAAATGATTTTTATGCAATGGTAACTCGTTGTGAATATTAGTTTACAATGGTTTGTCAATGCAAATGTCACAAAGCTGCACTCCACCCGCGTGGGACTTTGTGATCTAGCCTCATGTCATGTGGATTCAAATTTCACAACTTAATTTTTACATTCTGAATCTTATAACACTATACATAAAGCATATTTTCATACAACCCCTATGATTTACAGAAGAAAAAGCTACACCAAATGGTTAGGTTGATGCTGTGCTTTCTTACCCATTACTATTTCTACCTCTGTTGATCTTTCTAGCTTTGTTTTCAATTGTGTGGTTGGCGATGGATCTCCGCGGTCGAAGTCAATCAATTTATCTCTGCATATCCCAGGAAAGGGTAAGAAACACAGAATGTTGAGTTGGAATACAGACATAAATAAACATGGAGTATGATCTACATTTTGGTGGTAACAAAAGGTTCTTCAATTTGTGGGGGTAGGGTCGAACCTGGAGGAGAATTAAATGGCAGAATCCGCCATCCACTCGCAGCATACTAATGGTTGAAAATATTCTGCTGGTAGGTTCCAAATCAGAATCAGAAGATTTTTGATTACCTGTTGATTCACAGTCAAGCCCATGGTCTTATAAATCAGCAAGTGGCAGCTCTTGCATGGAAAAAACTATTTCCCTCTAATAATTGATATGCTTAATTTTGCATACATCTATGATCTCTACCATTCATTAAAGGGACTACCCATCTAGTGATGTCATAATATGTTTCAAAACCCAAACAGACATCATCAAACAAAGGATCAGTCTGAAATGCCTATTATGGATGACTGCTTCCTTCTCCTCACTCAAAGGAAGAGTGAAGATTTAGCCATCGGGTGTAGGACATGCTGAAGCTGACAGAGCCAATTCTGCATAAAGAGGACTGACCATTAAGGACGGGAGGAGGGTGGTAC
The DNA here is from genome assembly GCA_963921515.1 of Calotriton arnoldi. Lineage (NCBI taxonomy): Eukaryota > Metazoa > Chordata > Amphibia > Caudata > Salamandridae > Calotriton > Calotriton arnoldi. The sequence continues at coordinate 926,525 of CAWUFW010006646.1, forward strand.
AGAATGCATCCATTGTTCGGGGTACCTAAATCGTACAGCACCTTTAAGGGTTGAAGAGCAGTGGGACCTTCGAACACAGGAGGAAAAAAGTTCATTGGCTGCATGTGCTGCCCATGGTTAGATGGCATCATATCCTCCCACCATCGTCTGAAGCGGGTGCAGGACTATTCTGTGAACTTAATGCTAACAGTATGTACCTCTTTTTAGGTATAATGTGAGCCTGCCTAGCTATGATGCAAACATCATATGGTCAAGCTAGAACTTAAGACCCTGAGAATCAAAAGAGGAGCCTTCAATATCATCCAAGGGCGTATCTACCAATAGTGCAGCAGGTGCAGTGGCACTGGGGTTACGCAGTACAGGAGGTCTACCACACACCCGATTGTGGTTGTGCTTTACTACTCAACGGGGAACTTAGGACCCAATTTTCCTTGCTTGTTTTAGGGCCCATGGCACCCTTGCTAGGTTAAGGATAACATTTTTATATAAAATTACTTTTATCTGCACTTATTTTAACTTTCTTTGTTAACTCCCAGATGATGCCTCTAATCTGTCACATATGAAAATAAATTAATATCTTTCTACACATCAAAGTTAGACATGTAAAACCACCAGTACTTTATGTGTCCTTTGTATCATGTTTCATTCATGCGTGCTGCGCATCGTTACTATTTCTTTCTTATTGAGAGTATGGTGGAAATCACTGCAGGCCAAGCCCTAATTAAGATTAAAATATCAATTTTACAGTATGTTTGGTCAAAGCTCTTCTTGCAATTGGGATTAGCATTTACATTATAACCAGTGGAGTTAATGATATTCAAATACAATTGTAATGTGTAAACGTTACATCTGGAGTGCCCGGGCAGGAATATACAATAGTTCTCTTAAGAGAATGAACGGTTTCGCGTTTTTATGGAAATAAGCCAATTTGCCATTGGTGTTCTATGATAGCAAGGGGTGCATTGGCTAGGGACCTCCTTTCTTTTAATAAAACATTGAACAGTTTACACTCCTCGTATTTCATTTTTTATAGGAATCTGTTGAGCACATATAGAAAGCCGCAAAAATAGATATTCATAAAACATGACAAGACAATACAATTTAACATTACCGAATAGTGAAAGGTGTTTAGCCTACTAACTATCAGTCCATGATTCATACGTAATAATTTAACATTCCACATGGAGCTGGTCTGCCATTCTCTAACCACCTTATATAACTATAAAACACATTAATATCAATTTGACAGGGTTGTTACTTTAAGCTCTTCATCTTTTATTTTGTTTTAATAAAGCACTTGCACTGCCTATCAGCAGGTAGAAATCACTTCAAGTTTGGGGCCTGAAACCAACAGGAATCCAATGGCTAAGCAGCAACCATGAATTGCGCAGAGGCAAGCCCTAGCATAGGGCGCGCCGCCATTATGGCGGTCGCGCTGGTCCCCGAGATGCAAGGGGGGAGGTGGGGCAGCGCGTCTTGATGACGCGCTGCCTAGCCTCCCCTGGCCACCATTACCCTGGCGTGGCCCGGAAGTGATTAAAGGACTTCCGGGGCGCCGCAAGACAGCAAGGGGTTAAAAGGCGGGGGCGCGACAGGGGCAGTCTCTTGCCTCCTCTCGCCCTCCACGCAGCTGGCTCCCCGAGCCCGCATCCTGCCGGCCCCGAGTGGGGGCCATAATCTTTTCTTTTTTCTTTTCTTTTTTAGGATTAGCGAGGATCCCGGGAGTGCGTGATGAGGATCGTGTTCCGGGTCGGACGGCGGGACGATCCCGGGAGTGCGTGATCCGGGTCGGACGGCGGGCAGGAGCGGTGTGTGGTGCGGAGGAGGACACGTACTGCAGGACAGCACTGGAGCATCGGCCGGTTGTGATCGCCGGAGCCGAAGGTTGCGAGTGCGGTAGGGCGCGATACGGTCCTGGGGGCCTTGGGGGTATTGCCTGCGCACGCTCTTTGAGCGCCGGGGGGGCCACGAAGCGGGGCCGGGCCTGATTAGTACTGTGGATTGGGGACCGCCTGGGGCTCTAAGAGAGTGACTGTGTAGCCTGATGGTTAAGGTGTCTGACTTCCAATCAGAAGATTGAGGGTTTGAGTCCCTCCGTGGTCAAGCTCCTTTTGATGGTTCACCGGTTGTGATCGCCGGAGCCGAAGGTTGGGGAATCCACTGTGGGCACCGGAACAAGCACGGGTGTGGTAGGGCACGATACGGTGCGGTCCCGGCGCACGCTCTTTGAGAGCCGGGGGGGCCACGAAGCAGGGCAGGGCCTGGTTAGTATTGTGGGTTGGGGACCGCCTCGGGCCCTACGAGAGATGGTACAGTGGTAGCTAACAGGAGCTATCGTCGCTTGCTGGGCAGGTGGGGGGCACTGGAGAGGGGCGCTACGGGTGGAGTAAGGGGGCGCAGCATCCAGGACATCAAGGGGATGATGAGGCTACTGGTCCCTCCTAGATTGTGATTTCTGCGCAGCGCCATTAAGGTTTTTCGTGTCCACGCTTGTGATTTGGTCTTGCAGTGTGCCGGACGCAGGGGGCCAAGGACGTCTGGACGTCGCACTACTGGGACGGGGCCGAGGACGCGCCTTCGGCAACAGGACTCAGGGGTCGGCGACACTGGCAAGCCTGCATTGAGCCGCTTCTGGGAGCCACGCGGGTTAGAGGTTATCACCTGACCCACTGGACTAGCCAGTGGGAGTGTCTCTGGTCGCGGCGGTGCTGGGCCGGCTGGTGGTGGCTGCAACGGAAAGGAAAGGGTTTGAGCAGGGTCTCGGACCTACGGGATTCGCAGCTAAGGAGTGCGCAAACTAAGGCACCTAAAGCAAGGCGGGGGGAGAAGCGGTCCAGGACAGACACGCTGTTGGAGACATTGATGCAGCAGGTACAGGTCATGGGTCAGGCGTTGGCGCGTCTCCAGGAGAAGGTGGACGGTCCGCCAAGGGAGGAAGAGAGGCCTAGGCGAGTGAGAGTCCCACCGAGGGCATATTCCCCCCCGACACCTAAAAGGAACAGGCCCAAGTCAGGTGGGAGAGGAACGGGGCATACACCAGTCCCGGCTCGGCCCAGCCCAGTACCCGACCTGGCACCCAGAGACGGGGTACCTGTGCCGGGGCCACAGGACCTGGTATCACCGGTTACACCGGTGCCTGTCCCAACGCCCACTGAGCCGGCCAATGCAGTGCCGGTGGTGCCGCCCACCGGGCCAAATCACCAACCGCTAGGCCCAGTGGCACCAGTGGGTGGGGGGGGTGACCCTAGCCCTGACATAGCGAGCAACCTAGCAGCAGTTCTGCCATTGCTGGAGACCTTTGGGAACTGGGCTCTGGCGGTCGGGGTGGCTGGGGCTGGGGGGGACCCCATGGAACGGGCGCGGCAGTTGTTGGCCAAGTTCGGTAAACCTAAGCAGGACACGGGCCCAGTGCCAACTGTGGGGGTGGTGCCCCCGGCGAAGCCTGCGGGTAGCGGTGGAGCGCCGGCGAACGAACCGAAGGACCCCGGGACACAGAAGGCGGCAGACTCGGCGGTCGCACCAGGTACACTCGGCGCTCTGCCTCCGCTAGGTATGGGGGAGCTGCGCTCTGGGAGGGACCAATTGGGGCGGCACTTATCACAAGAGACTAGGGAGAAGATTTGGAAAGGGCAGTATGTGAACATCTTTTCATTATTGGTAGATGAAGCAGAAAGGGAGGAAGCCAAGAAGAACAAAGAGTGGACGCACCCGAGGGAATGGTCAGACATAATTCAGAAGTACAGGGTAGAGGAGAACCTGGCTAATTGGATACAGGGTTTCACAATTTACATGGCGATTATGCTTGAGCGCTTCCCGGCCCTAGGTGCGGGGATGGCATGCTATCAGAATAGGATTACAACAGCTCACACAAAGTATGGAGGTTGCGGTTGGAAGGAGTATGACAAGGAATTCAGAAGGGCGAAGGCGGTAGATCCCGCCCTGGGTTGGGACCAGACGGACATGTTCATACACCTCAATCACCTAGTGCACGGGGCCTCGTACCACGGGAGAGGAAACACAGGGTCGGGCCTGGAACATAGTAAGTACCAGCCTTTTCGTGCGGGCCCCTCGGGCAACTCGGGGGGTGTTGCCGGCTCAGGAAGCGGGTCAGGGAAAAAGGGGGTGTGCTTCGACTACAATAGGAGAACCTGCACTAGGGCCGCGGGGTCCTGTAAGTTTAGTCATAACTGCGCTTTCTGCGGCAACTCGTCCCATCCTGAAAGCAAATGTTTCAAGAAGTCCAGGGACAAAGGAGGCAAAAAACAGGACTGATAATATCACCATCACTAAGGCCAGATCCCCCGTGCGAGTTAGCGCCATGATACCGTGGTTGAACAAATACACGTGCCCTGACACAGCCAGGGTACTCCAGGAGGGGTTTTCAGAAGGTTTTAGGATCCCGGCCCCGGGGTATGCTGGAGTCTCACACTGCAGGAACCAAGTTTCGGTCAGGGTCCATGAGGCAGTGGCAGCAGCCAAGATTGCAAAGGAAGTGCGGCTAGGCAGGGTGGCAGGTCCATTTGATGAGGTCCCCATGGTAGAGTTTGTCTGCTCCCCATTGGGGGTGGTGCCCAAGAAAGAACCAGGCGAGTTTAGATTGATCCACAATTTGTCAGCGCCAAGGGGGGCATCCTTGAACGACGCAATAGCGGACGCTCTTTGCAGCGTCAAATATGCGTCCTTTGACCAAGCGGTAGCCATGTTACACGGCATTGGGCGAGGAGTTTTGATGGCCAAGACCGACATAGAGTCTGCCTTCCGTCTGCTGCCGGTCCACAGGGACGATTTCCATCTCCTGGGTTTTCAATTTCGGGACAAGTATTATGTGGACAAATGCATGCCCATGGGATGCGCGGTCTCGTGCGCTTACTTTGAGAAGTTCAGCTCGTTCCTGGAGTGGGTGTTCTGGCAGGACACCGGACATCAATGGGTATTGCACTACCTAGATGATTTCCTCTTCCTAGGCGCACCAGAGACTGGGGACTGCGGGTCAGCGCTGGGGCGTTTCTGTGAGATCATGGCAGAGTTCGGGGTACCACTGGCACCAGGAAAAACGGTGGGGCCAAACACACGGATCGAATTTCTGGGTATTGAATTGCATTCAGTAATGGGGTTGTCTAGGCTGCCTGCAGAAAAGATAAGGAAATTTGGGGAGGCACTTCAGCAATGCTTAGTGAAAGAAAAGGTCACCTTGCACCTCCTGCAGCAGGTAGTGGGGCAATTGAATTTTGCGCTGCGCATTATACCAATGGCACACCCCTTTTCGCGCTCCATCGCGCAGGCTATGGTGGGGCTCACAGAAAAGCACCACCACACCAGGCTATCCGGCGAGGTCAAGCAGGACATGCATATTTGAATGGCATTCCTGCGCGAGTTCAAGTGGAAGGGTGGTGTGGCCGGGTCCGCCCAGGTCTAGTCCAGAGATTGGTCTGATGACTGATGCAGCAGGCAGCGAAGGTTTCGGGGCGATCCTGGGCATGGAGTGGGTGGCCCAACGCTGGCCTGACTGGTGGGTGGAATCGGGGATTACCAAGAATATAAGTTTCCTTGAGTTGTTCCCTATCTTGGTGGCACTGTGGGTCTGGCCAGATCAACTGCGAGACCAGACTGTTGTGTTCTGGTCCGATAACATGGCTGTGGTGGAATGCGTTAATCAGCAGACGGCAAAGTGCAAACTATTGCTACGCTTACTGAAAGAGATTGTTTTGATGTGCATGCGATTAAATTTACTGTTTAGAGCCAGACATGTGCCAGGTGTTTTAAACCACGCCGCTGATGCCCTCTCTCGTTTTAAGATGCAGGTATTCAGGGCCCACCTCCCCGGCGCGGCGGAGTGGCCGGCGCATTTCCCAGAACACCTCTGGCAGTGTGGTGCCCCCAGTTATCGGACCTCGTGGCGGCTAGCCTAGCGCCTGGGACAAGGAGAGCATATGAAGGGGCGTTTTGGGCATATTGCCAGTCCTTGGGGGACAGCTGGGAACACAGGTGGCATGAACCTGGGGCGGTGGTTGAATTTCTGGGAGCAATGAGTGAAAACGGGGGTTCTGCGGTGGTCGCGAGGCGCCACGTCACAGCCATATCCTTCTTCGCCCAGTGTAAGGGGAGGGGGGACCCGACCGCCAACTTCGTGGTGCGCAAAGCTCTGAAGGGCTGGGGTCGTTCACAGAGAGCCCCGCCAGATGGGAGGCGGCCCATAAGCATGGCAGTCCTGGCGTCCTTGATGGAGGCTTTACCAGTGGTGTGCAGTTCAGGGCAGGAGGCCACTTTGTTCCAGGCAGCCTTTAGTCTCGCATTTTATGGGGCATTTAGGGTAAGGGAATTGGTGGCCAAGAATAAACAAGACCACAAAGGGGGGTTACAGGCGGGGCATGTCCAGGTCCGCCGCGAATCCATACTTATCTCGCTGCCAAAATCCAAGGTGGACCAAGAAGGAAGGGGCGAGGGCATAGTGTTACACAGGGCGGGGGGTAATACCTGCTGCCCAGTAACCAGGGTGGAGGCCTTTCTGGCACATCGGGTTGGGACACGGGATGGGCCCCTGCTAGTGCACGGGGATGGGACTCCATTGACTGTTTTTCAATTTAGAAAAGTCATGGGGCTGGCCATGCAAGCGACTGGGTTGGATCCGAACAAGTATGGGACCCATTCCTTCAGAATCGGGGCTGCTTCAGAGGCGGTGGCGAGGGGTTTGCGAGAAGAGCAGGTGAAGAAGATAGGGCGGTGGTCCTCTGACTGTTATAAGCGCTACGTGCGGCTGCATATGCTGTAAAGCGGTAGCGGGGACGTGGTGCTGATGCTTTGCTTCTCTTTTCATCATTCGCAGTTTCTTCATCCTGTAACTCAGGGGAGAGGCTTGCGCCAGCCGCTACGTGGAATAACCAGAGGTCACCATGTCACGCAGGGGGACGGCGGTCAACAGCCCTAGGACGTACAGCGGAGTTTATGGCCCAAGTTCACTCTTGGGCCCAAGAGCAAGAGGAGGTGTGGGTCATTGGTCACTCATATGTACGGCGTTTGCAGGCTTTCTTTCCAGGGGCCCATGAGGCCAGGGCACGAAGCAGCGGGGTGAGGATAGTGTTCCACGGGAAAGGGGGACTGCGCATTAGGCACTTCAGGGATTTAGTTGACCGTGCACTGAGGCAGGGCGGGTGCCACCCTGCGGTTTGGATCCTCCACTTGGGTGGGAATGACCTTGTAGACCTGGGGCGGAGGGTGGTCATCGAAAACCTTCTTACTGAAGTGGCCTGGCTGGCGAGACGTAGTCCGAAAGCCATCATAGCATGGTTACACATGATCCCTAGGCTGCAATGGAGAGGAGGGGAGTCAGTCACGGCGTTGAATCACGCGGTAAAGCGGATCAACAACAAATTTGTCAAACTATTCCAAACACCCAAGTTGAAGACAATAGGGCACGGTCTCATCAGGGGTGAACATTTTTTTGTGCATGATGGGGTCCACCTCTCGACCAAAGGGAACCATTTCTTTCTGGAAGATATCCTAGCATGGTTGGAAGGTTTACGTCGTCAGCCATGACCTTTCTAGGGGTGCTGGGGGGAGGCCAGCTAGTCGGGCAACTAGGCTGGCCAGTGGCGGTAAGGTCATGATTGTTAAGCATAGTTCTCGGTCCCTAACAGTCAGCAGCATAGAACTACTGGGGCAGGTACAGCCGGGTGGTAGGCTGTAAGGGTGCGAGGGCCGGGGGAGTCACGCTTTCCAGTAGGCTGGTCGGCCACCCTCGCACGCGCATGTGCAGTGGGCGCAAGGATAACCATTTGCAGTGCCCCGTTTGTAGTTTTTGTAAGGCTTAGGGCGTAGGGGGGGCCCGGGGGAAAATATCGGTCCGACAAGCTGGACCCCCTACGCAGGCTTTATCCACCAGAATTTCTGTAGTTTTCTTGGGACTGCCAGTCACTGACCTTGCCGTAGGCTCTCATAGGGTACACAGGGAGAAAATATGTTTATATATATATATGCAGTTTTAGATTACGATAGGAATGGCTATGTCTAGAAACATGTTAAGGTTAGCCAAGTAACACATTTGTACCTATCTATGTAACCGGACTCCCTGTGTAATTGAATGTCATATTAAAGAAAATGAGTTAATTTGAATATGTAAATAAATACGGCCGGGGGGGTTACGCCCCCCTAAATCCAAAAACTTTCAAAAATGAGTTGTTGTCAAATGTTTGCCTTGGGGGAAGGAGTCAAATGTCCTGTGGTGGGGGCCCGGGGTGAGTGGAAGGGGACTTAGGCAGTACCAGGCCATAAGCTTTTTTTCCCTCGCTTGTGGCAGCTCCATGGACGGAACTGAAGATATACTTTTTCAACGCGACTTGGAATGGTAGACATTTTCCATCCAGGGGTGGAGACGAAGGAGAATCCAGAGGAAAGAGCCTCATGGTTGAAATTATATACAAATAATTCAGGGAGGCAAAAATAGTCAAGGACGCACTGGGAGATTTCAAGTACCAGAGTCCGCATTCCTCAGAGGCCCGCCCACCACCAATAGTGCAGGGCTAAAGTTTCCCCAGGACTTTCGCAACACGGGACATTAATGGGACTGGGGAAAGCGTGAAGAGGCAAGGATGCCCCAGGGGACTGCAAGTACCTAAGTCCCTAATCCTCACAAGTTCCACATACCACCACTGTGGAAGGGCTGAAGGAGGCCCAGGACTCCAGCAGAGGGGGCATCAAAAGATCCGGGACCAGCAGTAAGAGCAACGGATGTGTTGGTGGACTCCAAGTACCAGAGCCCCTAGCCCTTACAAGACTTGCCCCCTCACAGTGTACGAGCTAAAGATATTCCAGGACTCCCACAGCACAAGCCACATGTGGAATGCGCTCATGCCATGCCCAGGCAAAGCCCGGGCCAAGGGCAGGCCTGTCCCCGGTCTGTCAGAGGCAGACGGTGGCTGGCTGGGCAACCACTCTTGTTTTTTTGCCGTTTAAGTCTTCACGTTTAACATGTTGAAAGGCAAGTCACCTAGTAAATTGCAGGCCGCCCCAGAGAGAAAATGTAAGTTGCAAGCCTCCTATACAGAGCGTTATGTTTCTGTGAAAAGGCAATTAATGTCCTTATTGCTGAGATTGCAAGCACTGAACATCTTTTACGAAGATCAGTTCCTCTCACGTTCAAATAAACGTACTGATGGTCCTTTCAAATCTAGTATCCCCAGATTTTTATCTTCTGATCCAGTCAGAATGGACATGAATATGATTGTTTACTCACAAGATAGAGTTGTATATGATAATCAAAATTTCACCACTAATGGTTTAGATCCTAATCGTGCTGAGGGAGAAGGGGCAGGGCCTTCTGCAAATGGAGATGTACAATGTAGCTCTAAGATATCTGTGGCCATATATATGACCCAGTTGCAACGTGGTGAAAGTGCGACGCAAACCGTAAGTCAGATTTTGGAAGATATGCAAAGCCACTTTGCTGGCTTTGAATGGCTTAAAAATCAGGAGTAATGCAATGCAGCGCAAATCGGTGTGTTGCATTACTTGGCCCTGGGTAGACATTCCATGGGGGTTGCATGGGTGTTTTACCACACAACTCTCATGGTTTTTGACATATTTCCAGATTTACCAAACCTGATAAACCTGTGAATGTGCAAAAAAGGTATGCCTCTACAGTAGAGGCGTAATAAGGAGAAATATCTTTATTACTCCTTGTTACTGCCTCTAACTTATGTGTGCTGCAACCCCTTATGTTACTGTTTTGGTAAGGGTGCAGGTTTTAGGGAAGGGGACATTTGATGACACGGCATTACAAATCTCTTTAGTGGGTAAAAAGACATACTAATGCAATTGAGCTACGTCACTTTGTCATGTTGATGACTTGTTTCTTCTCCCGAGGCAGTCCTAATAGGAGAAACATAGACGAAAATTGCATTGTCTTAACATTTCACATTCCTTAGGTGGCTGACCAGGCATTCCTCTTTACCGATTCGTCCAGGCTTAAATATAAACAAGGCATTTTTCCATGTCCTTTTACTACAGGCCTCAGCTGTGCAAGGTTACAGTGCAGTGTTTTGAGGAGCTAGGGTGGCCTGTGTTGGTGGTACAAATCTCAGTCGGACTACTTCATGATCTCTGGAAAATGGTCCTAGGTATGTTGTGCAAACTAATGCACTGAGGGGCATATTCACAAGGACTTATCGCCGAGTTATCGGCACTTTAGCGCATCAAAAGAGGAGATAGATTTATCGGCCCATTCACAAGCGGGTGCAAACTGCAGACATTGCCAGTATTCCCGCGATAACTGCCCCAAAATTTATCTCCACGGGTGACACCACCAACTAACCCTAATGAGATGCAGAGTAGGCGTTCCCGTGCAAAAAATCACGAAAACACCACCACACCACTTTCACAACGAACTGCCAGATCTGCGATGCGAACCAAAAACAGGCGATAAGCCGCGGTAGCAGCAGGGATTTAACACCTGCCTTTTGCTGGTGTTAAGCAGGAGGACTACCTGCAGTATGAAAGGGAGCCCAGCCCAGAGCCACATCTGAAGACCCACAGATGCCATGGAGACAATGATCATGCAGCTCGGAGACCCATGAGGGCCACAACACCCACTGCCACCACCCCAGGCCCGCCACCACCCCCAGGACCCGCCCCGCCCCCCCTCCGGACCACCACAGAGGAAGCGTAGACAAAGACAGCGCACCCACCTTAAACGCACCAGCAGTACAGACCTAACACCAGAGGAGGGCATTGCCCACAACAGGTACAAAAGGACAACCATCCTCCGCATCCTGACCCACATCGCCCACAGGCTGACGGTACTGATGGAGCAGGGAAAATAAAAATTTTAACCCCTAACAAATTTTATAATTAATTAAATAAAATGTTCGTTTAAATGTATTAATCAACACTGTCTGTGTGGGAATGGTAATATGCCAATGTGTGTGCTAAATAATCTATTAATGAATATCCGTGTGTCTAATTATAACGTAAAAATAAATGCGTACTAATAAAAATAAATGCATGTTATTGTGCTTCATAGAAATAAAATGTGTCGTTGCAAAAACAAATAGTGATGGTAAGTAAGGAACAGCTTAAATGTTGCTTTCTGCTAGGTAACAACTAATTGGGGTACGTAGACGATGGGAGGGAAACGAAAGGGCTATTTTTCTCTATTTTAATTATGTTTTGTTTGCCTCAAATTAGTGCTTCTAAAGTATAACCGAGTGGCGAGATAAAATGGCCGCCAGTGGGAAGATGTGCGCAGGCGCAAGGGAACACATGACACGTGATGAAATGGGAGAAAGCGAGCTCGTGGTTTAACAGAGAGGCTAAGATGCAAGTAATGGTCAAGGCTGATGTGACCTAATTGAACTGATAGCGTGCCGTGATGATCAGCAAGAGCCCGTGGGAAACAAGTCAAGAGAAAGGACAATGACTGCGGAGTTCTCGAATGTGTCGAAAGAAGTTACAAATGAACTGATCGAATCGGATGGAAATGTTTAAGCGTATGGGAAAGGAAATGATCCAAGGACCCTTGAATCCAAGAGAACTTGATTAAAGAATGAATAAGCTGACATGCATGGACCAATGAAAGAAAAGCGTGATATTAATGTTGCAACAGTTAGTTAGCAAAGTTAGAATTAGGGTATAAGAGGGCCTACTCTTAGTGGGAGGGGGTCAGAACGGAAGAGTTGATGTCAGTCGTGGTTGCAGTCACAGTCAGGAGAGGAGTTGAAGAGTCGTGTTGGTGGCTTCCAGTGCTGGGTGGTCCTGATCGATCCCTTACTGAGCGGGAGATGCTGAAAGACTGTTAGAGGAGACGGGTTGCAGGTAGCTGATGCTGACGAGCTGAAGTTGCTGTTGCTGTCTTTATTTTACAGTTGAGTATGAGAATCAGGCTATTTCTAATTCCTAACTTAGGTTAGAAATCATTAGGCTAAATTAGGAAGCTAGGCAGGTAATTAGGGTTTTGGCTTCATGACAAAATTTCCTTTCTGCAATAAATTGATTATGCTTAATAAAATTGTGAATTTAAGAATGAATAATTGAATAAAGTATTAAAATTCTTTTCATGCTTTTTAAATTATATAAAATTTAAGATTCTTTAAACACAAAATGACTCAGTGGTTATTTTCCTAAATGATTGTGACATAAGTAATTGGTTATTGTGATTCAGCTGGTCTTAATCACTATGAACTAATTTCTTAAATGAATGATTCATCGACAAGCAATAAGCAGGAATATCTTAAGAAATAACTAAAAGAAAGGGACAAAATAAGGTAATAAGATATCCTGGCTCTTCCAGCGGTACATAAAATGGTGTTCTCCATTTAGTTCTCATGCTTCTCCTAGGAGTACAGAATTTCACAAAGGTGTAAAGGAAATCCAGGAGTGTGCGTGTGTGTTAGACGATGTTTATGGGCCCCATCGTCATGTGGATATGAGAAATATAGTTTGCCCCTGGATGACCTATAAGTAACCTAGGAGGAGAATAGTTTTTATTGTACGCGCTGCATCAGATTTCTTGGTAGCAGAGTTATGGTTTTCTATAGATTAGTTTAGTGATTATTGTTTATTGATTATTGATTATTTTTGATGACTAACACTTTATGTTGAGTCGCGTTATGTTATATGTAAGTTTTCACGCTTCTGGGATGTAGGAAGTGGAACACGTGTGGCAAGAGAAGTCACATGGAATTTGGTACATGGTCTGAATTCATTTTGGTTATAACGCAGGTTGTGTTATGTTAGGGATTTCTGTGTGAAAAGTGTGTAAATGAAATAGCAAATCACGTTTACTTGTGAAACTTTGGCCTTAATTCTCAGGAGCCTAGTCTCCACATGTGTCTTATCCCCAGAGAAACGAGTAAATTGTTTGTTTGAAAGAAGGGTAAGGTAGAGGGAAGTGCTACTTTATCGGTGAGAGTAAATAATTCTGTGGTAGGGTAGAGGTAAGCGCTGCCTACTGGAAAAACAGGATTCTTGTGTAAAAGGACAAGGCTGTCACTTTGTTTAGCGAATCAGACTATGGAATTGTTTATTTGTTGTAACTAACGAAGAAAACAGTGAAAAGAAAATTGCCGATAAATTTTGTAAAGGAGGGGTAAAGAGTAGAAGTGACGTGGAAAAGTGCCGCGCTAGGATTGGATAGTGCGCTAGTCACGTGAACACAGAGCAGGAGTGACGTAGAAAAGTGCCGCGCTAGGATTGGTTGGTTCGCGGACGGTGGGAATTGTTCTGATTGGTACTTTAGTGTGAGTCGCGCTGTAATTGGTCGAAGTTCGGTACACAGAAACAGCGTTAGAGTAAAAAGAAAACAAATAGAAAACATGCCGTATTACGAGTATGAAAGGGAGAGAACGTCATGGACGACGAAATTGAAGAATTTCTTTAAGAAAGACAAAAAGGTTGTGACTAGAGAGGGACAAGTAATTCCTCCGCCGAAATCAGCAGCTTCACACATGATGCTGAAATATGGATATCATACGTGCATATGGTTGGACAATTGGGTAAAATATACAAAGAATGATGGAGCATTGGCTTTCCCTGAAAATGGTTCTTTTAATGTAGCGGTTTTACGGAATTTAAGAGAAAAGATGTTTAAATTGGAACCTAGACCTAGACCGACACAGTTTGAGGCTTTAACAGAATGGGAAGATGAGATGTACGAGCGAGAAAGATTCAGAGGAATGAAAGGTTATGAGTTTGTGCCCGGAAGATTGTGGGGAATGAATCATGAGGACAGAATAAAACGATGGAGATGTGCTAACATGACAGGAGGTTTGTTTCCAGCTTTTACAGTTGAGGAGGGGACTAAGAAAAACGGACTGAGAAAAAGAAACATATAGAGAGAGAAAAGTATATGCATGAGAGCGAAACGGATGACGAATTGCTGGAAGATATATTAAATAGAAATCCACCTCCGTATCAGCAGAGTTCTACAGTGGTGACACCAAATGCGCCACCAATAGAGACTATGCGAAATAAAAGTCCGGAAAAGAGAAATGAGGTAAATAGGTCACAAGAACAAATGAGAACTTCTCAAAATGAGGGAATAGAAAGCGAAAATGCAAGCGAATTGGCAAGGACAACAAAAGAACTAACTGAGAAAATTAGAGAATTAACGAAAAATATGGAAGCAGTTACTGTGCCTGTAACAATAGGTCCAGTAATACCAGTTTTTGAGAATCAGAAAATTGATGAACGATCTTTGGTGATTCCCTTGAGTTCACAATTTCAGAGAGAAAAGGAAAGAATGGAAACAAGTCCAGGTACAAGCAATTTGGCTAGTGCTTACAGACCAAGTCCACCTGAAAATTTGACAATAAATGAGTGTAACGGTAGAAAAATACCTATGGTAACTGAATCTGCAACAGTGACACCTGAAAAGAGTGGAAATTGGACAGAAATAAATAGTACTCCCATAGGTCCGACTCCTGATGAGTTAAATGAGTGGATGAAAGCTTTTAAAATAAAAGAAACAGAAGAAAAACCATTAGATGTGATCAGATTGAAAATAGATATGGAAGAATTAATTCTAGGAACGATTGGTACTGAAAAGATAAAAAATTATCAGGATGATGAAATAATGTTTCTGTGCAAAAGTATAACATGGAGGGCAAAGAATTTACATGACAAACTAGAAGAAGTGGCTAGTGAGATTGGGATAGATTTTGCAAAAGTGAAAACATTGCAGAAACCATACAGAGTAGACTTTTGTGAAAAAGATATTGAAAATTTGAATACAGCAGGAAGGCTGACACAGATAAAGGAGTTGATTGTGTTGTTGAGAAAATGGGGTGATGTGGACAGGTGGAAGGTTAGATGGACAAAGAAGAATGAGAAAAGTATAGACAAAGGTTCATTGGCTTTTATGATAACAGAAAAAGAACCTGTTGCTAAAGAATACCCTATGAGAGAAACTCCAGGTGGTAGTTACGTGCATGTTCCCTGGACTAGGCAGGACATCCTGTCATTTACAAATGACTTTCCAAAGTTAAGAGAGAAGCCAGTTGAGTGGTACCGACAAGTAGAAAGGTTTGTAAAGGTCTCAAAAGTGTTGTGGATAGATTTGGATGGATTGTTTGACATAGTGGTACCAACGGATCTGTGGTCAGAATGTAAGATTACGGTTGACTGGCCAACTACAGAATATCCAAGAGATCCTAAGACAGGAGCTCCAGGACCAGATGTGATGAAGAAATACGACAAGGTGATTACCTTTTTGAAGAATAAGATTCCTCCCAAAGAGACAGATTGGGTTAAGATTGATAGAACTACACAGGAAAGTAAGGAGTCTGTACATGCATATTATGAGCGATTGTTATTGGTTTTCAAGCAGTATAGTGGTTATGAGGAATTGAGTGAAAAGGACATGAGTCATTTTGTATACCGATTTGTGTTTGGCCTGAAACAAGAAATAAGCGATATGATTAAGCAACATATGATAAACTGGCAGAATGGAAGTGTAGATGAGGTGCTGAGGTATGCTAAGTATTGTAGTGATGAAATAGAGAGTAAACAGCGTAAGTTGAAAGAAAAGGCAATGTGGGCACAAGTGAAAGTGGCAGAAAAACAAGAAGCCCAGTTGGACAATAATAATGGAAACGAATCAGGACAGAATAAGATGCGACCAAACATAGGTAAAGGAAAAGGTCAAGTGAGTCTAGAAGAGGCAAAGAAGAAATGGCCATGTCATAATTGCGGAAAATTAGGGCATTGGAGAAATGAGTGTAAGTTCCCACCTAAACCTAATCCGGAACATCAATCATTAACTCCACAGGTGCAGAATGAGGTAGTTGTTCAACAAAGTCAGGTGCCACAACCACCACTTCCCAACACTGTTAACCAGCAAAGATACAGTACAGAAACAGGATTCTACGGAGGAGAGCAGGTAACACAGTTGCCGCGAGCAGCTAACATTTCTCAGTATTGGTTGCGTCAGAGTGAGGATGACCCGGATGAAAGTTTCTGACGGTGCGCAGGAGAGGGGAAAGAGTGCGTGCTTGGCGCAACTCTAGAGGTAGATCAGTCTGGTCCCTTTGTGGATGGAGAAGTGAATGGTGCAAACGTAACATTCCTTGTCGATACTGGAGCTACCCGTTCTACTGTTAGATCAGTGGAAATTCCAAACCTTCCTCTCTCAGGTGAATACATCCAAGTGGTAGGAGTAGCCAATCAGCAGATTAAAACCCCACTTACTGAATTGGTGGAAGTAAAAATTGGTTCTTTTAGCAAAATGCATAAATTTGTAGTGTGCGATTGTAGTCCTGTAAATCTTTTAGGTCGTGACCTTTTGTGCAAAATGAATTGCACAATTTATTGTACGCCAGATGGAATAGGTTTCCAGACTTCAGATGAAGATGTTTTGTATAAAGTAACTTTGATGAATCAAGAACCTGAAACGAATGGTTTATTTCCTGCATTTGATGCAGAAAAACTTCCAGAAGAACTGAAAAGTACAGTAAAAGAAAGTGTGTGGGATTTTACAGGAGAGGACATTGGATTAATGAGAGAAGTTGATCCCGTAAAAGTAACAGTGAAAGAAGGGATAATTTATCCAAACACGCCACAGTACAAATTAACTCCAGAAATAATTGAAGGAATAACTCCTGTGATAAATAAGATGATTGAACAGGGAATTCTGAAAGAAATCATGAGCAGTCCATGTAATTCACCTATTATGGGACTGAAAAAGCCAAATGGAACATATAGAATAGTACAGGATTTGAGAAAGATCAACAAAATAGTTGTACCATGTTGTCCAATAGTGCCAAACCCTGCAGTAATTCTATATCAAATCCCACATGAAGCTGAGTGGTACACTGTGATAGATTTATGTCACGCATTTTTCTCTATTCCTTTGCATCCAGATAGCCAGCCATTATTTGCATTCCGGTTCGGAGAGCGTATTTTGGCATGGTGCCGAATTCCACAGGGGTATACAGAAAGCCCCTCAATTTTTAATCAGATTCTAAAGAAATCTCTGGAAGATTTAAAAATGCCAGAAAAATCAGTGATGGTGCAGTATATCGATGACCTATTGGTGGCATCGAAAACTAAAGAAGCATGTGTAAGTGACACAATTGCTTTACTGAACCATTTGGAGAAAAGAGGACATAAAGTGTCCCCTTCAAAATTGCAGTTTTGTCAGAAAGAAGTCCAGTATTTAGGGCATAAAATTGAGAAAGGAGTGCGGAAAATAGCGACAGAAAGAGTAAGAATGATTCAAGGAATGAGAGCACCAATGACTCAAAGAGAGGTAAGAATGTTTTTGGGAATGGTTGGATATTGTCGACAGTGGATAAGTGGATTTTCTTTGATTGCAAAACCCTTACAAAAATTGACAAAGAAAGATGTAAAGGACCCTTTTGAGTTAAACAAAGAAGAAATGAAATCTTTCAAAGAATTGAAAAAGAAACTGTGTGAGGCCCCTGCTTTAGGCATGCCTGATTATGAGAAGGATTTTGAGTTGTACTGCAGTGAAAGAGATGGATGTGCATTTTCAGTACTGGTACAAAAACACGGGACCATGAAAAGGCCAATCGCTTACTTTTCAGCTGTTTTAGATCCTATAGCAAAAGCATTGCCTGGGTGTCTGAAAGCAGTTGCTGCTACTTGTGTAAGTCTGGAACAAAGTGAAGGTATAGTGATGGGGTATCCACTGAGAGTGTATGTTCCCCATTCAGTAGAAATTCTTTTGACAAGAACAAAAACACAGTACATGACACATAGTCGGCTGACTAAGTACGAAAAAGTCATCTTGAGTGCTGAAAATGTGACCATAGATAGATGCATAAATGTAAATCCTTCTACATCATTGCCAGATGAAGAGAGTATAATTGAACAAGACGAAGTAGATCATGATTGTCTGAATGTGCTGGAATATTGCACAAAACCAAGAGCTGACATAAAAGATGAACCGTTAAAGGAATCGGATTATGTCATGTTTGTAGATGGTTCATGTTTACGCACAAAAGAAGGAGTGTTAAGCGCAGCTTACGCAGTATGCACAGTGGCAACTGTGATGGAAGCGTCTTGTCTGAAAGGAGTTAGGTCTGCCCAAGTTGCAGAACTAATTGCTTTGATTCAAGCATGTAAATTGGGGAAAAATGTACGAATCACGATTGTGACCGATAGCCAATATGGTTTCGGCATCGTACACGATTTCGGTCAGATTTGGTCACAAAGAGGATTTCTGACATCTGCAGGAACACCTATCAGAAATGGAGATTATGTTAAAAAACTGCTTGAGGCGATACAGTTGCCTAAACAAATAGCTGTAGTGAAGTGCAAGGCGCATAAGAAAAACGAAGACTACATAGCGGTCGGCAATAATTATGCTGATGAGATCGCTAGATATTGTGCGGAAAACATGGCGTCACTGAACAAAAATAGAGAAAGGGAACATGTCTCTTGTCCTTTGCTTTTCACTAATACAGTCGAAACATGGGATGAAGTAAGGCAGTTACAAGAAACAGCAAGAGATGAGGAAAAAGATTAC
Source organism: Calotriton arnoldi (assembly GCA_963921515.1). NCBI lineage: Eukaryota > Metazoa > Chordata > Amphibia > Caudata > Salamandridae > Calotriton > Calotriton arnoldi. The sequence continues at coordinate 945,003 of CAWUFW010006646.1, forward strand.
TGGATAAAAGCAGGATGTAGAAGACAGGAAAATAATGGTGTGTGGGTATACAGAGATGAAAGACCAGTTATGCCTGATAGCATGATTGCAGACATGGCACGGATGTACCATGGACAAGCTCATATTGGGAGAGATGCAATGATTAGACTTTTTAGACAAACCTGGTATAACCCAAAATTCAGAGCCATTGCTGAAAGTCTTTGTCAAAGATGTCTTATTTGTCAACAGTTTAACCCAGGAAGAAAAACAGTAGTGAGTCTAGGAACAATAGGACGAGAAGGAGGTCCATTCACAAGAATGCAATTGGACTTTATCGAGATGCCCCCTAGTAACAGATTAAGATATGTTCTAGTGGTCGTCTGTTTGTTCTCTCGTTGGGTGGAGGCATACCCCACAAGAAGGAATGATGGAACAACAGTGGCAAAACTTATGCTGCGAGAGTTCATTCCAAGGTATGGTTTTCCAGTCACGGTTGAGACAGATAGAGGAACACATTTTCAAAATGAGTTGATCCAATTGATTTGTGAAGCACTGAGTATTAAACAAAAACTACATTGTGCTTACAGACCAGAGGCTTCTGGGGTAGTAGAGCAGATTAATGGAACGATTAAAAACAGATTGGGAAAAATGTGTCAAGCTACAGGACTCAAATGGCCGGATGCACTGCCTCTTGTTCTGATGACAATCAGAAGCATCCCTGAAAAAGAAAACTGGACTCAGTCCCCACGAGATGATTATGGGACGAGCAATGAGACAAGCACACGTACCTGTCCACAAGTTATTAACTATAACTGATGATCTAGTACTGGATTATTGCAAGGGACTGGCTGATGTGGTGCGTTCTGTGTTTCATCAGGTTGGACCGGATGCGACCACTCTTGAAAGAAAACCAGCTCACGACTTGAATCCAGGAGACTGGGTCCGCATAAAAGTCCACAGGAGAAGAAACTGTCTAGTTCCGCGTTGGGACGAGCCAAGACAGGTAATCCTAGTGACAACGACTGCCGTCAAGTGTGCAGGAGTGAAGAACTGGGTTCATGCCAGCCACACAATCAGAGTTACAGAACCTACAGATCGACATGTGAGTCGGCGTCTGGAAGTGTGGGATAAAGGTTTAACGGCTGGGACAACAAAGATAAAGGAAAGGGTGCCAGAACTTGAAGATCGACCTGAAAGTCGACATCTGGAAACCCCAACTGCAAGTACCTCTAGAAGAGGAACAAGAAGAAGAAGAAGAAAGAAATTCAGAAATTCCAGAACCTGAAGATCGACCTGTAAGTCGACATCTGGAAATATCTGACACAACTTCAGGACTCTGATGATTCAGTTGAAAACCGGGAAGAGTTCCTAAGGAAAACTTGGGGTTATAAACCAATTAGAGAAGAAACTGAGCAAGAAATTGAGTTAGATGAACAACCAGGTACAAGTTATGGTGGAACTCCTTCAGAAACAATATTAATAGATGAAGTAGGGAAAGAAGTACACAAAAGATTAGAAAATCGAGAAGAACCCCGAGGAGCAATAGGGACAGATAGAGAAATAGAAGAACAGGGAAATTTAGAAACAGAAAAGGAGAAAAACACCAAATCGGAAAAACACCGAGGAGGGAAAGTAATAAGGGAAAACCAAAAGGAGAAGACAGATCCACCAGTAGGAGATGACGAGATTATAAGTTTCAAAATAAGAGACAATAGTGAAACAGTTGAAACAGAAACAGAAGAAAGTGGAGGAGAGGAAAAAGCAAAGACTGAATCAAGAAAAAGAAATTGGAAATCAGAAAGAGAAGAAAGAGAAGGTGAAGCCAAAAGGCCAAGAAAAGGAGATAATTGGCCCAACAGCTATGTAAGAAAATTGAGATATAGAATAATAAGAGCGGAAGACGAAGGTGCTGAACAAGTAAATGAAGTAACAAGTCAAAAGGGACAAGAAAAACCCAGTGGAAAAAGATTACAAAAGTCCAAAAGGACAAAGAAAGTGAATTCAAAATTTAAGTCACCTGAGTGGCTGTATATTGCACTAACTGATTACAAAGAAGAAGAAGAAAACACTCACGGAAACCAGAGACTGAGAAGTCGGATGGGAAAAGGTGAGATGCAACAAAACTGAAGTGAAGACTTATAGTGCTTCTGCCGGACATGACAATTTTACTGGATGTGACAAATCACCGGATGTGACAACGAAAGAATTCTGGAGAGAATTAAAAGAAAGTACCAAGCAAAGACTTTTTGAAAGCAGAGTGGCATCTACGTCATTTCTGAGGTGTAGTGACACAATTTTCTGAAACTTAAAAAATAGAAAAAGAAAAATGGAAAATAATAGGGATAGAAGAGATAAATGTGAATTTATAAAGAGATGGTGCAAAATGTGCTGCTTTTGTACAGGGTTATTAATGACCATATGGATAGTTTTAGCAATCACAATTCCTATTAGTGTAGCTGTGATAGAAGCAAAAAAGGATACTAAACTAGAAAAAGAAACTAGTATTAAAGAACCAGTTATTTTAAGAAGTAGTGCAGAGTTGCATAAGGATAGGTCAGTAACAGATTTTTCAAAGAATGTTTTATACAAAATTGTTGTATGAGTACGTAGAAACAATGGACGTAAGAGATTGTTATGTTTGTATGCAATTGCCTGCATCAGTATCAGAAGGTGTGACTTATCATCACCTACCTCTGACTTATGGAATAACATGTAGTGTAATAGCGAGTTTATTTTATAAAACAGGTAGATTAGAATCTTATTATACTGATATAGATAAGATTTTTGCAAACATTCCAGTAGTACCAGAACTTAACAAAGTAAAACCAGCAAAAGTTTTAGGAGAATTCTTTTAGAACATAGAAAATTAACGTTAGAAGAAATAGTTAGTAACAACCTTACCTGTGAGTTAAAGAAAGAAGAAAAAGTATTTTTAGAAATGGTTGAAGAAAGAAGAATGAAATTTCAAAAAGAAGCAATAAAAGAGGAAGGAAAATGCTTATGGACGTTTGAGGAAGGAAATCATGAAGGGAAAAAGATAAATGCAGCAATGACATTAGACTGGCCGCAAACAGGAAAGTTGTGCATTAGGAGAAATAAGACAGTCTATGACAATTACTTTGTAGGTTCCAGTATCTGCCATGACAATTATCAAATTCTGGGAGGTTGGGGATTCAAAGGTGGAAAGGACCCAATATTTCCAGGTATCTATTATGTTTGTGGGAATAGAGCTTATTACAGGTTACCGGACCATTGGTATGGAACTTGCTATGTAGGCCTGGTCTTTCCCAAAAAATTTCACATGGACAGAGAAGAAAAGGGAACATACAAGATGATTAATAGATTTACACGTAGAAAGAGGGAAAGTTTTTCAGAAATTGTAGGTGATATTTTTGGAGCATTGATACCAGCAGTGGGAATATCTTTGAATGCATTTAAAATTCGGAAGTTATCCACAGTAGCAGATCGTTTGTCTACAGATACTGCGGGAGGGTTCTTAATGGTAAATACCGAAATGGTTGCCATGAGAGCTATGGTGATGCAAAATCGGCTTGCCCTTGATATTCTTTTGGCAAAAGAGGGTGGAGTCTGTGGAATGTTGAAAGTCCAACATTGTTGTACTTACATTCCTGATAACAGTGAAAATATACAGAAGTATATTACAAATATTACAAGTTTGCACAAAGAATTAGTTCCACTGGAGGTTGAAAGTGTTTTGGGAAAACTTGGTAGAGGGTTTTCCTCAGTAGCGAATTGGTTAACTAGGATGAGTAGACTAGTGATAGGGAAAGTTATAATAGTAGCAACTATAGTAATATTGTTAGCCATGATATTGAAAATAGTAATAACATGTATAAAGAGAAAAGTAAGACAGAATAAGATAAGAAGAAATAACAGATTAATGAGAGAAAGAGAGAGAGAAATGGGTGAAATTGAGTTGGAGAAAATGAAAGAAAGCATGTACAAAGAGACTAAAAGGCAAGATGAAGAAGAAACAGATGTATAAATAACAGAAAGCAAAGGATGAAAGACATGCTGCCTGAAAAGAAGTATGACTTGGTTTTATGTGGTGATTTAAAAATCACCAAAGGGGGATTGATGGAGCAGGGAAAATAAATTTTTAACCCCTAACAAATTTTATAATTAATTAAATAAAATGTTCGTTTAAATGTATTAATCAACACTGTATGTGTGGGAATGGTAATATGCCAATGTGTGTGCTAAATAATCTATTAATGAATATCCGTGTGTCTAATTATAACGTAAAAATAAATGCGTACTAATAAAAATAAATGCATGTTATTGTGCTTCATAGAAATAAAATGTGTTGTTGCAAAAACAAATAGTGATGGTAAGTAAGGAACAGCTTAAATGTTGCTTTCTGCTAGGTAACAACTAATTGGGGTACGTAGACGACGGGAGGGAAACGAAAGGGCTATTTTTCTCTATTTTAATTATGTTTTGTTTGCCTCAAATTAGTGCTTCTAAAGTATAACCGAGTGGCGAGATAAAATGGCCGCCAGTGGGAAGATGTGCGCAGGCGCAAGGGAACACATGACACGTGATGAAATGGGAGAAAGCGAGCTCGTGGTTTAACAGAGAGGCTAAGATGCAAGTAATGGTCAAGGCTGATGTGACCTAATTGAACTGATAGCGTGCCGTGATGATCAGCAAGAGCCCGTGGGAAACAAGTCTAAGAGAAAGGACAATGACTGCGGAGTTCTCGAATGTGTCGAAAGAAGTTACAAATGAACTGATCGAATCGGATGGAAATGTTTAAGCGTATGGGAAAGGAAATGATCCAAGGACCCTTGAATCCAAGAGAACTTGATTAAAGAATGAATAAGCTGACATGCATGGACCAATGAAAGAAAAGCGTGATATTAATGTTGCAACAGTTAGTTAGCAAAGTTAGAATTAGGGTATAAGAGGGCCTACTCTTAGTGGGAGGGGGTCAGAACGGAAGAGTTGATGTCAGTCGTGGTTGCAGTCACAGTCAGGAGAGGAGTTGAAGAGTCGTGTTGGTGGCTTCCAGTGCTGGGTGGTCCTGATCGATCCCTTACTGAGCGGGAGATGCTGAAAGACTGTTAGAGGAGACGGGTTGCAGGTAGCTGATGCTGACGAGCTGAAGTTGCTGTTGCTGTCTTTATTTTACAGTTGAGTATGAGAATGAGGCTATTTCTAATTCCTAACTTAGGTTAGAAATCATTAGGCTAAATTAGGAAGCTAGGCAGGTAATTAGGGTTTTGGCTTCATGACAAAATTTCCTTTCTGCAATAAATTGATTATGCTTAATAAAATTGTGAATTTAAGAATGAATAATTGAATAAAGTATTAAAATTCTTTTCATGCTTTTTAAATTATATAAAATTTAAGATTCTTTAAACCCAAAATGACTCAGTGGTTATTTTCCTAAATGATTGTGACATAAGTAATTGGTTATTGTGATTCAGCTGGTCTTAATCACTATGAACTAATTTCTTAAATGAATGATTCATCGACAAGCAATAAGCAGGAATATCTTAAGAAATAACTAAAAGAAAGGGACAAAATAAGGTAATAAGATATCCTGGCTCTTCCAGCGGTACATAAAATGGTGTTCTCCATTTAGTTCTCATGCTTCTCCTAGGAGTACAGAATTTCACAAAGGTGTAAAGGAAATCCAGGAGTGTGCATGTGTGTTAGACGATGTTTATGGGCCCCATCGTCATGTGGATATGAGAAATATAGTTTGCCCCTGGATGACCTATAAGTAACCTAGGAGGAGAATAGTTTTTATTGTACGCGCTGCATCAGTACCAACACAGCGGACAACCAACATCCCTCCGCAGACAAAGCTGCCGGCTGTGCTGCACATGTTGGCCTCTGGTACCTTCCAACCCACAACTGCCAGAGTCGGAGGAGTCTCACAGCCAGCCCTATCCAAGTCCATCACACCTGTCCTAGATGCCATCATCAGCCTGCTACCCCAGCACCTCCACTTCACCCACACTGCGCCGGAGCAGCTGGAGACCAAGCAAGGCTTCTACGCCATAGCTGGATTCCATCACGTGTTGGGGCAATCGACTGCACACATGTACTCCTCGTGCCCCCTGCCGACACTGCACACAACTACTGCAACAGAAAGCACACGCATTCCATCAATGTGCAGGCAATAGTGGACCACCGGGGACTCCTCACCAATGTTGTGGCCAACTACCCAGGCAGTGTGCATGATTCATACATCTTCCGACAGTCCATCATCAACGAGCGCTCGAGCGCTTCCAGGATGGCACCTATGGAAATGCATTGCTCGTTGGTAAGTACCAAATGAACACACCACACACCTCCACTCCACAGTCATGCAACTCACGACACTGACAATGGGCACGCAGCAAAACTACATGCAACATGCCACACAACATGCCAACCGACCAGACACAACAACACAACTCCATTGGGAACCTGGGCTTGCCATGCACACAACCCAGCCACGGCATGGCACCACAGCCACACAATAGCAGAATGTGAGGAGAGGCTTGGAGCAGGCATGTGCGAGAGCTGCAAGTGACTAATGAATGAGAACCTACCCAATGCCAAGTGTGGCGTGGATGTGCCAGACAGAGTTCAGTGTGCAAACCACGGAAATGGCCCTGTGGACATTAACTGCTGGTGCATGGAGTGGAGGGCCAGTGGATGCTACCATGTCACCACAGGCTGTGGGGAGAACGCTGAAATGTCGCTCGTTACGTTCCCCCCTGTAGGCGCGGGCGGAGTGGGTTGGCCCTGCGTACGGCAGGCCTGCGTAGGGGTGTGAATAAAAACCCAGTTGCACTGGGCGTGTTTCTCTTTCAAAATGGCCAATGTGTCTGCCAGGGCGGCACCTCTCAGCCCGCCACGAGGCCGACACTGTGAGCGGCGGGGCCTGCGACCCTGTGCGCCTGCTGCACCCCAGGCCGCTGGTCCCCAGACCCGTCTTGCCTGCCCCAGCGCACCAAGGAGGGTCTGCTCACCTGCCGACACTGGCGTGTGTCAAAGAGGGCCCACCACGTGTCGGTGCAAGCTCCAAGCCCCAGTCCTGCGACCTTTGCAGCCTCCGCAGACCATCGCTGGCCTCCATGACGCTGGCCCACAGTACTCCTTTTAAGTTTACATACCCCACCGGCGTACTCTTCGGCCCAGTTGTTGGCACATGTTGTACTGAGTCGTGAGTTTTGAATGGCAGTGACCAAAAGTCTGTGGCAGCGTCCACATCACTATACTCCCTCCGATCAGTGAAGCCAAAGTTTGCATCCTGTTCAATGCAAGCCGGCGACACGTGGTGCCACTAACCCTGTTCAACGCAAACCGGCGACACGTGGTGCCACTGAACCTGAACTACGCAGGCCGGTGGGACAATCCAACGTAAGCTGTCGACACTTGGATGAAGGCCCCTGCTGACCGCTGCCTCAGGCCTACACTGCGGTCCAGTAGGTCCAACATGTGGAACTGTGTCTTGAGTAATTTATGGAGGAGTTCACACCATTGGACATGCCTCATTGCAGGCGGCATCGCCTATCAGCAGTGGGGCCACTAACTCTGTGCGCAATGAGTCATGGGCACTCTCTGGTTGAACTTTGGTGGCGTCTGAGTCCATGGCCTGGGGGTTGTCTGCATCATCATCTGGCTGGGACGGACTTGGTGTTCGACATGTGTCTGTTCCATTCATCTCCACCATAGTGATTGTTTCAGCGTGGTTCTGCCCTCTGCATCATGCCCTGGGGGTACACCTTCCACTGTCCACCGAGACACTCTGCGACAACCCCCTTTGACATCTACGAGAACCTGCTCTGCTCTCGTGACCCTGCCCCAGTGCACCGCAAGTCCCCGGCCCATGGCGGTAGGCCTGTGCAGGACGCTGTGCATCCGGGGCCACTAACTCTGTGCAGCTCAAGTCATGGAGCCTTTATGGTTGAATGGTTGTGTCTTTTACGATGTACACTGTTGTCTTTTTTTGACTGCACCAGGCACTCCATGACGGCTGGTGTACACACACCCCACACACATCCAACACACGTGTCACTCGACATGTGAGCCTGCTAATAAAAGTGGCCAGGCGCACGTGCCCGTAGCCATTCACACCATCTAAGCAAGTGTGTCCGTGTGGTCATTATGTCAGCATGATGGGCCCGAGCCCTGCAACATCACAGTGTGCTGTGTTCAGCGGCCGATACCATGTCACCTCAGCAGTGACTAAGACCTTGGACATGTAGCTTTGTCTGCCCTCCCTGCATGCACAAGCGGCGTGTGCTGGCCCTGCGTACATCAGGTCAGCGGCGGGGTGTGCTGATTTGGCAGGGGCCCAGGGCGTGGCTCTGGTCTGGCCTTGAGCAGGAAGTGCGGTAAGCGTGTCTCTGTGTTGGAGTGTTGTCGCCACCAGGGCCACAGTCGTCGATGTTGCAATGTAGCATGCACCAGGAGGGCGGGCCCGCTTGTACGGGGAAATGTAGGGGCGCAAGACCGCTCGGGGTCTTGGCTCATACATGCTAAGTGTTGTGTGTATCAGTCCTGCGGCTGCATAAGTCAGATGCCTAGCCTCAATCGCAGCGCGATCACAGCCAGCCATGGACTGTACACCTGTGTCCGCCCTGTCCAGACCATTGGACTACACTCACGTGGCCGCACACCCTCAACGGCCAGCATCACGGGGTAGTTGGCATGCTGCTGGACATGCGCAGACAGGCATGACAATGGTGTGCCGTAGGAGTGCACGTGATGCAACCGCACAGCGCACACAAGTGTAAAGGCTCGGGGGAGGGAGGAGCAGCTGTGAGGCAACGTAACACACAGTGAGGCCGCTCATGTGCCACGTGCCCGGCATATCATCCATGATTCCCTGGGTCGCAGACATCCCACCCCACCCACGACAGGCCTCTGCACATCTCCTGTATGCAAGCAGATGGTAAACTGACTGTAGGGATGAAAGGTCCTTTGTCTGGACTATCAGGCGGAAGCACATCTGCAGCTCCGAGCTGGGACTTGCATGTGCCCAGCACCCCCTGACAGATACTATAGCATTTGCTGACGACTCCCACACTACGCAATGCCCAACGTGAGACCAACGTGTACACATCCCACACACAGAAGTCCTTGGTCGTAGTTATCTTGCGTGAAATGGCCTTCACACGTACTCCCACCCCATCCCAGGCCTGCACCCGTTGCACACAGACACTGCTCATTGATCCGAGCTGTGGCATTTCATCCACAGGACTGGTGCAGGTCAGCACAGTGCCACTTCAAGCAGAGCCACTGACGCAATGGCAGACCATCCCGGACACATGCACAACCCCAGTCACGTGGACCGGTACCGTGCACGTCTGCTGCATGTACTGGGGGCACTGCCATTAGCAGTGCTGCGGATCAGTTACTGGCTAAGCTTCTGCCTTGCCAACATCACCTGCGTTCAGCCTGTGTTGCATTGTCGCTCGTGCATATTTGAGTGGACCATGGATGTCTGCCTCTCCAACGTAACGGTAGCTGAACTGGATTTCGACGTGTGTGTGCGCCCCCTGTTGGCCCACGACCAGGAGTGTCACCGTGATGCCCGTTTATGGCATGCCTGGATGATTGGCATGCATGCTGGCAACTGGACCTGGGAGATTGCACGACTCGTCGTGTGCAGTGACCACATTGAGCCGCTCCCCTATTGGGCTTTGGAGCCAATTGGGGCCAGGGGTTGGAGTCAGCACATCTGTCTGGGACAGCTGATGAGTTACGTCACCGACATGTTAGATGTAGTCGACAACGAGCTCAGATTGGAAATGTTGGCCTACGCTGCTGCACTCGCGTTCATGGACGAGTGACAAAGTACCTGCAGCCACAACTGAATGTGACCCATTGCACGTGTCCCGACGCCTGGTTGCATGTTGGGGATCTGGTCACATTTCCCAAGACGACAGTGGACATGGCTGCATTGGCCTGGACTCCGTATACATGCGCGGACAACCAACGCGGGTTGGCACTCACTTGTGTGGGTGATGGACTCCCCGGGGTGGACATGGGCGCTTTCCAACGTTCCTCATTCAGACATGCTGCTGCATTGGTCTGCATGATGTGGCACTTCTCTTGGCCGTTCTGACACGCAATTGTTGATGAAGTTTCCGCACCTTCCTTTGTCTCCAACTGTGATGACTGTTCATTTGTATGCCAATGTGTGTGTCACGGCCTATCTGGGTCCCTGCCATACATGCATTGCTACCCCATCAGGGCTGTGGGTTTGTACTTGTGCATTATCATGTCCCTGTTTCGTGCTTTGCAAGATGCGTATGGCCATTTACCGGCCACAAGCGGGTGCACTTGTGTCCTGTGTTCGGTTGTGGAAATGTTGCTGTTTGTACCACATTGTGTCCGATGTTGGGGTACTCTGCTTCCTATATGTGTGTGCTGCATTGTGTGTGAGTTGGCCCTTCAGCTCTGATTTGGCTCACCCTTCTCCCTTTCAGGCAGTGTGGTTTTCACTTCTGTGCTTGTTCAGTGGTGTGGTATTGCCGACTTGTGTGACTTGTGCTCTTGGTTGGTGTTGTTACTCTTGGGCATGGTTTGTCTGCAGTTGTGCTGTGCTTAATTGTGCATGTGTGCCATTGTGCCCATCTCCCCCGTGCCCCCAGTCCCTGGTCGTTCCTCTCCCTGTTGCTGTTGTGTCTGTTGATTTTGAGCAGTTTCCGGTCCCCGACTCCTGCCACCATCTCCAGACTGCTGTGGTGGACACCATTTCCTCCATGTCATCCAGCTCCTGGTGTGGCGCTGGACTCCCACCTCCGGTGTGCATTGCTGCCTTCTGGTTGTTGCCGTGTTTCTGCTTGTTTTAGCGTTTCGCATCATTCCAGCTGTTCTGGTTGTCTTCCATTGTCCTCCTCCGCACTCCGGATGCATTCACCTTGTCCACGATGGACTGCCATGTACAATGTTTTGTTGCCAATGGTGCTTGTGGGGTTGTGTACTGGCTCCGACTGCCTCCATTGTGCTTCGCTGTTGTTTTCTGTTTGGTTTGTCTTTCTTTTTCCTGCTTTTGTTGTGCTTATTCCCTCCTGCCATGTGTGTATGGCGGGCCTGGCGCTGCTTATCGCTGCTTTCCTCATCGCGAATGAGCTCACCGCACGTTTTTTTGCGTTGGGGCTTGTGTTTTTATCTCTGTCGCGGTGGTTGTATTGCGGACATTGGACCCGTTTTCGGGAATCTATCGCATGGTACCGCCGTGTTGTGAATTCCACGTTAACACGGGGTTATTTTCCCGCGATAGACTGTGATGTGTAAAGTTGCGTTAACAGTCCTGCGACCTTTGCAGCCTCCGCAGACCATTGCTGGCCTCCACGACGCTGGCCCACAGTACTCCTTTTAAGTTTACATACCCCACCAGCGTATCTTCGGCCCAGTTGTTGGCACATGTTGTACTGAGTCGTGAGTTTTGAATGGCAGTGACCAAAAGTCTGTGGCAGCGTCCACATCACTATACTCCCTCCGATCAGTGAAGCCAAAGTCTGCATCCTGTTCAATGCAAGCCGGCGACACGTGGTGCCACTAACCCTGTTCAACGCAAACCGGTGACACGTGGTGCCACTGAACTTGAACTACGCAGGCCGGTGGGACCATCCAACGTAAGCTGTCGACACTTGAATGAAGGCCCCTGCTGACCGCTGCCTCAGGCCTACACTGCGGTCCAGTAGGTCCAACATGTGGAACTGTGTCTTGAGTAATTTATAGAGGAGTTCACACCATTGGACATGCCTCATTGCAGGCGGCATCGCCTATCAGCACTGGTGCCACTAACTCTGTGCGCAATGAGTCATGGGCACTCTCTGGTTGAACTTTGGTGGCGTCTGAGTCCATGGCCTGGGGGTTGTCTGCATCATCATCTGGCTGGGACGGACTTGGTGTTCGACATGTGTCTGTTCCATTCATCTCCACCATAGTGATTGTTTCAGCGTGGTTCTGCCCTCTGCATCATGCCCTGGGGGTACACCTTCCACTGTCCACCGAGACACTCCGCGACAACTAACCCTGGGCAAAGCACTATGCTACGCTCACGTAGTTTGCGAAGTTTGCGCTACTTCGCACAACGCGAATTGCACGTAGCACAGTGCAAACATGCGTAGCGTAGCGTAGTGCATCGGTCATTTTTTGCTTGCTCGCGGTCCTCAACGTCAAGTTGGCGACCGCGAGCAAGCAAAATGACATCCCGGCGAGACTTTTTCCTCGTTCGCGATCAGCAACATCAAGTTGCCGATCGCGAGCGTGGAAAATAAACCTCCCGGCGAGATTTTCAACGCGGGGAGGTCAGGTTTCTCATTGCGAGTGGTCGCGTATGCTCGCGACCGCTCGCGATGAGAAACTACCAGTCCGCGTTGAGAAAGCTGCCGCTCGAGTAAAAATCTACTCGAGCGGCAGTGACAGACAGCTCGCACTGTGCAAGATGCCGTTTTCAATGATTGCACAGTGCGGACAAGCATCCGGCACTGTGCAATCATTGCGAACAGTGCAATACGCAGTTCGCGTAGTGCTACGCGTAGCTCGCGTAGTGCGAACTGCACTTTGCGTAGCTTCGCGTAGCGCTACTTCACGAACTACGCCCAGGCTTAGCGACAACCCCCTTTGACATCTACGAGAACCTGCTCTGCTCTCGTGACCCTGCCCCAGTGCACCGCAAGTCCCCGGCCCGTGGCGGTAGGCCTGTGCAGGACGCTGTGCATCCGGGGCCACTAACTCTGTGCAGCTCAAGTCATGGAGCCTTTATGGTTGAATGGTTGTGTCTTTTACGATGTACACTGTTGTCGTTTTTTGACTGCACCAGGCACTCCATGACGGCTGGTATACACACACCCCACACACATCCAACACAGGTGTCACTCGACATGTGAGCCTGCTAATAAAAGTGGCCAGGCACACGTGCCCATAGCCATTCACACCATCTAAGCAAGTGTGTCCTTGTGGTCATTATGTCGGCATGATGGGCCCGAGCCCTGCAACATCACAGTGTGCTGTGTTCAGCGGAAGATACCATGTCACCTCAGCAGTGACTAAGACCTTGGACATGTCGCTTCATCTGCCCCCCCCTGCATGCACAAGCGGCGTGTGCTGGCCATGCGTACATCAGGTCAGCGGCGGGGTGTGCTGATTTAGCTGGGGCCCAGGGCGTGGCTCTGGTCTGGCCTTGAGCAGGAAGTGCGGTAAGTGTGTCTCTGTGTTGGAGTGTTGTCGCCACCAGGGCCACAGTCGGCGATGTTGCAATGTAGCATGCACCTGGAGGGCGGGCCCGCTTGTACGGGGAAATGTAGGGGCGCAAGACCGCTCGGGGTCTTGGCTCATACATTCTAAGTGTTGTGTGTATCAGTCCTGCGGCTGCATAAGTCAGATGCCTAGCCTCAATCGCGGCGCGATCACAGCCAGCCATGGACTGTACACCTGTGTCCGCCCTGTCCAGACCATTGGACTACACTCACGTGGCCGCACACCCTCAACGGCCAGCATCACGGTGTAGTTGGCATGCTGCTGGACATGCGCAGACAGGCATCACAATGGTGTGCCGTAGGAGTGCACGTGATGCAACCGCGCAGTGCACACAAGTGTAAAGGCTCGGGGGAGGGAGGAGCAGCTGTGAGGCAACGTAACACACAGTGAGGCCGCTCATGTGCCACGTGCCCGACATATCATCCATGATTCCCTGGGTCGCAGACATCCCACCCCACCCACGACAGGCCTCTGCACATCTCCTGTATGCAAGAAGATGGTAAACTGACTGTAGGGATGAAAGGTCCTTTGTCTGGACTATCAGGCGGAAGCACATCTGCAGCTCTGAGCTGGGACTTGCATGTGCCCAGCACCCCCTGACAGATACGATAGCATTTGCTGACGACTCCCACACTACGCAATGCCCAACGTGAGACCAACGTGTACACATCCCACACACAGAAGTCCTTGGTCGTAGTTATCTTGCGTGAAATGGCCTTCACACGTACTCCCACCCCATCCCAGGCCTGCACCCGTTGCACACAGACACTGCTCATTGATCCGAGCTGTGGCATTTCATCCACAGGACTGGTGCAGGTCAGCACAGTGCCACTTCAAGCAGAGCGACTGATGCAATGGCAGACCATCCCGGACACTTGCACAACCCCAGTCACGTGGACCGGTACCGTGCACGTCTGCTGCATGTACTGGGAGCACTGCCATTAGCAGTGCTGCGGATCAATTACTACAAAAGGGGGATGATGGACGGAACGTTTGAGCCAATCAAACACTCACCCCCAGTCAACTGATCTGGGTTTAATCCATCATCATTCTTTAGCTCACTCCACCACCCCAGTTCAGACATGGCCATATGCAAATCAGTCTGACCCTGTGCCTCATGGGAACAGTCCAGCCCGAACTGCCAAGCCATGTCTTCCCTGGACCGGAAACAAGCATCCTAGGACTGGTTTCTGGCATTCCAGCCGTCATCAGCCAGGCTTGCTTGAATCCAGTGGCAAAGTGAGCAAGGGACCCACGTCTGGGCATACCCCCGCCAACTTAGGGCGAACAAAGCGATACAAAAGGGGATGATGGACGGAACGTTTGAGCCAATCAAACACTCACCCCCAGTCAACTGATCTGGGTTTAATCCATCATCATTCTTTAGCTCACTCCACCACCCCAGTTCAGACATGGCCATATGCAAATCAGTCTGACCCTGTGCCTCATGGGAACAGTCCAGCCCGAACTGCCAAGCCATGTCTTCCCTGGACCGGAAACAAGCATCCTAGGACCGGTTTCTGGCATTCCAGCCGTCATCAGCCAGGCTTGCTTGAATCCAGTGGCAAAGTGAGCAAGGGACCCACGTCTGGGCATACCCCCGCCAACTTAGGGCGAACAAAGCGATACAAAAGGGGATGATGGACGGAACGTTTGAGCCAATCAAACACTCACCCCCAGTCAACTGATCTGGGTTTAATCCATCATCATTCTTTAGCTCACTCCACCACCCCAGTTCAGACATGGCCATATGCAAATCAGTCTGACCCTGTGCCTCATGGGAACAGTCCAGCCCGAACTGCCAAGCCATGTCTTCCCTGGACCGGAAACAAGCATCCTAGGACCAGTTTCTGGCATTCCAGCCGTCATCAGCCAGGCTTGCTTGAATCCAGTGGCAAAGTGAGCAAGGGACCCACGTCTGGGCATACCCCCGCCAACTTAGGGGCGAACAAAGCGATACAAAGGGGATGATGGACGGAGCGTTTGAGCCAATCAAACACTCACCCCCAGTCAACTGATCTGGGTTTAATCCATCATCATTCATTAGCTCACTCCACCACCCCAGTTCAGACATGGCCATATGCAAATCAGTCTGACCCTGTGCCTCATGGGAACAGTCCAGCCCGAACTGCCAAGCCATGTCTTCCCTGGACCGGAAACAAGCATCCTAGGACCGGTTACTGGCTAGGCTTCTGCCTTGCCAACATCACCTGCGTTCAGCCTGTGTTGCATTGTCGCTCATGCATATTCGAGTGGACCATGGATGTCTGCCTCTCCAACGTAACGGTAGCTGAACTGGATTTCGACGTGTGTGTGCGCCCCCTGTTGGCCCACGACCAGGAGTGTCACCGTGCGATGTGTGTGTCACGGCCTATCTGGGTCCCTGCCATACATGCATTGCTACCCCATCAGGGCTGTGGGTTTGTACTTGTGCATTATCATGTCCCTGTTTCGTGCTTTGCCAGATGCGTATGGCCATTTACCGGCCACAAGCGGGTGCACTTGTGTCCCGTGTTCGGTTGTGCAAATGTTGCTGTTTGTACCACATTGTGTCCGATGTTGGGGTACTCTGCTTCCTATGTGTGTGTGCTGCATTGTGTGTGAGTTGGCCCTTCAGCTCTGATTTGGCTCACCCTTCTCCCTTTCAGGCAGTGTTGTTTTCACTTCTGTGCTTGTTCAGTGGTGTGGTATTGCCGACTTGTGTGACTTGTGCTCTTGGTTGGTGTTGTTACTCTTGGGCATGGTTTGTCTGCAGTTGTGCTGTGCTTAATTGTGCATGTGTGCCATTGTGCCCATCTCCCCCCGTGCCCCCAGTCCCTGGTCGTTCCTCTCCCTGTTGCTGTTGTGTCTCTTGATTTTGAGCAGTTTCCGGTCCCCAACTCCTGCCACCATCTCCAGACTGCTGTGGTGGACACCATTTCCTCCATGTCATCCAGCTCATGGTGTGGCGCTGGACTCCCACCTCCGGTGTGCATTGCTGCCTTCTGGTTGTTGCCGTGTTTCTGCTTGTTTTAGCGTTTCGCATCATTCCAGCTGTTCTGTTTGTCTTCCATTGTCCTCCTCCGCACTCCGGATGCATTCACCTTGTCCACGATGGACTGCCATGTACAATGTTTTGTTGCCAATGGTGCTTGTGGGGTTGTTTACTGGCTCCGACTGCCTCCATTGTGCTTCGCTGTTGTTTTCTGTTTGGTTTGTCTTTATTTTTCCTGCTTTTGTTGTGCTTATTCCCTCCTGCCGTGTGTGAGTCGCGGGCCTGGCGCTGGTTATCGCTGCTTTCCTCATCGCGAGTGAGCTCATCGCACGTTTTTTTGCGTTGGGGCGTGTGTTTTTATCTCCGTGGTGGTGGTTGTATTGCGGACATTGGACGCGTTTTCGGGAATCTATCGCATGGTACCGCCGTGTTGTGAATTCCACGTTAACACGGGGTTATTTTCCCGCGATAGACTGCGATGTGTAAAGTTGCGTTAACAGTTCTGCGACCTTTGCAGCCTCCGCAGACCATCGCTGGCCTCCACGACGCTGGCCCACAGTACTCCTTTTAAGTTTACATACCCCACCGGCGTACTCTTCGGCCCAGTTGTTGGCACATGTTGTACTGAGTCGTGAGTTTTGAATGGCAGTGACCAAAAGTCTGTGGCAGCGTCCACATCACTATACTCCCTCCGATCAGTGAAGCCAAAGTCTGCATCCTGTTCAATGCAAGCCGGCGACACGTGGTGACACTAACCCTGTTCAACGCAAACCGGCGACACGTGGTGCCACTGAACCTGAACTACGCAGGCCGGTGGGACCATCCAACGTAAGCTGTCGACACTTGGATGAAGGGCCCTGCTGACCGCTGCCTCAGGCCTACACTGCGGTCCAGTAGGTCCACCATGTGGAACTGTGTCTTGAGTAATTTATGGAGGAGTTCACACCATTGGACATGCCTCATTGCAGGCGGCATCGCCTATCAGCATTGGTGCCACTAACTCTGTGCGCAATGAGTCATGGGCACTCTCTGGTTGAACTTTGGTGGCGTCTGAGTCCATGGCCTGGGGGTTGTCTGCATCATCATCTGGCTGGGACGGACTTGGTGTTCGACATGTGTCTGTTCCATTCATCTCCACCACAGAGATTGTTTCAGCGTGGTTCTGCCCTCTGCATCATGCCCTGGGGGTACACCTTCCACTGTCCACCGAGACACTCCGCGACAACCCCCTTTGACATCTACGAGAACCTGCTCTCCTTCGTGACCCTGCCCCAGTGCACCGCAAGTCCCGGCCCGTGGCGGTAGGCCTGTGCAGGACGCTGTGCATCCGGGGCCACTAACTCTGTGCAGCTCAAGTCATGGAGCCTTTATGGTTGAATGGTTGTGTCTTTTACGATGTACACTGTTGTCGTTTTTTGACTGCACCAGGCACTCCATGACGGCTGGTGTACACACACCCCACACACATCCAACACAGGTGGCACTCGACATGTGAGCCTGCTAATAAAAGTGGCCAGGCGCACGTGCCCGTAGCCATTCACACCATCTAAGCAAGTGTGTCCGTGTGGTCATTATGTCGGCATGATGGGCCCGAGCCCTGCAACATCACAGTGTGCTGTGTTCAGCGGACGATACCATGTCACCTCAGCAGTGACTAAGACCTTGGACATGTAGCTTCATCTGCCCCCCCCTGCATGCACAAGCGGCATGTGCTGGCCCTGCGTACATCAGGTCAGCGGCGGGGTGTGCTGATTTGGCAGGGGCCCAGGGCATGGCTCTGGTCTGGCCTTGAGCAGGAAGTGTGGTAAGCGTGTCTCAGTGTTGGAGTGTTGTCGCCACCAGGGCCACAGTCATCGATGTTGCAATGTAGCATGCACCTGGAGGGCGGGCCCGCTTGTACAGGGAAATGTAGGGGCGCAAGACCGCTCGGGGTCTTGGCTCATACATGCTAAGTGTTGTGTGTATCAGTCCTGCGGCTGCATAAGTCAGATGCCTAGCCTCAATCGCAGCGCGATCACAGCCAGCCATGGACTGTACACCTGTGTCCGCCCTGTCCAGGCCATTGGCCTACACTCACGTGGCCGCACACCCTCAACGGCCAGCATCACGGTGTAGTTGGCATGCTGCTGGACATGCGCAGACAGGCATGACAATGGTGTGCCGTAGGAGTGCACGTGATGCAACCGCGCAGCGCACACAAGTGTAAAGGCTCGGGGGAGGGAGGAGCAGCTGTGAGGCAACGTAACACACAGTGAGGCCGCTCATGTGCCACGTGCCCGGCATATCATCCATGATTCCCTGAGTCGCAGACTTCCCACCCCACCCACGACAGGCCTCTGCACATCTCCTGTATGCAAGCAGATGGTAAACTGACTGTAGGGATGAAAGGTCCTTTGTCTGGACTATCAGGCGGAAGCACATCTGCAGCTCCGAGCTGGGACTTGCATGTGCCCAGCACCCCCTGACAGATACGATAGCATTTGCTGACGACTCCCACACTACGCAATGCCCAACTTGGGACCAACGTGTACACATCCCACACACAGAAGTCCTTGGTCGTAGTTATCTTGCGTGAAATGGCCTTCACACGTACTCCCACCCCATCCCAGGCCTGCACCCGTTGCACACAGACACTGCTCATTGATCCGAGCTGTGGCATTTCATCCACAGGACTGGTGCAGGTCAGCACAGTGCCACTTCAAGCAGAGCCACTGTCGCAATGGCAGACCATCCCGGACACATGCACAACCCCAGTCACGTGGACTGGTACCGTGTACGTCTGCTGCATGTACTGGGGGCACTGCCATTAGCAGTGCTGCAGATCAGTTACTGGCTAAGCTTCTGCCTTGCCAACATCACCTGCGTTCAGCCTGTGTTGCATTGTCGCTCGTGCATATTCGAGTGGACCATGGATGTCTGCCTCTCCAACGTAACGGTAGTTGAACTGGATTTCGACGTGTGTGTGCGCCCCCTGTTGGCCCACGACCAGGAGTGTCACCGTGCGATGTGTGTGTCACGGCCTATCTGGGTCCCTGCCATACATGCATTGCTACCCCATCAGGGCTGTGGGTTTGTACTTGTGCATTATCATGTCCCTGTTTCGTGCTTTGCCAGATGCGTATGGCCATTTACCGGCCACAAGCGGGTGCACTTGTGTCCTGTGTTCGGTTGTGCAAATGTTGCTGTTTGTACCACATTGTGTCCGATGTTGGGGTACTCTGCTTCCTATGTGTGTGTGCTGCATTGTGTGTGAGTTGGCCCTTCAGCTCTGATTTGGCTCACCCTTCTCCCTTTCAGGCAGTGTTGTTTTCACTTCTGTGCTTGTTCAGTGGTGTGGTATTGCCGACTTGTGTGACTTGTGCTCTTGGTTGGTGTTGTTACTCTTGGGCATGGTTTGTCTGCAGTTGTGCTGTGCTTAATTGTGCATGTGTGCCATTGTGCCCATCTCCCCCCGTGCCCCCAGTCCCTGGTTGTTCCTCTCCCTGTTGCTGTTGTGTCTGTTGATTTTGAGCAGTTTCCGGTCCCCGACTCCTGCCACCATCTCCAGACTGCTGTGGTGGACACCATTTCCTCCATGTCATCCAGCTCCTGGTGTGGCGCTGGACTCCCATTGCTGCCTTCTGGTTGTTGCCGTGTTTCTGCTTGTTTTAGCGTTTCGCATCATTCCAGCTGTTCTGGTTGTCTTCCATTGTCCTCCTCCGCACTCCGGATGCATTCACCTTGTCCACGATGGACTGCCATGTACAATGTTTTGTTGCCAATGGTGCTTGTGGGGTTGTGTACTGGCTCCGACTGCCTCCATTGTGCTTCGCTGTTGTTTTCTGTTTGGTTTGTCTTTATTTTTCCTGCTTTTGTTGTGCTTATTCCCTCCTGCCGTGTGTGAGTCGCGGGCCTGGCGCTGCTTATCGCTGCTTTCCTCATCGCGAATGAGCTCATCGCACGTTTTTTTGCGTTGGGGCTTGTGTTTTTATCTCCGTCGCGGTGGTTGTATTGCGGACATTGGACGCGTTTTCGGGAATCTATCGCACGGTACCGCCTTGTTGTGAATTCCACGTTAACACGGGGTTATTTTCCCGCGATAGACTGCGATGTGTAAAGTTGCGTTAACAGTCCTGCGACCTTTGCAGCCTCCGCAGACCATCGCTGGCCTCCACGACGCTGGCCCACAGTACTCCTTTTAAGTTTACATACCCCACCGGCGTACTCTTGGGCCCAGTTGTTGGCACATGTTGTACTGAGTCGTGAGTTTTGAATGGCAGTGACCAAAAGTCTGTGGCAGCGACCACATCACTATACTCCCTCCGATCAGTGAAGCCAAAGTCTGCATCCTGTTCAATGCAAGCCGGCGACACGTGGTGCCACTAACCCTGTTCAACGCAAACCGGCGACACTTGGTGCCACTGAACCTGAACTACGCAGGCCGGTGGGACCATCCAACGTAAGCTGTCGACACTTGGATGAAGGCCCCTGCTGACCGCTGCCTCAGGCCTACACTACGGTCCATTTTCTTTTGTCGACTTTTCATATAGGATTCATTTAGGGCCTACTTAAACCCATTGTCATTTCACCACATCTTTGTTATTTTCTTTCTCTGAACTATATTAGCAAACAGTTTTTCGGGTTAATTTCAGAATTTGTTAATAATTTTCACACAATGGGAGGTTTAATCCGAGCAGGTTTATTTACGGAAAACCCTGCTCCATCAATCCCCCCTTTGCTGGCTACCAAAGCCATCAAAAATACAAAAAATCTGATTACAATCTGATTGTATCAGAACACTCTCGTTCTCATCTGTTTCAACCTAACCCCATCTATATCTTTCATTACCACATAATAGTTTCTCTTTCTGTCTTCCATTTCTATTTCTTCTCTCTTTCTTTTCTTCGCTCTCCGTTTTGTTTCTAGTGTTTTACCCTTACATTTTCAGCATTTATACATTAGGAACAACATTAGTATTCCAGTAGCAATCAAATAATTGATATTAGTATTCTCCCCAACAAGCTGTTACCAAAAGTTAAAAACCAATCCCCTATAGAAGAGTAACCCTTACCGAGTTTCTCCCAAGTACCATCAACCTTCAGTTCAGTTAAATCTTCTCTTAAATGTGTAATATTAGTAATATATCCCTCTAGATTCTTAATTTTATCAGGGATATATGTACAGCACTGTTGAATTTTCAACATGCTACAGACTCTGTCCTCTTTTGCCCATAATACATCAAGAGCAAGTCTTTTTTGCAAAACCATAGATTTCATAGCTACCATTTCAGTATCAATCATTAAGAATCCACCAGCAGTATCTGTTGATAAACGATCAACCATGTGGACAATTTTCTAATTTTGTGCAAATTCAAAATTACTCCAACTGAGGGTATCAATGCTCCAAAAATATCACACACAATTTCAGCAGCACTAATTCCCCTTTTATTACGTATTAATCCATTCTTTCTTCTTTCATTGGTTCCATGATTTGTATTTACATGGTAGACTTTTGGAAAGACAATTCCCACATAGCAACACCCATACCAACATGCTGGTAACCTATAATAGGCATTTTTACCACACACATAATAAATTCCAGGGAAAACAGGATCTGTACCACCCTTTAAACCCCAACCTAGTGTAATCACGAGGGTATGATCACATTCACTAGAACCAATGAAATAACTATTATAATCTGTCTTTTGTCTTAGTAAGCAAAGCTTCCCTCTATGATGCCAATTCAGGGCCATTGCAGCATATGTCTCACCTTTCTTGTAATTTCCCTCTCTATGAGCCCAATACGGAACATGACTCTTTTCTTCAGCAGCTTTCTTTTGAAATTTCTCTCTTCTATCTTCTACAACCTTAATGAATTAAATGTCTTCACTCCGTAGGCTATAAGCCAGGTTATTGCTATGAGCATATACAATGTCTATTGTCTTAGTAGTATGGAAAAACTCCCCCATGTACTCAGCATTCTTTGCACTACTTTCTACATTCATATTCTTTTGAATAGGAAGTTCAGGAAATACTAAATCTAGATTGGAATAGTAGTACTGCAACTGGCCTTTTTCATAGAACAAACATGTTAGTACACTACACAAAATTCCATATGTTAAAGGAAGGTGATGCTAAGTCACCCCTTCTGACACAGAAGACGGTAATTGCATGCACACATAACAATCTCTAGCATCCATAGTATTCATAGAGAAGCTTAGTGAAAACATTTAACGAGAAATCATTAATAGAATTATCTTGATGTAAGTATTTCCCAGTTAATCTCTTAATGTTAGTGTGTGGGTCTTCTTTAAGAGTATCTCCCACATTCGTTTCTATATTCACTAAATCATTAGTAGTATTACTCTTAGTGGAAAACATAAAATAAGGCACAACAATTATTAGTATTAACCAAATCACCATTATCAGTAAAACACATATACAACACACGAAAATACACTTATGTCTAATTAATCCCTGATTCTGATTACAAGTCTCTGGAATTCTAGCCATTTTGAGTCAAAAACTAAGAAGACTAAAAAAACAAAAAAAACACTAAAAAAATGTTTTTAGACTTGATAAAAATATGTGTATCCAAGTACTTTCAGGCCTTTGGTCTCCACAGCTTTTTTCACCAACTTCTCCAAAACCTTGACCAACCTTCTTCTGTTCCCCTCCTTTTTTTTTCAACGTTCAGTTTCTTTTCTGTTTTTCTAGAAAATGTTCAATCGTCTACACCCAAGTTTTTAACACAGTTCATTTAGGGTGGCTCATAACAATTTCTGTCATTTAGCTCGATTTCTTCTCCACTGTTGTCTTCTTGATAAATTTTCTCAGCAACCAAATATGTCCATTCAGGTGCTGTGTATTTCTTGTTCGGTACTCTTGCTCTTTTTGTTCTTCGGACTGTATCTTCTTCTGAATCACTTTGTTCAGATATTTCAACAATTGTATTTGGAACACTCTCATTCAGCGTGTATTTCAGTCTTTGTTCTCCTCTTGGCCATACATCTCCTTTTCTTGCTTTCTTCTTTTGAATTTCTTTGGTTTAGTTTAGATAAGGACTTGTTTCAATATTTCTTTTAATTGATTCCTTTTTTCTTCTTCTCTTTTTCATTCTGGAATCAATTTCTTCACTGTATCGATATTAGCAGTCTCACGAGACCCAGGAGCTGGTGCCCACTTTACTTGATTCTCAGTATGTTCAGGTTCTCTTTGATCACTTTCATTTCTTTTTCCTTGACTACCTTCAACTGGTTCTCTATTCTCAAGTGGACTTGGGACTCTTCGTGTATGGCTAGCATGAATCCAATTCCGCAAGCCAACACACTTCACTGCTGTCGTTGTCACCAAAATCACTTGATATGGCCCATGCCATCGAGGTTCCAAACACAACTTTCTCACGTGCTTCTTGACAAGAGCCCACTCTCCCAGATTCAGGTCATGTGCCTGTTCTTGCTGTATTGTGGTTGCAACTTCTCCAACCTGATGAGACACAGAACGCACCACATCAGCCAATCCTTTGCAATAATCGAGTACTAAATCATCAGTTATATTCATTAGGCGATTTGCTGGAACTACTGGCTGTCTCATGGCTCTGCCCATGATGATCTCATGTGGAGACAAACCAGATTTTCTATCTGGAATACTTCTCAGACTCATCAGTACTAATGGTAATGCATCTGGCCATTTCAGTGCAGTGGACGCACATACTTTTGCAAGTCTTGATTTTATTGTTCCATTTACCTGCTCAACCACTCCTGATGCACCTGGTCGACAGGCACAATGCAATTTCTGTTCAATTTGTAATGCTGAACAAATCATCCAAATGATTTCATTGTTAAAATGTGTCCCTCTATCTGATTCTAAAGAGACTAGGAATCCGAATCTAGGTATGATCTCTCTAAGAAGTAATTAAGTAATTTAGCAACTGTTAGACTATCATTACGCTTTGTTGGGTAGGCTTCCACCCACCGTGAAAACAGACACACAATCACAAGGACATGTTTTAGTCCATTACATCTTGGTAACTCTATGAAATCAGCTTGTAATCGAGTAAAAGGTCCTGCTGCTTTTCCAATTCATCCCCAACTAACAACGGTTTTCCTCCCTGCATTTTGCTGCTGGCAAGTCACACACCTCTGGCAAAGACTTTCTGAAATGACCCTGAATTTAGGATTAAACCAGGATTCTTTAAACATCCTAATCATAGCATCTCTGCCTATCTGTGTAGGACCATGATAAAACCTCGCCATTTGAGGCAACAGACTATCTGCATTATTGGTCTTCCATCAGGATAAATCCACACTTCATCTTCTTCCATAAGTGAACAACCTGCCTTGAACTGAACTAACTGGTTCTGATTCATATCATTTATACCTGTACCATTACCTGTATTTCTCAACAGACTCCTACACTCACGTTTCCAATGTCCAAATTTACTGCAAGCATGACACAGACCTTTCTTCTTCATATCATCTTTATTATTTCAACTTCTTACACCACCACCCTTTGTAGCAGTAGCATTCTGAGTATCTTGAACAACCTGATCTGTTCCTTGAAAACCTGATTGAGAAAAATCCACAAATCCACCTTTCTGTGCTGCTTTCATCTGAGCCCACATTAATTTCTCTTTCAACTTCTTATGTCTCGTTTCAGTATCATTGCTACAATATTTTGCATAACGCAATATCTCACAAATAGACTTGCTTTGCCAACAGATTAAATGCTGTTGGATCATCATGCTAATCTCTGGCCTCAATCCAAACACAAACCTATATACAAAATGACCCATGTCCTTGTCAGTAATATTCTCAATGCCACTATACTGTTTAAACACTTGGAGAAGCCTTTCGTAGTAAGCATGCACTGTCTCTTTCGATTCCTGGGTAGTTCTAGCTATTTTAACCTAATCTGTCTCTTTTCGTGAAATCTTTCCCTTCAAATAGGTAATGACCTGATTATATTATTTCATCACTTCATCAGATGGTGCTCCAGTTTTTGCATCTCTTGGATATTCTTCTTTTGGCCAATCTACTGCAACTTTACACTCAATCCACAAATCAACTGGAACCACAATGTCAAACAAACCATCTAAGTCTTTCCACAAAACCTTTGAAACTTTCACAAACCTCTCTACTTGTTTGTACCATTCTACTAGTTTTTCTCTCAATCTGGGAAATTCATTCGTAAAAGATAATATATCCTGCCTTGACCACGAGACATGTACATATCCACCTCCAGGTACCTCTCTCATGGAATATATCATTTCTGTTGCTTCTGTACCTGTTTCTCTCACTGGAAACATTGATAGAGCACCTGTATTTACAGCTGTTTCTTCCTTCTTTTTAGTCCATCTTCCTTTACAACGATCTAATTCACCCCATCGTCTCAATGTGTTAATCAACTCCTTAATCTGCAGTCTTTCCCTGAAGCATTCAAACTTTCCAGATATTTGCCACTGAAATCCAATCTGTATGTTTTCTGTAAAGCCTTTGATTTTTCTATATCCACTTCATACATCTGTGCAACTTCAGCAAATCTCTCATGAAGATTTCTCGCTCTCATTGTGATATTTTTACACAAAAATAACAACTCTTCTTCCTGATGCCTACTCAATCTCTCTGGACTAATCGTACCTAATATCATTTCTTCCAAATCTGCTTTAAATCTACCTACATCCATGCTCACTTTATTAGATGTCATCCCTCTAATCTACTCATCCAATTCCTCCGGTGAAGGCCCTAAAGACCCTCCTGATGTAGGTGTAGGTGTCATTCCCTTCGTATTCTGTAATAATATCCTTGGATCAATCTGTACACCGCGTTTTGGAGTTTCTACTGAGCTTTCAGAAAATCAATCAATGAATCTGATCCACTTGCTCCATTACTAATTCTGTCATTCACAACAGGAAATAAAGTCTTTTCTAACACTGCAGGAACTGTTAAAGCATGCATTTATGAGACATTATGTTCAATATTATATAATGGAACTACAGGGCCAATAGTCACTGGAACTGGAAAAGCGTCTGCATTTAAACTCAACTGATTTATTCTTTTGGTCAGATTTCCCTTTGCCTGGTTCACTACACTAGGATTTTCACATTGAGAATCTTCTATCTGAACCAGTGGAGCACTCAGTGATGGTCTCTCTTGTTTTTCCTGATACGGTGGAGGTCTATTCATTAATAACTCATCCAACAACTCATCATCTACCTCATTCGGATCGGATTCAAACCCTGCTCCATCATCAGAATACAACTAGTGATTTGCCACTCCAGAATAAGTTCAATCTTCTAATCTCATTGGATCAAAAAAATGGCCATTAAACAGTAGAAGTTATGGTTGTACCCCTGTCAATTTGGCCAAGTTAACAATGGGGAGAGTTACATTCAAGATTTACAGTTGGATTCAGAGAGAGTTCACCTGCTCTCATGGAATATTTCAGGTTTACTCTCACAGCATTCTGACCCCAGGTGAGTATATTTTATGCAGCATTATCATATTAAATAAAACCTTAGTTAAGTACCATCTCACCTAGCTATCAATGTTTCACTGTACCTGCATTTACTTAGCACGGTGTTGACCTGCTGGAGGTCTACTTATGTAGCTCTCTGTATCTCTTTGTTGCTCTCTATCATATATCTCATATCAAATCACAATGCCCACTTGGACTGCATTCTGGGAGGAGGGTGTTGGCTACCCAATGAATTATTGCATTCATAGGAACTTATCAGCCTGTATTATAGTTAGTAACTGTGGGTCTCAACTGGATAATGGATACAGTTGTGATTAAGTTTGCACTGCCCTTAAAACCTATATATTGGGTGTATTTGCTATGCATTATATACCGTTTGGAAATGGCTGCCACGTTATTCTGCTGAAAATCTTCCCCTGTAAGTCCTTTCTTGTTGTTTACACTTGCTTTCACATGGTATGTTTAAATACACAGAGGAAACACAAGCATTTCACCCATGAGCAAGGCGTCTCGTACGCCGAAATGAGTAGGGTGATTTTGTTTCCCTACTGCTTGGTGCATTTGGTGGCTGAATCAATGGACTAAAATGTATATTTAATTGTCCTGAGTCCTGGAAAAAAGTTTTAAAAAAGTATATGGGGTCAGGGTAGGGATACCCTGCCACACTACGCCTGATGGTGGGGTCCCTAAAGCGCCTCTCTGGGTCCAAAAACAAATATATATATTTTAAACATTTTGCCACGAATTCATGATGGATTGGGACACCGAGACACTCACAAAATGACTGGAAAATAAGAAAAAGTGAATAATAATGAGCACCAGAGCAGCTCATTTATGATTCACTGATCCAGCAAGGAGTGCCTCATAATGCCCTTTTGCTTTTATACATTAATATTGTCTTGCTGGTGGTGCCCCTAGAAGAGGCAGGGGCACCACCAAACATTTTCTTAATGTTGTGGGGGACTGTAAGAAGTGCAGCAGCCCCCAGCAGCATTAAAACAAAAGCAGTAGGTGTCCTGAGTGATTAACTCCATTACCTAAGAGAGCTTGCCATATTTTTTTAAAGCACTCCTGCCTGGAACTCTCTGTTCTTGATTTGGAGTGCTGAACCCCCTTGTGGTCAGAACGACAAATCACTTTGAATAAACATTGAACTGTGTGAATTAATGAAATATACATTTCAATATAATTACTGGTCATTTTTTACAAAGACAATACAAGTGTTTTCTATCCGATGATATTATGACCCCTTCATAAAGCCAAAGTCAATAGCTCTGCCTTACTGAAAATGACACCCCTTACATTCAGCCATCCGCACATGCAGGAATTATGGTGCAAGGCGATGCACTCAACTCCTTGCTGTCTATGGATTGTTCACAGTGAAGGCTATAGGACCCAATGGAGGGTGGGTGCAGCGCCTGGCCTATGGCCAACACCATGCTGTACATGGCAGAAGGCTGTGCGTGGATGGCTTCTTGTAAGGAGTAGAAGCGGCCAGGCCCTGCGGGCAATGGTTGTGCATGGCGTGGGGTTGATGTTATATATGGTAATAAAATATTACTTTAGGTTAAAAATAAGCCTGGACATTCACTGAAATACCCAAAGGTTAGAGTGATGTTATAGTTAGGTATGGTAATAATATCTCACTTTGTATTAAAAAACCTTAAATATTTGCTTTTAGAGGGACGTCATATTTAGGTGAAAATGTCAGTTAAAACATGCCATTTTAAACTAACAAAACTGTTGAAATTTACCAGTATAATTATATCAAGTAACTGTAACTCGAGCCCAAAATGAACTACAACATGCACCCTCGCTATGTGCTGCTAATTACTTCCCATGACAAGTTCCATGAGAGTTATAGCTACTTTAGGGCTCCTTACTTTAACCTTTGAGATATATATATATAGTAGTAATATTCTATAGTATGTTTTCCATGTCTATATGTCATGTGACTTTGGTTGAAATGTACACAGGTGTGTTGCTTTTTTAACGTTTTTTCTAATCACTTGCACTATTTAATGACATAATGTCTTGTTGCGCGTTATGTGAACAAGACCGAGTTGTTTCGGTCGAAACGCGTCATGCTGGGGCACTGGCCAGGACTGACTGGTTGCTGTTGTCATTTTTAATAAAGCACAGCATTTTTTTCAATTTCGTCCCTTGTGTGGTCCGTACCTGTGTTTGTACGCCGTGGAGGTCTGGTGACAACCAGGATTTGCTTTCTCATATATATATATATATATATATATATATATATATATATATATATATATATATATATATATATATATATATATATATATATATATATATATATATATATATACATATATATATATATTACCTACTGGTGGAAGACAGTAGGTAGCTATAGTTAGGACCTAGTTTCCATAGGAAGAGCTTTTTTGACTTGTCTATAACTTTGGCGTCATTTGACCAATCTGCATGAAATGTTCCCAAAAAAGTACCAAAGTAGGTTCTGTGCATCATGGAAAGTTTCGGGGTGATCCTTGCAGTGAGGACCGAGAAATAGGGGCTCGAAATAAAGGTGCGTTTGTAATATTAATTCCATAGGAATGCATTGTCGGACCTACAGCTCGAACAGCTGGACTGAATTACACCAAATTTGGCAGAAAGGTAGATGTTGTTATGCAGATTGAGAATTTTGATAACTGGTGCAAATCCGTTCAGCAGTTTTTGAGGAATTAAAAGTGAACAATATAGTGATATCTCTGGCCGCGGATATTTCGCTGCGGTTTCGCGGTGGTCGAAGATATTTTGTGAGGATTCTGCGGTAAATCGCGAATGCGCTCACCAGCGGGAATGCTCTGATTGGCTGAACGCAACCTGAACAGAAAGTTGCCGCCACCATTTTATCGATCGGGAACGGTTCCATTGGCTGAAAATTTCTGTGAAAGCTAACATAAGGGGTCAGGGTGGATGTACTCTGACCCCATGTTTGGGAAATGGGGTTGTTAGGGACACAAGTTATGTGTCAAAAATAAAATTTTTTGATTGCGTGCGATATTCATGATGACGCCGCGACTGCCACTCAAAGACTCACCCATTCACTCACAGACCCACCCAGATACTCACTCTCCTGGACACAGACCCACTCAGACACTCATGCATACACCCATTCACTCACCCATTTAGAGACTTATGCTCTCACTCACAGACCCATTGAGACACTCATAAACCCACTCATAGATCAACTAAGTCACTCATACACAGTTGCGGCTCGCATAGGCTCTGCTGCGGGATGGTGAGGTGGGGCGGGGGAGGGGCAGGTTGGGGGGTAGTAAACCCGGACATACGACGGAATGGAGGAAAGTAATTATTACGTTTCTCCGTTCTGTCATAAGTCCGAGTTTACTACCCCCCCACCCTGCCGCTACCCCGCCCCACCACCCCACCACCCCGCAGCATGCCCTATGCGAGCCGCCACTGCTCATACACCCATTCACAGATCCACTCAGATACTCACACACCCATACAGTCACTCATGCACCCACTCACAGCCCCACCCAGAGACCCATGCACCCACCCACAGAACCACTCAGACACTCACACTCCCAGTCATTGACCCACTGAGAGACTCATGCACTCACTCTCAGACTCACTCAGACAGTCATGCACTCACTCACTCAGACACCCACTTAGACACTCTTTTGTCCACTCACAGATCTAGAAAGTCATCTACTTACTTACAAATACACAAAGGCATTCATGCACCTACTCACAGAGTGACTGAGAGACTCATGCAACCAATCACAAACCCATTGAGACACTCATGCACCCACTCATAGATGTACTGAGACAGTAACGCAGTTTGTTACAGAACCATTGATAGACTGATGCACCGCCTCTCAGATCCACTGGAAGTACTTATACAGTGAATGAGAGACTTACTGATACAGTGATGTATGCAGTAACAGGTTCCACTGAAAGAGTTGTACACTCTGTTATAGGGATGTTAAGGGAGTTATACATGCTATTATAGAGTGTGTTAGATAGTAATGTGTTTAGTGTGTTGGTTATAATCTAGTTAGAGTCAAATTTTATATAAATATGTCTATATGTGTGTTTTACACTTTGTCAAAGAAACGCGGTATTCGCGACTACCAACGTGATCGCGACCTCCGGTGTCGCCGCGAACAAGGAAAATGCATTTTTGATGTAGTTTTTTTGACAAAAGAATACAAAGGGGAACGTTAAATTAATATATTACTAAACAGCTAGACTCATACTTTATGTAAAATATGTCTATATATGTGTTTTACACTTTGTCAAAAACACGCGGTATTCGCTATGTGTCCTTGGCAATAACAATATCATAATGAAAACCAAAAATGTCTTGAAATAAGATGATTAATGTATGTTTCAAATTAATAGATGACAAATACAACAATAAGTGGAGTACCATGCATATATAATATTCAATATCTAATTAAAGAAAAAAATACAAGGATGTTATAGTTAAGAAAGAGAAGTTAAAAACTTAGAAATTCACTAAAAACAAAGGCTACAGGGACATTATAGATAGGAAATCGATTTTGAAAAACCATAGAGAGTCACTAATAAAACAAGCGTTACATGGATGTTATAGTTAAGAAATGGAATTAAAAACTTTAAAAATTCACTGAAAAAAACAACGGTTACAGGGACGTTATAGTTAGGGTGATATTTCACTCATGGAAAAGCAGAGAAATTCAGCAGGTTTAACTCACGCCCCCGCAATGCACTGATTATGACCTCACATATTACAACACCCATGACATGGTCAGTGACATGCATAACATCATTGATGACATCTCAAATTGCATCACTGACAACATCATCCACAGAATTACTGATGTACCCACTCACACCCCCATAGAACCTTTCATGCACCCACTCCCACAAAACCATTCACAAACCCATTCACAGACCCATGCCAGTACTTACACACCCTCTCACTGATTAATAGATCTACACACACACATCCACTCACTCACCCATATAGCCACTCATATAACCACTCACTCACTAATACAGCCACTGATATGTCCATTCACACACCCATACAGCAACTCATACACAGTCAATCACCAATAGAGCTACTCACACACCTACTCACTCACCCAGAGAGTCAATCACACAGCCACTTACCTATACAGTTATACACATACTCACTCACTTATTCCTACAGATACTAACACATACTCATCTATACAGTCACTAATGCAAGCACACACTCAACCAATCAGCCACTCTCACAAACACTCAGTCACTCATGTACTCTAATACTCACCTTTACTGCCTTTCTTGTTTGCAGTTACTCACCCATATACAAATGACACATACATTCACTCACTGACACAGCCATACAAAAACTCAGTCACCCATACAGCCCCTCATATATGCACTAACTAACCCATACAGCCACTGACTCACCCACTCCCTCATCCATGCAGGCAGTCACAAACCCCCTACCCACCCACACAGACACTCATACACCCATACAGGTACTCAGACAACCAATCAATCACCCATACAGCACTCATGTGCCCACTCACCAACCTATTCAGCCACTTAGACACCAACTGACAGACCGATACACACATTCACACTACCCAGTCATTCCCCCATACATTCACTGAGACACTTAATCACTCACTTATACAGTCAGTCATGCACCCACTGAATCATCCATACAGGCACTCATATACCCACTGATTCACCAATACACCTTGGTATATATATGAACACTCACAGTCACTGGATGATTTCATCAGTGATGTCATCAGTGATGTCATCAGTGGTGTCACTGACAATGTTATGAGTGATGTAATATGTGAAGGTCATAAAGCAGGGCATTGCAGAACATAATTTATAGTTAGCTCAGCTAACTATAACTGCTGAATTTCTCTGGTTTTGTAGAAGTGAAACCTGATATAACTATAACTATAGCTTCAACTTGTGTAGTTCCGTGTTTTTTTAGTTTGTTTTATTTCAGTGACCACATATGGTCACTGGAAAAAAAACTTTAAAAAACACCGAACTTCACCAGTTGTAACTATAGTTATAGTGATAGCTATGGTTATCTGAAGTAACGATATCTTGTGCCCTAAGGTAACTATAACCCGCCCATGCCATGCACAGTTGTTTCATCAATAATTTAATTGCGAATATTGCAGTGATATTATCAATGATGTCATAGAAGATGTTATGAGCGATGAAATATGTGGAGTGATTAGCAGTGCATGTCTCAGGAGCAAGTTATAGTTACCTTAGGGCACAAGTTAATGTCACTTGACCAAGGAGAGTTATGTTTTTTTTCTCTAGTGTTGCAGAAGGGATGCAGAACTCCCTGCAGCTCCCTCACAACATTAAAACATGTTTTGGTGATGTCCCTTCCCCTTCTAGTGACATCAACGAAAACACAATATATGTAAATAGCCCTCCCAGAGCATTATGGAGTGCTCCTTGAAGGAGCAGTGAATAATAAATGAGCGGGTGGGGGCACTCATTTATTATTCACGTTTTACGTATATATTAAATGTTTTCTGGATGCCCCTGTTCCACCGAGGACACCCACTGTTTGTTTTGTAAAGGGGCTGCTGGGGCAGCGACAGGGCCCTTGCAGTCCCAGCGGCTACTGGCCAGCAGCCTCATGGGCCAGCACAGGAGCTGGCTTTTTAAAAAAAACTTTTTTACCAGATAGCAGGAAACTTACCTACAATCCTCATCATTGCCATCTTGGAATTGGATAGCCTATAGGAAAAACATAGGACAATAGCCATCTTGGATTGGCTTTATATACATATGTGACTCTGCATCATGCTCTGTATGGTAAGCTGGGAATAAGGCATGGATGCCAGAACCCAAAGAGAGGTAAGACTTCATTTGAAAAGAGTTGCGGAAACACTGACAGATGACATACTGGTATTGCATGCTGCCTTTAATACATGAAAAATTGACCTGTGCGAAGTTTTGATGCCACAGATAAGTATTTCTCTGACAAGCTTGTTATTCCGGTCTTGAGCGTTTAATAGGGGCAGGCATGACGTAGAGAGGTTATGTTCCAGCATGTGTGAATGGCCATGTCTGGTGCTGGACCTACTCAAAGGCTGGGCTGGAGTACATATCAAACTGTTTTGGTCATTTTAGCATTTAGTAACTTCAGAAGTGCAGTTTGTGAATAGAAATGGACTCTTTGCAATTTTCCCCAAAATCTTCCTTAGTCCTCTCTAAGCCTCTCCTTACCACTCTTGAACCACTCCCATTTAGGAGTAGGCATTCCCCATTTTCCAGCGACTCTCCCAGGTTCATCCGTCATTCACTACTAAAATGTTTACCTATGTGTATGGAGATCTCTGCAACTGAGGAGGTCTCAGCGTATAGGTTTGTGAAAAGAATGTTTTAGTATGCATGTAGCACTGTTGAAGAACTGCTAAATGTAGTACAAAGTACATTTTGTGTATAGGCTTCTTAATATATGCAATATAAATGATCCAAAATGTTAATTCCAGCAAAGTGCAACCAAAACCTGCCAGGAGATGACACTCAGAAGTGTACTAAATTCACCTTTTCTGATTGGTCACTGTTCGAAATGAGGTTGCTGGTTGAGGAGGATGAGATCCTACTTAAGCAGCAACCACAATCTCTGTCAGGATGAGGTACAAGCAAACTCCAAATTAACCTGTGCCCAACCCTCTGAAAGCTTGGCACAAAAGCAATCAGGCTCAACTTAGAGGAAATGTGTAAAGTATTTATGCAGCACTTCAAACAGTAATAGAGTGGAAACAAAACACGACTGGCTGGGATTGGGCAGAGCCCTCGGGCCAAGGTTTTACTATTGAGACCCACAGGACAGCCCGGAGCTGCAATGGGAGAGGAGCAACTCTGGTGGAGCTGTGCTGAGAGCCACATACATGAAAGGAGCGGACAGCTGAGCCCATAGGGAATGGTGTGCCTTTGAGGAGAGGAGCCGACGAGTCCTCAGTGGGGCCCTTGACAATGTGAGAGCAAGATTGCCATACCCCCCCAGGAAGGTAAGAACGGAAGTCCTGAACATCCTGAAGTAAATATCACATTGCTACTATTGCTATTACAGCGAAGGCCTTATCCTATCATTAGGAACGGTACTGGGAGACCTTAGCTGCAGTGCAGTGAACATTGCCCCCTTTGCTCTCCAAGGCAGAGGGGGTCAGGTGGTGATCTAGAGGTGCCAGTGAGGCATGGGAGTGTGCAAAGGAGTGTGAACCGAGAGTGGACAGTCGAGGGCTGGGGTGGCTGTTATGGACTGGGTGGACCCACATACTGGGCCCTGAAGGGGGTCTGTTTTATCCCAACTAAGTGCTGATTCCCCAGGCGGCACTACCAGGCATAGGAAATCAAATGGTTTCTGAGAGATCTCCCTGTCCTGGTCCTACCAGTGGAGGACAGAAATGCAATGGATAGGGAGTTAGAGGAGGCATAAATCAATGACCCCTCAAGGGGGGGGTAAGTTACCAGGCCTGAATGGTCTCCCGGCAGAATTCTTTTAATACGTGGGGAGCCAGAGGATGGAACCACTTCTACTGATGTATCAGGCAGCACTGGGGATGGGAAATTTGCCTTGGAATGCCCACATGGCCCATATTGCCCTAATTCGTAATCCTGGGAAAGCACCAGTGGACTGAGCCTCATATCAACGAATTTCCCTTCTTAATACAGAGGCTAAACTACAGCCACGTGTTCTGGCTGCCAGTCTATATGAAGTATGCTAAAAACTGATTCACAGGGAACAATCCAGATTTATGCTGCTCTATGCCACAGGACACAACCTGAGACACCTCTTTAGGGTTCTCAGTAGAGAGCGCTCTATGAGGGAACCAGTGATGATTCTATCCCTGGATGCCGAAAAGCCACTCGATTCGCTTGACTGGCCATACCTCATGGCAGTGCTAGAAAAGATGGTGTTGGGCAAAGCCTTACTATCATGGGTCTGACTGCTGTCTAAGACCTCTATTGCTAGAGTACAGGTCAATTGGACGTTATCTAGGGGATTCTGGCTGGGGAGAGGCACAAGGCAGGGGTGCCCATTGTCAGCATTGCTGTTTGCATTGACCATCAGGCTACTGGCAGAATGGGTCCAGAGGGACATATTGTTGCAAAGTCTGTGTTGGGTCTCTAACTCAGAGGATGTGTTCTCCCCATATGCCAATGACCTGCTGCTATACTTGTCTAACCTGACACAGTCCATCCATGGGTTTTACAGATTCTTAGTCTCTTTGAAAGATTTTCGGGAATCCATATCAACTGGCACAAGTCAGTGGCATTCTCCTCTACAGATTGCATACAACAGATGACTGGGATTTCCCCTTGCAATGGGACAAGACTGGATTCAAATACCTTGGTATAATCATCACTAAGGACCCTGGTATCCAACCAATAGAGTGGGCGGACTTTATCATCGGGTTCCCACCTAGGGTGCCGAGTGCATCCTACGTGTGCTTTGATGCCTGATTACTATCGATCAATTTGTCATTTTTCTTTTACAGATACAGCGTACTGGGTGAGTGACTGGCTCACCCTTTGATAATAGGTACACCTT
This sequence comes from Calotriton arnoldi, assembly GCA_963921515.1. Classification (NCBI taxonomy): domain Eukaryota; kingdom Metazoa; phylum Chordata; class Amphibia; order Caudata; family Salamandridae; genus Calotriton; species Calotriton arnoldi. The sequence goes on from CAWUFW010006646.1 coordinate 981,235, forward strand.
AGTGTGTGTACTCTCACTACACTGAGGCCGTGTTTTCACGGCCCCTTCACCTCTGGTCCTGAAGAAAGCCTGGTAATCTATTCAATAGTGGCTTAAACATGTAGACCAGCCCAAGGATGTTTAAGATCAATTAAATCTCATAACATCCAAGTTCAGTTTTTTAACTTTGTCTCAGTACCCCATTATTACAAATTTCTCCTAGCCTGGAGGCGGATCCTTGAGACAACTTTCAAATTCACTTTTCTCACTGTCTTTCACAACAATCCCCGCTCCGCTGTAATCAGGCATCAAAGCACACCTAGGATGTACTCGGCACCCTAGGTGGGAAGCTGATGATGAAGTATGCCACCAACTAGGTTGGTAGGTGAGGGTTCTTCTAAAAAACTTAACAATTTTCCAAGTATGATTGCTTTTGGATGTAGTAGACTTGTTTAGGACCTGTCCCTTTTTTTATAACTAACTATCCAGGGGAAAAGGACGTGTTCCACATAATCCTCGCTCTTTTTTTGATATTACTATTTTTCTCAGCCATTTACACCTGAGATGCTGAACATAAATTACATTTTACAAAAGCTTTAAAATATATGCTTTCCAACTCCCTCTGGGTCACTCACACTCCTGTAATACTTTATCTAATAATTTCATTTAGGTTTGCAAAATGGAGGAATGTCGTACCCCTTTTGTTCCTCTCGCTGCCTCTTTAAAATTGTGTCCAAAATTACCTCTCTCATACACTTTTCCCTGCTTATGGTATACTCAGGGGCTTATGAGAGGCTTGCGCCGCCAGAGCGTCACTTTTTTTATGCTCTGGCGGGGCATGCCTCTCAATCATATCAATGAGGCCACACAAAGCCACTCTGCTTGGCTTTGCATGGCCTTATAGATATGGAGTAAGACAAAGCAGTGCAAGTCACTATGTTGCCTTACGCTGCGCCAAGGAGGCGTTCCATGGGCGTTGCAGTGGGTTTTCCTGCGCAACACCCATAGATTTTGACGCTGCCCCAGATTTACTTAAACTCGTACCTGGGGCAGCACCAAAACTTCATGCCTCCCCAGAACAGCCGCAACGATGAAAAATATTTCTATTTCTCCTTGTTTTTTCCTCTTTCCATGTGTGCTGCATTATGATACCCCTTCTTGCACAAAAACAATCTTGCCTGCAAAGGAGGCACCCTTGCACCATGGTGCAAATGTGCCTACATTGACGCTAGGCAGCAAATTGTGGGCCAGCGCAGGGGAAAAGGACAGGAACGCGCCGTATTTCAGAAATACGGTGCATTCCTGCCGTTTCACATTGGCGTAGGGCAGCATAGCAAGAAGATTCCCCATAAATAAGGCCCTCAGTGCCCTTTCTTCACTTTTCCTACAGTGCTTATAATTTGCAGACTTACATGTCCCTTTCTAATTCTTATGGTTCACACAGTATTTCTTTTAACTTACTTACATATTTTTTTAACCTTTGCAATATATATTTAAACACTCAAAATCTTATCACAGCATTTATTAATTAGGACATCTTTATCAGTCTACCTCATTCAACCTTACATTACTGTAAGTAAAACAATTTACAGCCTTTATAAAAAAACAATTCTTATTAGATACCAATAGAAAATGCCCCTGTTTCTCCTTGACATCATGATCTGTAAACAAATGCATCAGTTTCTTCTCGGATCGTTACCTAATATTAGTGAACAGTGGACAGCAAAATGTTACAGGTTTAATTGCAAAATCTCAAAAGAATCCCGGGCTCCAGTAAAAGGCAATTATTTCAATTTTTTTAAAATACTGCTTTTTTTATATAAATGTAGCTGCTAGTTAGTGAATGATCCTGCTCAAGTCCCTTCAACAGCTGAACATAAAGCGGTTCACCTCTCACTTCTAGTCAATGTAGGAATAATATCATTCACCAAACTCTGTAATCCAAAATAATTAATCTTCAATTTGTTGATCCATGTTCCCTGTTTATATTCAATCTGCTTCATGTTTCAATTAATTCATGTAATCGTTTTGTTGCATTCAAATATAATTTCACTTCTTCTGTTTATTTTCTTGAACTTTCGATCCCAATGAATGTTGGTATATGGGGCCATCCTCAGAGGCCTAGCACAAAAAACACTTAAAATTAAACTCATGCATTAACATACATTTGTTGTTAGAAAAACTGTAATCTGGCTGGACTATTCTTCTTGAAATGTTACAGTCACTGACCTCTTCACGAGGCGAGTTTCATAAAATAAAAATGCTCGTTCCTGCTATTTCAGGCTCTCTTTTATCAAGGATAGTGCAAAATCCTTACAAGGAAGAACACAGACCTGCGAAGCAATATTCTGCTTTTAATGATAGCTTGTCTGAAGCCTCAACCGGCCTCTGACGTTACTATTTATCATCATGCATAAACCTAGTAAATGATCCTATATCTCTACGGCCTGCCTTTCATGAGAGTGATTGTTAGCAACTGCTAATGTCTACCTGTCTGACACCATCAGAAATGAATAATCATTGCGAAAAAGATAATAAAGACATATATTTAGGAAAAATTATTTTTATATATGAGGAATTTCATCCATCTATAATGTAATTCAGCATACGATTTCTTGTGCGAAAATCAATATTTCTTTGTTACTCTATCCAACACAGTGGGCGAATTGGTAATTATCGAACTACATGAGACATGAAGTTATAAAAAATATAACATCAACAAAAGACCGTGACCGAATATCAAATGCACATTATTCAGTTAACATAATTCATGGATGAATATCTAAATCCTGGCCATACTATGCAGGTAATTAACAAATGTAGTAATGCACATCAAATTATGTTCCGTGCTAAGGCCCGATGGGCTGATCAAGTTACATTTTCAATCCGTCTTTTTTAAGCTTGTAAAATAATATTTGATAAATTGTCCCCTCGTAGGGGTGCTCACATAATTTGCAAAATACTAATGCATCTTATCATTTTTAATGATGTATATCCCCTCATTACATAGATGTTTCTCATAAATTCCTCTTTGGAGGTCAGGTCATACATATCCACTCTTACGTTTTTATGTATTTTTCACCATGCCATTTTCCATCATTGCAGTAGGTATAGTTACATCCCATCCTTCCATTCCATATATAAATAACATGCCATGGAGGGTTATATGTTTCTTGCAAACTGGGCCAAAGGCATCTGTACATTCACAGCCAAATCTGCCTCTGTCCAAATGACTCCTCTAAACACTTTTCCCAATGACTTATGTACCATTCACAGAGCCTCTTAACCCGTTCGCCTTCTAGTGCCCTCTATTATGCCTTAGTCAAAAACATTTAATGTAATAATAAACAGAAAAACTCTTGAGACTGAAAGCCAAGCACTGACATCATAAACATCATTTGCACAAAAAATGCACAAATATTCGATTCGACAGAACATTGTGGTGAGCTGGGCAAATGCAGTGGTTGGCTCCAGATCGAGCAAAGTTTGATGAATGTCTTTCTGCGGTGATTTGACTGTGGGAATGTAAGTGGGTGCAGGTGCCTCTGTGGAACCACAAACTCCTTCAAATTGACACAAATTGAGATATTTTTCTGATACCTGAGCTCTTGTTGGTGGTGAATGCTGTATCATTTAATTGCCTTTCTTTGTGGGCTGTGGGAAGTAGGACTAGACTTGATGCCATTCAGGGGGAACTATTATACTCAGGAAGTCTTGTGATCCCTTCATTTGGTGGAATTAAGTCCCAATTGTATGGGCTGGGAGACTGACTGCTATACGAGGATTGTCTCTCTTCCATTATGATGACGATTTGTCTCTCAGACCATAACACTTTGCCTCACAGATATTCTATGAAACTACAGGTCATTTTAACAGGTAAGGGGGGGCTGTTGTCATTGGGTGGTCTGGCCTCTGTAAGATGGTAAGAAGGCTATATCACAAATAGGGTATCAATGGAAATGTAGTTGATATCCCCAATCTTACTGGGTATACTAGGTATACAGGCAAGTGTGAAGCCCCTCTGCTCCCAAATACAGCATTCTCCTTGATCATGCATGCTGGCCCTACCGCTTCTACTGATTGTCTCATCCGTATCCTCACCAAATATACAGGCCTAGCATGGTTCCTAGGCCCCCACAAGGAAATTCATCTACCAAGGTGAAAGAGACTCAGAGACAGCAGCAGAAGCTGCACCATTCGGACCTGAATTCCCGCCTGAATGTAGTGGGGTACCACCTGCATGAGAGGTTTCTACGCAATTGTTAACACTTATGATACGATTGCAAACAGCGAAGTGAACAAAGCACCTGGACAAGGTTCCCTGTCTTTGCACCTCTCTCCAACAGCACAAAATTTATAGGAGCGAATAAAGATTATCCCCCATACCAAAAAGAATATTATTGCACCATACATAAGACCACAAAATGCTTTCATAAGATCTGTGTAACGTACTCTAGCTCCCATATATTCTACTGAAGATAACTGCAAGTGGTCCGTTATTCACATCACATCCTATAGATATTTCAAGATCTATTCAGACAAGTATTAGTTTGACTGAAAATTAAGTGGGTCTTGAAGGAGAAGACATAGGTGAACTATTGTTAAGTAGGGCACTGAACGCACTACCTCTGACATAAATTGTTGTAGATCAAGAAACACTTAAAGCCCAGAAATGACAAAGTAGGCCAAGTGCTGATTTGTAGATATTCAGTCTAGGGCTCACCAACAAGAAAGTAAAATGTCAGTGATTAAGAACTCTGTTGACACAGTTGTCTTACCGGTTGGTAAATAAAAAAATGAGAGACATGAGTCAGGTAACATTAAGGACATACTGAAAAAATGATCTGGAGTATAATTCTGAGCATTTAGAAAACTACACTTCCAGAAATAGAATATTAAAATCGCATTTCAACAGGGTATTGAAAGAAACATTTCTGGAGTTGGATTTCTCTGTTAACCTTACTACCCAGATACAGAACATTCACCATGAGCCTTCTTGTGACTCAAGAGAAAGCACGATGAAGCCAAGTTTGTTACACTTGGTCGTTCAGGAGAGCATTTTGATGAAACAGTTTTGAATTACTAATAAAGGTTGAGGATTTCCCAGGGGTATTGTATAAGAAAAGCAATGGTCTGCTTGGGTTGGGAAGCTGTAAAAGGTGTGCAGTAGAGGAAACGAATTGTGTACAAAAAGAAACATTAATTTGAGGTTATTATACCCAGTGACACATGTTCCTGAATGGGTAGGTGACTACTATACTTTTCATCATTTTTCTAGAAAATTAAAGGTCTTTTGCACAATTACAAAAAAACAGTACCATTTAGGTACTTGAAGGACCAAGGATGTACACAATACATTCAAAAAAGCAATTAGTCACAGCAGTGAAATTTCTTTTCTGGAAAGCACTATTTGAGGGACTGAAATCAAACATAAAAATAATTTTCAACTGTCGTTGCCTGGACAGTGCAAAGGTCTGTTAAGTTTCCTTCTTGGTTTCCCAATGAATCCTCCGAGTCATTGTGGTGCCACCTTGCACTTAACGGTGCATATGCATGGTGTTTAGTGTCTCTGTAAGAGGGTCACAGTTAGGTGGAAATTACCAAAAATCAGAGACAAAAATAGCATCAAGTGGGAAACAAATGCGACGAAAAATAAGGGAACAAATGTGTTGCGATTCATCAAATACTCTTTAAAGCCATTGTTTATATGATTCAAACATGAAATTACATCATAGGAGATTACCCAACTTCATTTTTGATAGAAGATCTGCAAACAGAAATCACTCTGTAGACCACTATCTTGGAAATGGCAATGCACAAGACAAGACTTTACACCAACTCCTTCGAAAGCACAGTATTACTTTGTACGCAAGAAAAAAGCCTAAGTTTGACATCTTTGACTGATGCAAAACTTTACAGTCCTGTCACTGGCATTCCCATAATATCCTCCACGCCAGTAGCAGAGCACCCCTCCTAGCTAGCATCACTATGGAAATGCTACCACAGTCTAGGCCATGAAGAAGCCTATCTGCGCTCTGAAAGCAGCATCTTGGAACACACTACTTGACTGATTGATAATCTCACTTCCATAGGAAAATTTGCCGTCTTTGGTAAAATCGTGCAATAAACCCCACAAGATTAAATTAAACTACATTACATGGTTTAAAAATGTCTTACACTTAGAAACAAATAAATCAATAAAAGTACACACTAATCAATTGACATATTAAACATTTAACTTTATCTCATTATATAGTGACCAATAACTTTCTCAGCCGTAACGATGATCATATCAAAACTGTGATGACAAAGGTATTGTTCTAGTGGACCAGATGAAATATGGATTTTGCTTCTTTAATCAGGGAATTCCATCAAGGCAAACAATCAAGTAATGCACATTTACTCAATTTTGATTAAACTGTGTGGTCAAAAAGCAAAATGGACCATAAGAAACCAAAAAAATTATTTTACTTCAGAAGATTCGCAGAAAAATGTTGAGTGCTTGGAAGAACTGCTGGGGTATCTATAAACCTTAATACCAAATTCTGCTGTAATTCTGACTTTTCAAGGTGTGGATGTTGTAACTGTTCTAGTTCTGAAAAGGATCTGTATTGGGAGCAAACGTACAGGGTTATTGCCATTACAATCTGCAGGGACTTGATGTTTTGAAGGACTGTCAAGCATCATTCTTGGGTTTCCTAGGAAAGTGTGTTTTCTCCCAGTGGTCATTACAACAGCTTACACTTAATATTAAACATGATAGGTGCCAAGTGTCTCCTGAAAATGACACCAATTTGGAGGAGAAAGCCATAAAGTGAAAAAACACCTCCTAGGCAATCTTGTAGCTCTTGATTGGGGATGAAAATGAATGCAGCAGTAGATAAGCAAGGCATCGGACCCTCTCTCATATCAGGGAGGAAGAAAGAGCCAGGCAAGGATATTGGGTAGAAGATCTAAAGGGAATTCAGATGGCAAACACTAAACACCAGGGAGAAAAATAGTTGCAAGTGGGCAATGATCTTGGTGAAATATAACAGAGAGAATGTGTTGCAATGCATTTGTCACTAATTGGTGCCTCCTTTATATGTGATTCAAACATGAACTGACATCACAGAAAAAAAACTGGACTTCATCTCAGACTGCAAATGTAACTTAGAAATCTCTGCATTAATCACCATCTTGGAAAGAGCAATTTTTAAAGCTCCACCATACCCCCTTTCTCCTAACATATATAGCCAACTTGGTACATCAGGAAGAAGGTCATATTTGACATATTTTTAAGGATTCAGCACTACATCGCCTCATTGTACAATGGTCCTTGCTAGTGAGGGAACACCCCTCAGGATGACTATAATAATTGAAACCCAACCATGCACCAAGAGTAGCATCCTGCTGCAACCTATCTGACGAGCTCACGGTCTTTCTCTTAACACTTACCTCCCACAGGAAACCTCTCATTGTAGGTGTAACAACCACTGCCATCCATTATCAGTAAAACAGATACTTTAATAAGAATAAAACAATATATCACATTGGTCCAAATTCTGTCCAGCCCTTCCTCATCGAAAACTAGGAAGTTAAATAATCATTCTACTTTTTGTTGCAGGAGGAGACAGGAATGGTTCCTTTGGTCTGTTAGATACATTATTTCAATGCTGGACCTTTCTGAGACCAAAATATGGGAAGCAGCTCAAACAATGTTCCAAAATCTAGGCATTTATTATATCTGGTGAAAATGTATCCTGAATGGTCCGAAGTTTACTTATTTCTCTCCAAGACACTACTCTTGAAATTGTATTAATCGTGTTACAAACTCATTTTCTGGGGGGTCATCTGCAAGTTATTGAATTACCTAGACATATTGCTGACCACATAATGGTTATCATAGAATTCCATGGCTTTGAAGGGTCGTAAAAAGGTGAGAATGTAAACTTTAGAATGAAAACTGTTAACAGAAATCAAATGTATCTCCTATAATCAGAGGCAGAAATATAGTTTCTTTGTCAAGAATTTAGGTTCAGCACATATACTTGTAGTCTAAGAAAAATTAAAACCTTCACAAAATGCAAAATATGCTCTGAATTCAATCAGCCAGCTGACGTTTACATTAAAGATTGTAAGTTTAGTGGGGCAAGATGGCGTCCGCTGGGTCAGACGTGTGAGCAGCAAGCTCCCGGTTCCCCCCCCTCTCTCGGGATATGCGCTAAATCAAAGCAAGGCAGCGACTCAACGGCAGAGCCCCGCATTGCGGGGGTGGGGTGTGCTGGTCGGTTGAAGTGGTGCTTACTGGCAGCTTCGTGTGGAGGATTTGCTATCGCTGTGACTCACGGCTCGGTCCTCCGTAGGTTACGCTGTTGTGGCTTTAGCCAGCTTCCGTGTGAGGTGTGTCTCTATCGGCTCGTACTTTCACCACACCTCCTTCAGTATGCCTCCCAAGTCGGCCAGAGGAGGAAAGACCCGGGCAGCTTCAGATGCTGCTGCAACTAACAGAGGAGGTGGTACTGGGCTCGGTACACATCGTATGGCACTGGAGGGAGCAGTGGGGAACATGGACAACTTACTACAAGGAGGTGAGCAAGGAGGGGGTAGGAAAAAGTCCCCACGCTATTTTTTGCAGCGAATAAAAAGAAATCCACAGCCTTGCAGGATCCTATGTTGGGAGCTGGGAAATCACTGGATGAGGCATTAGGAAATTCTAAACCCGCTGAGGTATATAAGATGCCCCTGGGAGGTGCTCAGGAGGGGACGGATCCCCCGGAGCACCTAAACAGAAATAAGCCCAGAATATGCTGAACACTAATGAGAGGGGGGACAAAGCCAGCAAGGTGGGGGCAATGGCAGAACACAACTCTGCATCTTTACACGTGGGGGCCATTAAAGCCAAAGTTACAGAATCTGGTGTGTCTATGGTACCTGCCGCGGATGGAATTCCGGATGAGATTGACCCTGGAATGACATGTGGTGGAGCAGGAAAGGAGAGCGACTCCAGGGAAAAAATGTTCTCCATGTCCGACCCCTCGGACACTTGGGATGATGAAGGCATGTCAGGTTCTAAAGCGCGATCTTGAGAAGGGTCAATCGGCAGTGGTGGCAGCGAGCAGAGTAGTATACATCTGGAGCAGAACAACACAGATTCAATGACGGTGTGCAAAATATGCACAGCTAAGGAAAAGGTGCTGCAATCAGAAGAGGCAAATACCTTGCTCTGGGACTACTCTTCTTCACCAGAGCTGTCATATGAAGGAGGTAACTCTGCTAGTCACGTGGCAGGAGGTTCATTAGTAAAACCAGATGAAGAGATCTCGCTGGCGGCAATTTATCAAGATATTTTAGATCACAGAGTGGAAACTCGAATGGAGAGCCAGAAAACACACACTGCCTGTTGGAAACTCCAGAATACGGTCAGGAGGATTGCCAAAACTTGCACCGAATTTACGGAAAGAATGAACGAAGCAGAAGCACGCATATCTATCCTCGAGGATGAAATGGCGGTCCAAAAATCAGTCACAGAAGCAATTCGCGCACATAAGGATGACACTCAGTTAAAGCTTGTTGACCTAGAGAATCGATTGCGACGTAATAATTTGAGAATCCTAGGTATCCCTGAGGGAATTGAGGGACAGGATGTTCGGAAATTCGTAGTGGAACTGTTTATGGAGGCCTTTCCCGAACTCTCAATGTGGAATTGGGCTAGTGAAATCCAGAGGGCGCATCGGTTTCCATTTAAACAGCAGCCAGCAAAAGTGGAACAATCTGCCTCTAAGCCGAGGGCGATTTTGATATGCTTGAACAATTTCCTTGCTCGCCAGGCTGTATATGATTTAGCGCGGCCAGATAGGAAGAGGGCGGGGAAGGGCACCCAATTTTTTGTCAGGCCTGATTTTTGCCATCAAACGGTGGAAAAAAGGTGGCAACTCCACCAATTAATCACTCCATTTCAAGGCAAGGGAGCATAAGCTTTTTGTTGAATCCTGCTATGCTAAAAATAGTATTTAAGGAGCAAACACGGTTTTTCACATCAGAGGTGCAGGCTAAGGAATACCTCCAGTTGCTCTAAGCACACTAACAGCTAGGGGTGTTAGTATATCAGGAGGGCTCAGATGCTTATAGGATGGCTAGATATTCGGGACATGGTTAGACTGGATATGCGATCATCATGACTCGGTGTATCATTGGTACTTTTGTTTTTTTCTATGGGGGAGATATATAAGAGACACAGAGGCGGGGCTTCAAACGAGATGGATATTAACCCTGGGCGGTGAACTCTGCTCCGCTCGCAGAGTTTGCGGAGTTTTCTGCACTCTGCGTTACGCGGAGATCGCAGAGTTCCGAAAAACTCCGCTTTACGTTGCGGAGCGGAGTTTTTTTCCTCGCTCACGTTCGTCAACATCAAGTTGGCGACCGCGAGCGAGGAAAATCAACCTCCCGGCGAGATTTTTCCTCATTCGCGATCGCCAACATCAAGTTGGCGAGCGCGAGCGTGGAAAATCAACATCCCGGCGAGATTTTTCCTCGTTTGCGATCGTCAACATCAAGTTGGCGAACGCGAGCGTTGAAAATCAACATCCCAGCAATATTTCTCAACGCGGGGGGGCAGGTTTCTCATTGCGAGTGGTCGCGTATGCTCGCGACCGCTCGCGTTGAGAAACTGCCCGTTCGCGTTAAGAAAGCTGCCGCTCGAGTAAAAATCTACTCGAGCGGCAGAAAAGGAAAGCTTGCGCTGTGCATGTGCCGTTCGCAATGATTGCACAGTGCGGACAAGCATCCGGCACTGTGCAATCACCGTGAACAGCATTTTTCTATTATACTCCGCCGCTCGCGGAGCTGTGCGTAGTGCGACAGAGTTTTTTTTGTTTTGCACTTCGCAGTGTTCTAAGTGGTGCAACTCCGCGAACTCCACCCAGGGTTAATGGATATGTCTTTAAAGCTGTTTTTTGGGGTTTTTTTTTGCTGTTCCGCTAGACAGGATGATTTGGAGAGGGGGGGAGGTATACCGGGTAGTAAGGGAGCTTCCCCATCGCAAGGACTTTTGGTCCTATTGCCCTGTTTTTGGGAAGGGAGGGTGGGGGGGCAGAGGAGGGTGGGCTAGGGGGGGCACAGGGGCTGGGGTGTGTGGGAGTGGTGTAGGTGAGGGGTTGGGGAGAAGAAATCAATTCATAGCAAAGGAAAGTGGGCTATCTTAGGTGTTTTAAAAGCAATGACATATAATTGGGCAAACACGGTAGCAAAGTATGGGGGGTAGGATGATAGCCTTAGGGCTATGCATATGTTCTTTTAATGTTTGTGGTCTGAACAATAGTGGCAAAAGGCAACGAGTAGCAGCGGATCTACGGCTAATGAAACCAGACATTCTGTGCCTACAGGAAATGCATATCCCATGGGGCAAACGCAGGGTATTAAATGAGTTTGGCTATATATTAATTGCTGCATCTCAACAGACTACTACAAATAGGGGTGTGGCTATCCTGGCACGACAGGGAATTCAAGGGACGGGGAGGATACTGGCAGACAACTTCGGCAGGTGGGCTATAGCGGAATGTTTGGTGGGGGCTGCTAAGGTTGTAATATGTACAGTCTATGGATCGAATTTTGGCGAGGAAGCAATAGTAGAAGGATTGAATGTCGAGCTGGCATCATAGTGTACCCCCCTGATCCTGTGTGGGGATTTTAACATTCATTTGGCCTGTCAGGAGACGGAGCTAAAGGACAATAACTATGGGGGCCGAAAACCTAAGGTTTTTAAATCGCTGCAACAGCTAATTGGTGACCATGGTTTGGTAGATGCCTGGCATACCCTGAATTATCCGGATCCAGGATATACTTTTTATTCTTAACCTCACCATAAATTAGTTAGGCTTGACTATGTTTTTACATCAAAAACACTCATGTTGGGGGCAAGGATGCAGGTATGGCCAAGGATTATGGTGGACCACGGTCCACTGTTATTGGATATCCCCGCTATTAGTAAAAATATGCCGGCAAGATCCTTTTCTTTTGACAGGAAGCTCCTACTGGATAGTTCCTATCTCAATCATATTAAAGTCTTGGTTACGCAATTTTTGAACATCAACAGAGGTTCAACCTCTAGGGCTATGGTATGGGATGCTCTAAAGGCTGGATTAAGGGGTGAAACGCTCAGCTATGGATTGTGTAAACAGAAACAACTCCAGATTACTATGCAGGGGCTCCTGGACGATCTTAGGATAGCGGAGGAAGAACTCATTCAAGGAATCACCACGGGAGTAGATGTGAAGGTGTTGCAAACCAGGATTGCCTGCTGTAAGGCCAAGATTAACATGGTGTGGAGCAAGGAAATTGCTAGCAAATATAAGGTATATAGAGAAGAAATGTACGAATATGGGGAAGCTACAGGGCGCTGTTTGGCACAAAAACTACGGGCTAAGGAAGCTTCACAAAGAATAGGCACAATGACTGATTCTGGGGGAAATACAGTGGAAACAACGCAGGGGATTTTGGAAGTATTCCATGCTTTTTATACAGAGCTTTATACACAGAGTAAATGTAATGATCAAATTATTAATGCTTTTTTTTTCAATACTTAGAGGTAGTAGGCCTACGGCAAGAAGAGCAGGAAACACTTGATGCCCCGATATCTATGGAGGAGATCGAGGAGGCAATAGGTTTGTTAGCCAGGGGAAAAGCAGCGGGACCAGATAAACTACTGCTAGAGGTCTATAGAGCTCTGTTTCAGGAGCTTAAGGAGGATATACTTGCTACATTTCAAGATGCACAACTTGGGAAGCGTCCACCATCCTGGGAAGAGGCCAACATAGTAGTGTTTAAAAAGAAAGACAAGCCTCCAGCCTTGCCAGGGTCCTATAGACCAATATCTCTCTTAAATTGCGATGGCAAAATCTATGCTAAAATCTTAGCAACTAGACTGGCACAAGTAATTACGCCCCTGGTATCTATTCACCAACATGGATTTATACCTGGCAGAGGCACGGTCAACCATATAAATAGAGTTGTGACTCTAATAGATCTAGTCAATGTACAACATAATAGGTTGGGTTTGATACTTCTTGATGCCAAAAAGGCGTTTGACAGCGTCTCCTGGAACTTTTTATGGGCAGTTTTGCATAAGATGGGGTTCGGCCTAGGTTTTATCAAGGCTATTCAAGCCATGTATAAATCCCCGACTGCTAGGATTTGTATAATAGGCAAAGAATCCAATATAGTTCATATAACCAGGGGGAAAAGACAGGGTTGCCCATGTTCCCCGCTGTTATTTGCCCTGAACATTAATACCTTCTTAACAATGTTGGAAGAAAGCAATAAGATCAGTTCTACAGTCTGTGGGCAATACCAGACTCGGGTTCGAGCTTAGGCGGACGATATTGCGCTGGTGACCTCAGATCCAGCGGCAGCTGTTCCGGAGATAGTGCGACTGCCCCATATATTTCGGGTGGTATCAGGGTATAAGCTAAATCCAACAAAAACACAAATTATTTGCACAAAGGTGGCCTGTCCAGGAGATGCTCGTGTAACTGAGGAAGCTACGTATCTAGGCATTAAAATCAGGATGAGCCTTTAAGAATTAGTAGAGGTTAACTGGGGAGGTATTTTGGCTGGGATTAAACAGCATTTGGACCGCCTGGAATATCTGCATCTCTCACTGGTGGGGAGGTGTAATGTTCTTAAAATGAATATCTTACCCAACGTTATGTATTATTTTAGAGCAGTACCACTTGAATTAACGCGACCACAGCTGCAAAAATTGCAATCTCTGTGTGATAGGTTCTAATGGGGGCAAGGCAAACCCCGAAGAGCTTTTAAATATATGATGTTACCGCGTAAGCGCAGGGTCTGGGCAGTCCCTAACTTTACATTTTATTACTATGCCTGTCTCCTCCAAAACATGAGGATTTTATTAACAGGGGAGGAAGTGGGCAATTTGGCGGAAACACCATCAATATATCAGATGCTGATGGGTTCAGCAGCTAAAAATTGTTTATTCAGGTTTTTGGAGCCAAGCTAATTTAAAAAAAACTTGTTTCAAGGTGGTGGTGGCAGCATATAAGGTGTGGAAGACAGTACGGAGTATGTTGCAGATTAGGGGGGCATGTTTCTATACCCCTATGAACTCTACGACAAACCTGCCCCCTGTCTTCTGGGACTTGAGAATGGATAAATGGAGGGCTAAGGGTATAACAAAAATAGGAGATTTATTTGATGATGAAGTACTCTCCTCTTTCTCAAGTCTGTTGGATAGATTTAGTTTGCAAAAAACAGATTTTTTAAATATTTGCAAATCCGTGATTATCTATGTAAACACCAGAAGCAGAGTGGGATAAAAATCAGCCCTCTGGTTGAGGCAGTAAAACGGGCAGCTAAAATAGGTGTATTAATAGTACCCTAATAGATACACAGCGGGACGACCTGGAAGCCCAAGACTGCAAATGGGGTATTCGGCTAGGGCGGGAAGGGCTGTATATGGAACACTCAATAGACATGGCCGAAAAAATTCTGGTATCTGCCAAATTGAAAGCCCAGCATTTCAAGTCAATATTCAGTCTGTACCATACACCTGTGAGGATGCTGAAATGGGGTGGCTCGAATGATGGGAAGTGTTTTAGGTGCAGGATGGAGAATGCTGATATTGTGCATATTTTTTTTGCGTGTATCTATCTAACAGTAGCGGCTCCTGGTGGGAGTGCTACCGGGCGGTGACGTGGGCGGGGAGGGGTAGGGTGGGGTAGTAACACCGGAATACGGATGAATGCAGGTAAGTCGACACTAAATCAACAAACGACTTCCGCAGCGTGCGCTGCACCGCCAAATGCGATGCAGCGCATGCAACGAAATTCGTTTTATTGATTTAATTGTCTACTTACCTGCATTCATCCGTATTCCGGTGTTTACTACCCCCGCCCCACGTCATCGCCCGGTAGCACTCCCACCAGGAGCCGCTACTGCTATCTAACACAATTGAGGAGACATATTGAAGGGTTTTTGTCGGAAATTACAGGCGTAGATATCTACATAACAATGGATATAATGTTATTAGGGGTTGGGGACAGTCTCAGGCGGGGACAACCGGGGTATCCATTCCGCTATTTAATATTCATAGCTGCAGCGGTGGCTCAGTTATGTGTTGCGTCAGCCTGGTTGCAGTTGGAGGCCCCTTCCTTTGAGATGTGGAGGGCTAAATTGTATAATATTTTAATCTGGAGTTCAGTCTTTACTCTCTCAAAACAACTAAAAGGCAAAAACTGGGCACCCAGATATGGGGTCCCATGATAGAGCATATGAAATGATATGTGTCCAGTAAGATGTACCATATCTTGGATGGATTATGTGTTATGTTGGTTTTTCTTTTCTCTGTTGTTATTTTTTTTTGTTGTGAGGCTTGTCTCTTCTACCTTCTCTTGTGATATTCTCATGTTGCGGTGGTATACTATGAATTGACAGCCACTGCTCTCTGTATGGTATCTCGTTAATTTTGATATCTTATGTTTAGTGTTTAAGTATGCTTATAAGGAATTTATATTGATATTTGTTATGGATTGAAAATTTTAAATAAAATTAAAAAAAATATTGTAAGTTTAAATGTGCCTTACATAGCTCAGGTTAAATATTTATGTTATTTTTCCCGAAAACATTGAAAACATTTACCAATTGAACCAAAATATAAAAATGAAAAAAATCTGGACCAAAATCCAGAACCTACCAATCTCCTTAACTGGCTGGCTAAATATTGTAAAATGGTTATTCTAACATATTTTGATATTTTATCAAATCAACAGGTTTATAATCCAGCATTTTTCTGTTAATTTGGATAAACCACCCAAAAGGTGATGTAAGGAATGCTCACAAATAGTCTAAACACTGGCAATTGCTCAGAGTAGCGTTCCAACCTATTGTTTTTCACCCACTGTGCCTACTGTGCCACAGGAACTAAGTTGCACCCATCGAAAGAGGCTCAACTAGTCTGAAAGTCGTCTTGAGTTGCTTGTTTTCTGCTTCATAGAGGAACTCTCTTGGCAGTTTGGGCTCAACTGATCCTTTTGGAGTGATTCCAAGGCTCATTTAGGTCTAATAGGAGGTGGCAAATTTGACAAAAAATTAATGGGTTCGAATGCTACCCTGAATGATTGCAGTGGTTAGATTGTTTGCAAGTATTCATCCGGTCACTTTTTGTGGGTTTGATGTAGTACCCTAAGTGGCCACAGGTATACCCAGACTTGGATCCCTTGCTCATTGTGCCACTTGAACCAAGCTGCACCTGGCCAAAGAGGCCCAACTAGGCTGAAACTGGTGTTGAATTGGTTGTGTTCTGGTTCAGAGAGGATTTGGCTTTATAGCTTATAATGTACTGTTCCACTATTGCAAGAGTCTAATGGCAATCGCCATACATACTTCACTCTACTTATCCACATTGTCATAGATACAAATCCACCATTTCATACCATTTGCATATGCTTTTTTCAATACATTATACTGAAATACTTGGGTCCAAGATTTCTAATTTTTAAAAACATGGACATAATTTCAATGGAACTCTATAGCTGCTATAATTCGAATCAAGCAAACATTATTTCCTAAGTCCTAAATAATGCAACATTTGTTTGTTCTAGCTGCAGGGGTCATAACGATGAGGATAAGTGTGGGTGCCTTTTTCAGAATTAACATGTTTACAGATTAAATCCTTGAGTGAGAAATCATTATAATGTCAGTTTCTGCTTTACAATATCCATAAGCAGGTCATCCTGGATCCTGAAAACATCATCTAATTCTTGTCAGACTGCTTACGGTTCCGCAGGAACGTGACGCAAATGATGAAGAATCCTCAACTTCACCTGGTCATCTAATCACCCAACTGGGTCAAAGTGCAAATAATAACCCGGGGAAGAAGGGAAGAAAACAAGGTAAAACACACAAAGGTTCTTCGTGACGCCCCAAGTCTGAGATAGGATCACTGAAAAATAACAGAAAATTTGGTAAGTATAAACTTAGGGGTCGATTCCGATCTCGGTCGGAGGCGCACCTAATACCATTCGGTCGGGAAAAAAGCCAGGCGAATGCCTGTTTCCCGACCGATCCGCACATATGTCCGAACGAGCAAGTACGATGCGCACAACTGCCCAAATCCCGACCCAGTCGTACTCACCCAATACAGGTCCTGTACTCCGACCGAGGCGGATCCGGAAACGCTGAATCGAGTCGCACGGAAGCTAAAATACAGCCCCGTCCGGCCGGACAAGTACGATGCGCTTTCCGTACGCGCCGAACCCGTCGCTACGCACGGCACATCAAAGCATCCGGGCGAGGCGCACATAAGCTCCGATTCGCGCCACAAGACAATCCACGGCTACGAGACGAAACTACCAATATTCTACATCTATTACCGGAACAGGCACGGACGCGTACAGCGCAGAAGGTAAGTCAGACACCAACCACAAAAGCAAACTACACGTACCCAACATATCACACACACACAGAGGGATGCAGAAATACTTACACCAGCAACAGCAGCACCATAGGGGCGGGATGGCCATCACCAATGCCACACATACACATAGGGGCCTGTATGCCCACCACCACTACCACCCCTACTCAGGGGGAGCCAGATGCCTGTCACTACTACCACCTCTACCCATGGGGGGCTGGATGCCCACCACCACTACCACCCCTACCCATGGGGGCTGGATGCCCACCACCACTACCACCCCTACTCAGGGGAGCCAGATGCCTGTCACTACTACCACCTCTACCCATGGGGGGCTGGATGCCCACCACCACTACCACCCCTACTCAGGGGCTGCCAGATGCCTGTCACTACTACCACCCCTACCCATGGGGGCTGGATGCCTACCACTACTACCACACCTACCCAGGGGTGCTAGATGCCTACCACTACTACCACCCCTACCCAGGGGGTGCCAGATGCCTGTCACTACTACCACCCCTACCCATGGGGGCTGGATGCCCACCACCACTACCACCCCTACTCAGGGGTGCCAAATGCCTGTCACTACTACCACCCCTACCCAGGGGGTGCCAGATGCCTACCACTACTACCACCCCTACCCAGGGGTGCCAGATGCCTGTCACTACTACCACCTCTACCCATGGGGGCTGGATGCCTACCACTACTACCACCCCTGCCCAGGGGTGCTAGATGCCTACCACTACTACCACCCCTACCCAGGGGGTGCCAGATGCCTGTCACTACTACCACCTCTACCCATGGGGGCTGGATGCCCACCACCACTACCACCCCTACTCAGGGGTGCCAGATGCCTGTCACTACTACCACCCCTACCCATGGGGGCTGGATGCCTACCACTACTACCACCCCTACCCAGGGGGTGCTAGATGCCTACCACTACTACCACCCCTGCCCAGGGGGTGCTAGATGCCTACCACTACTACCACCCCTACCCTGGGGGTGCCAGATGCCTGTCACTACTACCACCCCTACCCATGGGGGGCTGGATGCCCACCACCACTACCACCCCTACTCAGGGGTGCCAGATGCCTGTCACTACTACCACCCCTACCCAGGGGTGCCAGATGCCTACCACTACTACCACCCCTGCCCAGGGGAGCTAGATGCCTACCACTACTACCACCCCTACCCAGGGGTGCCAGATGCCTGTCACTACTACCACCTCTACCCATGGGGGGCTGGATGCCTACCACTACTACCACCCCTGCCCAGGGGTGCTAGATGCCTACCACTACTACCACCCCTACCCATGGGGGCTGGATGCCCACCACTACTACCACCCCTACCCATGGTTGGCTGGATGCCCACCACCACTACCACCCCTACTCAGGGGGTGCCAGATGCCTGTCACTACTACCACCCTACCCAGGGGTGCCAGATGCCTACCACTACTACCACCCCTACCCAGGGGTGCCAGATGCCTGTCACTACTACCACCTCTACCCATGGGGGCTGGATGCCCACCACCACTACCACCCCTACCCAGGGGGCCAGATGCCTGTGACTACTACCACCTCTATCCATGGGTGCTGGATGCCCACCACCACTACCACCCCTACTCAGGGGTGCCAGATGCCTGTCACTACTACCATCCCTACCTATGGGGGGCTGGATGCCCACCACTACTACCACCCCTACCCAGGGGGTGCTAGATGCCTACCACTACTACCACCCCAGCCCATGGGGGTGGATGCCTACCACCCCTGCCCAGGGGGTGCCAGATGCCTACCACTACTACCACCCCTGCCCAGGGGGAGCTAGATGCCTACCACTACTACCACACCTACCCAGGGGTGCCAGATGCCTGTCACTACTACCACCCCTACCCATGGGGGCTGGATGCCCACCACTACTACCACCCCTACCCAGGGGTGCTAGATGCCTACCACTACTACCACCCCTGCCCATGGGGGCTGGATGCCTACCACTACTACCACCCCTGCCCAGGGGGTGCCAGATGCCTACCACTACTACCACCCCTGCCCAGGGGAGCTAGATGCCTACCACTACTACCACCCCTACCCAGGGGGTGCCAGATGCCTGTCACTACTACCACCTCTACCCATGGGGGCTGGATGCCTACCACTACTACCACCCCTGCCCAGGGGGTGCTAGATGCCTACCACTACTACCACCCCTACCCAGGGGGTGTCAGATGCCTGTCACTACTACCACCCCTGCCCAGGGGGAGCTAGATGCCTACCACTGCAACCACCCCTACCCAGGGGGTACCAGATGCCTGTCACTACTACCACTTCTACCCATGGGGGGCTGGATGCCTACCACTACTACCACCCCTGCCCAGGGGGTGCTAGATGCCTACCACTACTACCACCCCTACCCAGGGGGTGCCAGATGCCTGTCACTACTACCACCCCTGCCCAGGGGGAGCTAGATGCCTACCACTACTACCACCCCTACCCAGGGGTGCCAGATGCCTGTCACTACCACCACCTCTACCCATGGGGGCTGGATGCCCTACCACTACTACCACCCCTGCCCAGGGGTGCCAGATGCCTGTCACTACTACCACCTCCTACCCATGGGGGGCTGGATGCCTACCACTACTACCACCCCTGCCCAGGGGTGCTAGATGCCTACCACTACTACCACCCCTACCCAGGGGTGCCAGATGCCTGTCACTACTACCACCTCTACCCATGGGGGCTGGATGCCCACCACCACTACCACCCCTACTCAGGGGTGCCAGATGCCTGTCACTACTACCACCCCTACCCATGGGGGGCTGGATGCCTACCACTACTACCACCCCTACACAGGGGGTGCTAGATGCCTACCACTACTACCACTCCTGCCCATGGGGGGCTGGATGCCTACCACTACTACGACCCCTGCCCAGGGGGTGCCAGATGCCTGTCACCACTACCACCCCTACCCAGGGGGGGCTAGATGCCTACCACTACTACCACACCTGCCCAGGGGGTGCTGGATGCCTACCACTACCACCACCCCTACCCATGGGGGGCTGGATGCCTACCACCAACACCACCCCCACTCATAGGATGGACAATGCATGACACAACCAGCACACTACAACCTAGGGAATGCAAGAAAAAGACATCCCCCCAACACCATGACAAGCGTGTGTAGACTGTGTCAAATGCCTACAACACTGAACATGACCATGAACACACAATGTGACCCCCTATCACATGTGTCACACATAAATGTGTGTGGCCTCCACAATGCAAGCAGACCATGACCACTGTGGCAATGGGGTCCAACCCCCATCATCACAGTGACCAAAATGTGTGGGGTCCATAGCTGAAGCACATTTTGAACATTGTGACAATGGGGGTCTAAGCCCCCATCATCACAGTGACCAAAAGGTAAGTGTGGGGTCCATAGCTGAAGCACATTTTGAACATTGTGACAATGGGGTATAAGCCCCCATCATCACAGTGACCAAAATGTAAGTGTGGGGTCCATAGCTGAAGCACATTTTGAACATTGTGACAATGGGGTCCAACCCCCATCATCACAGTGACCAAAAGGTAAGTGTTGACATTGAAAAAACTGCAACTGCCAAAATGCATGGATGATTCCTGGTCACAGAACAACAAACACATCAGTGGCAAAGTAGTGCTTGTGTCCCATAGCAACATAGATTGTGGGAGGCAAACAGTGCAGTGCAAATAAGACATACCTTTGGCCATGTGCAGACAAACATCACCCATGGGGGCTGACACTGTCAACATTCATCAATGACACAATGACAGAAGTGACCATCATAATGCAGACCCACATATCTGCACCAATGGGCACACAAATGGAGATATCCTGTGGAGACTGTAGATGTGAGCTGAACAAATACCATACCATGGCAGCAATGGGACACACAAACAATGATCATAGTGCTGACTGATGACCTAGGAGTCCCAGGGACAGCAGGTCAAACCCACCAAACAACATACAGCCAATGGCACAATAAAGATATGCCAATGCAGTGGTGCAGATGCACAAACACAAACAGGCAGCCCCACACTGCACATCAAACACAACAGGTGAGGGGGTGCCAGTGTCCCCAGGCAACCACACAACACATGATGAGGCCTGAATACCAATTACACAGATGCACATGCAGTGCCACACAAAAGTAACTCATGGATCCAAATCCCCTATGTGGGCAATCAGGCATTGTTAGATGAGAGGGAGCACAAATCACACATGTCACACAAGCATGTAGGAACAGCAACTGACACAGCAAGACACAGACACACCACAGCACTACCCCAGGGTCCCCACAATGTGTTGACCCTGGGCTGCATGACAATCCCACTGTGATGACAAAGCTAGATGTCGTTCACACTGTGAACCACAGTCATGTGTCCTGAGCAACAAACTACCATCACACCTACACAAGCACAAATCAATCAGCACGGCCAGTAAGCCAAGGCCAACATGGAGGCAGGGGTCTAGACGGGCAACAACTCTCATCTGCACACACTCAACACCACACACCTCGACCTCCAACAATGTGCAGCAGTGAAGATCACATGCACTGGTGACATTGCACATGCACCCATGACAATCCCATGGGGGTGGAAACTAAGGTGCAGAAACACATCACACATGGCCACTCAACAAGACTCCTGAATGTCTGACACACTGCACACTACGCTGTACATGGACATGACGGCAATACCACACCAACCAATGGGATCCCAGCCACAGTCCCACACCAATGAAGAAGCCAAGGTCACCCACAAAGAACACACATAGACAACTACCAACATTGCAGCCCTGACCCTGAGGAGTGCCAGCAGTCACACACACAACGTGTCACAATCACTGAAAGCTAACACAAACTGGAAATTACATGACAGGTGTAAACAACAAGTGCCAAGGGAATCCTGACTGTGTCCCATCTGGTTAGCCCACAAACTCAGCCCTGACAGCAAACACACCTATGGGTGACACCCTGATGACCAGTAATGTGCCATGCACCCACATCACAGAGAACCCAGGGAGAAGACATTGGGGGAACATAGGTCAACTCAGCAAGCATCACAAACAGGAACATCACTAGGGATCCCAGCATGCACAGCAAAATGGAAGTGAACACACACAGCCATGCTCACACAACACACACCTTGGGCTCAGGCAATGTCACAGGATTACTCACTGCCATGAGTGGACTCCACTCCTGTGTGAGGAAAGCTGTGCCATATGTCGCCTCAGTAGGGCACCATCATGTCAGCAGAACACTTGGTCACACAGTCAACAATTAGCATGAAATGAAGGCTCCCGCCATATCAGCCTGGTCATGGGAGTGTCAACGAAATCATCAGCACAGATCCAACACACATGTATAGCAAGTTGCACTGACAACACAGATGAGTCCTTCCCCATTGATGCCCAAACTTGCATGTCCAGTGGAGATGGACACACGGTCAGGGAAGGAGACTAATTGAACAATGGCAAGCACAACAGATGTGCAGGGGTGTAAGCCACAGATGTGATTTTGCAAATGTAAGTAGGAAATCCCATTGCCAAATATTAAAAACATGACACCCTCATATGCTGCTAAGGATGACATGGATACACTACAGGATAGGACACATTACCCGTGGACCACATGGGTTCCTGCACAGTAACACTTCATTTTCATGAGACCAAAAATCACCATCACTGCAGCAAGGGCACGGTTAGCATCATCAACATCATGTACATCAGAAGCAAAACCACTAGAGAACAGAAAGTAGCTTTATTCAGCATATGTGGGTTCTAAAGTTAAAGTCCAGAAAAATAGAAACAAAGGCCAATGGCCAGTCCATTCTGAAAGTCAAAACAGGGTGACAGTGGCAGATGTCACCCTACGCATGCCTGCACTGCTACACACCAGGGACAATCCCTCGGCGTGGCATACGGGGGCAGGCCAGGCACCGCAGGGACAGGATCAGGGCTCACCAGAAGGAGGAAGTGAAGGGGTGGTGGGTGCCGGAGAGCCACTGACAACTGCAGTGGAGGTGTCTGACATGGTGTGTGCCGGCACAACTGGGGGGCATGACTCAGATGGTGTGGGTGCCGGCACGACTGCAGTGGGCCATGCAGCTGGAGTGGACAGGTTCCCCACTGCAGTGCCCAAGTCAGACGGGGTGGTAGTGGACTCCACTGCAGTGCCTACCTCCAGGGGAGGAGAATGGGGTTCAGGTAAGGTGGGCAGGACAGAGTGGGAGGACACCGTCTCCACACCAGTGGCACAGACGTGTGCAGCGGGGGTGTGGTGCCGGAAGAGCAAGTGGCAGGGGGAGAAGGCCGGATCTTTTTGGGGATGGTGTATCTGTGGGTGGGGGAACCTGGGGCAGAGTGTGGTGGGGGCACCTGTGGAGTGGGGGCCTGAGGGATGGAGGAAGGAGAATTGGTGCTTGAGCTGCAGGGCGGCGGCGGGTTCTTGCTCTTCCGGGTCCTGGGGGACTTGCAGGTGGGGGCATCAGTCGGTCTGCACCTGGGGGAGGGTGTCCGGGGGCGAGGGGCACTCCCCTCTGTGTGGGTGGGCTTCCTCGTCCCCCTGAATTCTGGATCAGCTGGATCGGAGGGGAAGAGGCTGAGGTCACTGAGGAAGACCCGCTGTGTCTTTGGGGTTGCAGGTGAGGCAAGGGAAGGGGCCTTGGAGGGAGAGGTAAGTGAGGACTGCGCAGTGCTCGTGGATGCGTGTGTGTGTGCCTTGGCCCCATCCCCTGTGAGTGTGGTTTCAGTCCCCTGACTGTGCGTGCGCGTGCGTGTGCGTGTGGATTTTGGCGTGTGTGTCTGTGTGCTGCCTGTGTCTGTGCTGGTGTGTGCCTGTGCCGGTGTGTGTGTGCTTGGGACAGGTAAGGTGCTGGGGAGTGTGGATGGGGCAGAGGTAGGAGGGGTGAGGGACTGTTGGAGGAGGGACACTGCTGCCGTCAGGGAGGAGTCCATGGACCTATTGCCCCTCTGTAGGGCAGACATGCCCGATGAGATGCCCTCCATGAACGACACCAGCTGAGTCAACAGAGTGGTGTGTGCATGGAGGTCACTCAGCATCGCTGTCTGCCCTACATGGAGCTGGCAAAGGAGGTACACAGACTCCTCACTCAGGGCAGCAGGGGACACAGGGGCAGGGGGTGCGGTGCCTGGCACGAAGGAGACACGCTCCCGAACATGGGAGCCTCCACGGCCCTCGGGAATGGGAGCCGATGGGAGGGCGGTGGTGGTGGTGGTGGTGGTGGCAGGGACAGCAACACTAGCTGTGGTGTGGTGGCTACTGACACCCGCCTCCACAAGGGAGTCATCCTCCGAGCTGCTGTGGTCCTCAGCTGAGTTGGATGGTGCTGAGGACTCCTCGGTGTGGCTCCCCTCGCCCTCCGTGCCACTGGGTCCCTCCGACCACTCCTCGTCTGCTGACCCAGTCTGGCTCTGCGGCTCCTCCTGGTCCATGGAGCTGTCCCCTCCTCTGGCCGTGGATGTATCTGCAAACAATAGGGAAACAGACAGACATCAGACACCTGCACCGAACGCACACACCACAGTAAGTACAGCACATTACAGAGCAAGCCCTGGCATCCTTAGTTGAACATTGCTAAAAGTGCCCAAACAGAGTAGGGGAAGCCAATTGTCAGTCTGATGGTCAACCATGGCACTCACATCTCTCCTGGCCTTGCACCGATCTGTCTGGTGTCTGTCGGATGGCAATACCCCAGTGTGGACACATGCACCACCTACACAGTAGTTGGACAGTGCAGAGAAGACGGTGAAGCATGTGAACATGCACACATCACAACTCTTGCCACTGAGTCAGTACAGGTGTCCGGATAAAAGGATGCCCAGAGTCAATTTTGAAATGCATGTGATGCATACCAGCGACAGACACTATGATGCACCCATGTCCTGATAGTCATTGCCACAATGGTGTGCATGTAGCACATGTCACTCCTCTGCAGGATCACTCATAGGAAGTTTCATGCCATGGCACAGGCATGCCTGCTAAGTCATACATCACTGTCTCCAGTCACATGGGCAGGGCAGCCAGACAACAACAGTCTGCACTGTCACTATAGTAGGTCATGGGGAATGCAAGTCCTGGAGCTGAACAAGTGCACATGTACATCCCCCACACACCACATCATCTGAACCCTTATCTGTCCACGTCATACCAATTGGACATATGGGAGACCTGTAACAGAACCCTCTGAACCTGAGCACCTCACAATCTGCTGTGAATGGGAAACAGCTGCCTGAACATCACATTCGCATACCCCAGTCTGCACGGTCAGGTGATCAAACACCTATGTGTCACACAAGTATTGTCTCCTATGTCACATCTCCGGTGGCATGCTGAGCCCCAAACGAGAAACAGCCCTGACAACGAAGTCACAGCACACTGACACAGAGGCAGACACCTGAGGGGACATATCACTGAGCACAACATGTCAGCTGATACACGTGAGTGCGAGTACAGAGTGTATTGTATGGCCTGGAGTAGGCATGACTGTTCTGCCCCACATGAATGAGAGATGAGCCCTGGACAGTAGGCAGGTGGCTAAGTATGTGTGACACACGTAATATACACACTCCTGGGGCCCAAACATTATACCCACCCGCAGCATGGGTGTGTGCCAGATACCCCAGGCACATGTGGAGGATCAGCTCAGCAATTGGACCACATATCAAAGTAACACGCAGATTACATGGCAGAACACAGGCATTGTGTAAGCAATGGACCCACCCATGATGCCCACCACAGAGTTAGGGGAACAAATGCTGTCCCCCACCTTGAGCTGAGCAAAATGCAAGGACACAGTACCCAAGTGACACAATTCCCTGACTGTAAGGGCCACACCTGGGTATCAGATGAGGAGTGGGCAGTGCACAATTGAGGGACATGGGTCCTGGACCACATGACTGATGTACTGTGGAAGTTTAACCAGGCCAGAGGAGGGCACATAGCATGGCAGACAAAGTTCACAATGCAGTCATAGACTCACCCCCTCCTTGCTGCTCTCTGGCCTTCAGCTGCCCATCCAGATCAGGGAAGACCACCGCCAGGATCCTGAGCATGTGGGGGGTCAGGGTCCGGTGTCCGCCCCTCCTGCGAGGAGGCGACAGCTTTAGCTGGACCTGTGCGATCCTCCGGGTCCAGCCCCGAAGGTCCTGCCACCTCTTCTGGCAGTTGCGGATCCGGCGCTTGTAGACCCCCACGGATCTCACTGCCCGGACGATGGTCAGCCATATCTGCTGCTTCTGGTGGGCATCAACCTGTGAGGATGACAAAGTGAAAATGCAATTACTACACATTCAACATAATCGTGCATTACACAGTTGGATATACATGTCTCAATCACAGGGGCACATGATGTACACAGGCAGTGCAACGATGGCTATGGACCGTTTGCCAGCAGTTACTACATGGTATCATTGCCTGGGTAGTAAAACCTTGTTTAAATGCACTGTCACTGCACTATACCTGTTCAGTGCATGTTACTACACACTATGGGGGTGACAACTACTCAGTGAGCCTGCTAGCCAGTGGCGTGCAGACTGTAAGTCTTGCTAGTCAGACAACATGCAGATTTAGTAAGGCAGTGGACAGCACACTCACCTGCTCCCCTGCTTTCCCATACAGCTTGCTGTACTGTGGAAGGAGGCCGTCCAGCAGGGCCTGGTTCTCCTCAGTGCTGAAGGCTGGGGCTCTCGCCACAGTACGTGCCATTGCAGGATCCAGAGGGTGCAGGTACAGCAGCAGTGGTGGTGGCAGATGTCGTCCTGGGGCATGTAGTGCAGGCAAGTGAGCTCTCAGGGGAACAGCCAGCATTATATGTGTGCTGCAGAGGCAGATACTGACCCATGTGTCCAAAGTGATAGGTCCAAGTCGTTTGCATCTTCTGAATCTGACCAATCCATGGAATAGCAGCACTAATACACGCCCACAGCATCCTTCAAAAGTTCAACTTCATGACACCCATGAATTTGCAACATTGTTGTGGGTGACCAACTGAATTCACAGCATCAGACTCGTTAAAGATTTGAAAACGCGTCCGTTGCCAGGCCATAGCCAATGTGTGCGCACCGATCGGTCCATTGCTGTACAACGCGTATTGCGCATACAAGCATACCCGCTCACATTGTATGCAATGGGCCGGCCGGGAACACTGATCGGTCCATTGCTGTTCAACGCGTACCCGCTCACATTGAATGCAATGGGCCGGGCGGGAACACCAATCGGTCCATTGCTGTTCAACGCGTACCCGCTCACATTGAATGCAATGGGCCGGCCGGGATCGGTCCATTGCTGTTCAACGCGTACCCGCTCACATTGAATGCAATGGGCCGGCCGGGAACACCGATCGGTCCATTGCTCTTCAACGCGTACCCGCGATACAACGCGTACCCGCTCACATTGAATGCAATGGGCCGGCAGGGAACACCGATCGGTCCATTGCTGTTCAACGCGTACCCGCGATACAACTCGTACCCGCTCACATTGAATGCAATGGGCCGGCCGGGAACACCGATCGGTCCATTGCTGTTCAACGCGTACCCGCTCACATTGAATGCAATGGGCCGGCCGGGAACACCGATCGGACCATTGCTGTTCAACGCGTACCCGCGATACAACGCGTACCCGCTCACATTGAATGCAATGGGCCGGCCGGGAACACCGATCGGTCCATTGCTGTTCAACGCATACCCGCTCACATTGAATGCAATGGGCCGGCCGGGAACACCAATCGGACCATTGCTGTTCAACGCGTACCCGCGATACAATGCGTACCCGCTCACATTGAATGCAATGGGCCGGCCGGGAACACCGATCGGACCATTGCTGTTCAACGCGTACCCCCGATACAACGCGTACCCGCTCACATTGCATGCAATGGGCCGGCCGGGAACACCGATCGGTCCATTGCTGTACAACGCGTCCCTGGACAAGTCACTGGCATATGTCACCATGCCTGTCACAGGTGAACATATGCCAGCCACATATACTTCCCAGGGAGTGAGGGGCACACCTACAACACCACAGCCTGTCTACACTGTATCCTAAGGCATGTAAGGCTGCATTACCTATTCCGTGTATGGGGGTGAACATGTTGTTCTGTGGGTGTCACTTGGGCAGCCACTCCCAGGCTGTGCACGTGTTCATGGGGACAGGATCCTTGGTGTGTCGTGCACATGACCACTGTGATGTGCAAGTGTTCATTCCTGAGCATGTGGCATGGTCACATTTCACGGTGGTGTATGTGTATGTCATGTCACATACCCCTGAGTCCCATGTGGGACGGTATGTACGTCCCAGGGTGACCCATTGGCACAATAGTGATGGTCCTCCACAGTCTGTGTGCATGTTGTGTTTACAATGTCTCTGATTCCATGTGCACAATGTGAGACAGTCTCCACATCCACGTTGTTTGTGCATGAACTTTGATGTTGTGCGTGTGTGTGCCACAGACGTCCATGTCTGTCCTGCCGAGGCAACAGGGACCACTACCTGTGGGGGTCATGGTTGTTTTGCTGTGGTGTATTCATGATGCACCATGTCATGCCAGTGTCCATGTGGCAATACAGGGTCCCTGGGAATCAACCTGTCGATGAGCTGTGATGCCTGGGGCACATCTGTCCTCACATGTCACTGTGGTGTGTGTTTGGAACGTGGCAGCAGTACATGGGTACTGTGACACAGCCTAATGATATCCCATAGCACAACCTGGGACTTGTTGAGGGAACATGTTGAACTGTGATGTTAGATGTTAGCCATGTAGGTGCCATACATGTCCTTACGGAACGGCACACGCATCATGTACTTGTGTCTCGTAATGGTGTATCATGTGATATTGAGTCTGGTCTATGCCACATATGTGGGGTGACTGACAATCTTTCTTTCTTCACCTATGCACTGCAGGGCACCAGCTGTCCATCGGCCATTCCCTGACCTTGCAACAGTGGTTGAACGGGACTGCATCTGACGGTACCGCTTCACCAGGCCACTGATTGAGGAATTGGCGGTGCGGTTGGCCCCACATTTGCAACCTGGCCGGACATACCCCACAGCGCTGACCCCCAAGGTGAAGGTGATGGCAGCCCTACACTTCTTTGCCACCGGTACCTTTCAACACACTGTGGCGTCTGCTGGTGGGATGTCACAGACCATGTTCAGCCGTGTGCTCCGCGATGTTTTGGAGGCTATGTTGAGATACCTGAACCAGTACATCTATTTCCCTAGACTTCAACAACTCACTGACTTGAAGAGTGACTTCTATGCCCTGGGGAGGATGCCGCATGTCATTGGCTCCATTGATGGGACACATGTGGCTTTGGTACCACCACAGGCCCAAGAGCAGGCATACAGGAACCGCAAGCACTACCATTCGGTCAATGCACTGGTGGTATGTCTTGCAGATATGAGCATCTCACACGTGTGTGCCCGTTTCCCTGGTTCTGCACACGATGCGTACGTGATGAGGAGTAGTCGCATCCCGAGGATGATGTCACAGATGCGGAACCAGCGTGCCTGGCTTGTTGGTGTGTACTGACTATGTACCATTGTGTGTGTTCTGCAATGTTGTGTTCCACCCTCTTTTCCAAGTCAGCTAATGTGCAATTGTCTGTATGTAGGTGACTCCAGATACCCCAACATGCCGTGGTTGCTGACGCCCCTCAGGAACCCTGTGACACCAGCCCAGATGCGTTACAATGAGGCACATGGTCGGACCAGGAGAGTCATTGAGTGGACATTTGGTCTCCTGAAGAGCCGCTTCTGCTGTCTGGACAAGACAGGAGGGGCCCTCCCATATGCCCCAGCAAAGGTGTGCAAGATTGTCATCGTCTGCTGCATGCTACACAACCTGGCTGTGCGGAAGGAGTTGCCTCTCATCCTGGATGACGATGATCAACATCCGCCACCTGTGGAGGATCCTGGCCTGGACCACGATGCCAGTGATGATGATGATGATGATGGTGATGTCCGCACACAGCTCATCACCAACTTCTTCAGCTGAATGTGAGTATCCGGAGATGTAATGTCAATGATGTGAGTATGCATGATATGTGTTGGTGGTGCTCTGGTGCTGTTTGAGTATGGCCATGTGCGACATGACTGTATGCGTGTAGCGATGTGTCCTTACAGGTAGTCTGTACTCCCCAACAGTGTTGACATGCTAACGTGGTTCTGGGTGGGTATCTTGTGACATGTATTGGGCATGAGTATTGCAGTTCTGTCCTGTTCTTCAGTGCTTTTGACTGTGTGTCATTTCTGTCCTTCACAGGGTACTTTCAGAGTTGTTTGGTCAACTGTGATCCCCCAACACCGTGATTGAACTTCCAGGGTGGTAGCTGTCGTATCCCTACAGGTGATGTGTGCCACACCCATGGACTTCCTTCCTTCTACACTTGTTGACTGTGTGCCCACTGCCAGGTGGGATTACCTTGCATCTGTAGTGGTTACAACATGTTGCAAATGTGTAATAAACCTGTGCTTCACTTTGTGATGTGCGTTGTCTGTGGTCACACATCTGACTGACATTTGCTTACTGCACCAGTGGGCTAGTTGACAAAGACTGTGAATAGGTGTATCTGTGCATTGCACCGTATTGCCTGGCAACATCAGTGTAGGCAATGAGTCAGGTGGCCTTGGTGTGTATATGTTGTGTAGCCCTGGTGGTGTGTCTCCCTCATATGCGTCATGTTGCCATGACTCACATGCCTGTGTTGTACTTGCTGTGGCAGTTAGCATGCACAGTGTAATTTGGCAGGTCATCATCTCCATGACGGAAACCACATTTGAATCACAACAGAGGCAGGTATGGTGTATTACTGTGTTTATTGTCATACATGTGTGAGTATGGTGCACAGGATGGTGGGTGCTGTACATTGTGATTGTAATCCAAAGTTCCTAGATGATTTGGAAGTCCTGGTAGCAGAAATGTCCTGAGTAAAGTCCACAGTCATCTGATACATTGGTCCAACTTGTACTCCCCATGTCATGTGGGGGAGTTGTGTTGCATTCAACAGGGTGTACAATTTGCGCACAAAGGTGATTATCCAGCACAGGTTTTGGCTTCCTGGTGGTTGTGCATGGCCATCGGCCTCTCAGTTGCCCTTCCTCAGACGACCCCTCTTCTTTGGGGGGGGACCCTCAAGTGCAGGCTGCTGCGATGCAGGGGACTCTCCGCCAGAGTCATCCTCCCTCCCTGTGGCAGTTGCAGTTGTTTCAGCACTAGATGTTGTGGGCACACAGGGAGGTGTTGACATGTTGCTGCTCATCTGGCGGTGGCATTGTAATATGCCGCCGTCATCTCTTGCAGTGTGTCCCACTTGGACTCCATGCGGGACATGTGTAAGTCCAAGCGTGCATGATGGGCAGCCTGCTGCTGTCGTATGTCCCTGAGGATCCCCACTACCTGGCTGAACTCTCCGGTGCTGGTCTGGCACGCATCGGCTATGTGTACCAGTTGTGGGTCTTCATGCAGTCCAGACCCCTCTGCGAGCAGCGACCTATGTCTACCACCCCTCCCACCACCCCTGGCGACACGTGCAGTACCTGAGGTGGCACGCACAGGTGATCCTGGGCCCCCTTGGGGGTTGTTGGTGGTGTTGGTGTCCACAGCCCCACGTTGGGCAGGGGTACGTGTGCTGGTGGTGGTGGTGGTCCTTGGTCTGTCCGTGTCGGCAGGGGTGGTTTGTGTGTTGTCAGTCGTTGGAGGGGTGGGTGCACGGGGTGCAGCTGGTGGTCCTCTTGGTGCTGCATGTTGACTCGCTCCGGAGGTGCCAGGTAGGTCTTCGTCATCCGAGGAGGGCAGAGGCTGTTCCACACCGGTGAGCTCCGTTTCCCCTGGATCCTGGGACAGGGACTCCTCAGCGTCTGCTGCTGTGTCCCCATCATCACCTGTTTTTGGGAGACACACACAATGTATGTTATGTTTCTGCAGGCATCAATGGTTGACACACCTGACAGTTGTGACTGTACCTCTGGATGCGGGCCTGTACATTGCATTGTCCTGAGTTGTCACAGTCAGAGGTTGATATTGGTGTAGCACATTGTCCTGCATACTTTGAGCATTTCAATTTGAATGTTGGGGTGTGTACATGGTCTGCATGGGTTGTATTTGGTTGACATCCAGCCCTCCTTCTCCCCCAGCCCAGTTATCCCACCATGAAGCATGCCACCCTTGCAGTGGGTTCAGGTTGACTCTCAGGATGTCAGTGAGTGGTGTCCTGCTGTTGGTGGTGCCCAGTTCCCAGCAGGGCCTTGTGCTCCCCACAGCAGTACCCAGTGTCAGCCATCTTGTCAGTTCTTTTCCACTCCCTGTGATGTGCGCATGGTTCAGGGTGGTGTTGATGGGACAGTTGTGGTGGTGACCAATATCTGTGACTGCCACTCCCATCATGCTATTGCCTCCACCCCCTTCCCAGCGTACCCATACTTCCTTCCTTTTGACTCTGCTTCCCTGTGGGGTTGTGTGCCTGTGCTGACAAGATGGCTGACAGTGTTATCCTGGGGTTCATTTTGCTACAAGTCCCATGTGTGTCCCTGTGCTTCACACAGCATGACCCAGGGTTGTGGTTCTTTCTGAGATATTTGATTGGAGTGTGAGGCACTGCATTCTCCCAGGTGAGTTGTGTGGAGTTTGTGTTAGGGGGGTGTGTGGGTGGAGCTGCTGGTGACTATGGTCAGTGCTGTGAGTCCTCCTTCCCACCCAGCCAGATATCCCACCATGGAACGTGCTTCCATTGCAGGGAGTGCAAGTTGTCTTTCAGGATGTCAGTCAGTGGTGTCCTGCTGTTGGTTGTTGCACAGTTCCCAGCAGGGCCTTGTGCTCCCCACAGCAGTAGCCAGTGTCAGCCATCTTGTCAGTTCTTTTCCACTCCCTGTGATGTGCACATGGTTCAGGGTGGTGTTGATGGGACAGTTGTGAGGGTGAGCAATATCTGTGACTACCACTCCCATCATGCTATTGCCTCCACCCCCTTCCCAGCATGCCCATACTTCCTTCCTTTTGAGTGTACTTCACTGTGTGTGAGTGTGACAGCAATGGAAAGATGGCTGACAGTGGTGTCCCGCTGTAGGTTGGTGCCCAGTTCCCAGCAGGGCCTTGTGCTCCCCACAACAGAGCACCATTGTCAGACATCTTTGAAGTGGCTTTTAACTCCCTGTGAGGTGTGCATGGTTCAGTGTGAGCTTGCTGGGCCATGTGGGTGGGGGATGTTGAGCTGTGACTACCACTCCCATCATGCTATTGCCTACACCCCCCTTCCCAGCATGCCCATGCTTCCTTCCTTTTGAGTGGACTTCACTGTGTGTGAGTGTGACAGCAATGGCAAGATGGCTGACAGTGGTGTCCTGCTGTTGGTTGGTGCCCAGTTCCCAGCAGGGCCTTGTGCTCCCCACAACATTGCACAAGTGTCGTCTTTGATGTGGCTTTTGACTCCCTGTGAGGTGTGCATGCTTGGGTGTGATCTTGCTGGGCCATGTGGGTGGGGGATGTTGGGCTGTGACTACCACTCCCATCATGCTTTTGCCTCCACCCCCCTTCCCAGCATGCCCATGCTTCCTTCCTTTTGACTCTGCTTCCCTGTGGGGTTGTGTGCCTGTGCTGACAAGATGGCTGACAGTGTTATCCTGGGGTTAGTTTTGCTACAAGTCCCATGTGTGTCCCTGTGCTTCACACAGCATGACCCAGGGTTGTGGTTCTTTGTGGGATATTTGATTTGTGTGTTTGAGGCAATGCATTCTCCCAGGTGAGTTGTGTGTAGTTTGTGTTAAGGGGGGGGGGTGTGAAAAGCTGATTGTTAATATGGTCTGAGGTTTCAGTCCTCCTTCCCATGTAGTAGTTAGCCTCAGCAAGGCCTACCAGTGCTTAGGAGTTCTCCCTTCTCTGCACAGAGTCCTCAGACCCTTATGAAGAAGTTGGCACAGAAACTGGAATAGGAAAAACAGAGTTTATTAAACCTTATAAGGTGGAGCTAACATTCACACATCACCCTTCAGTAATGCATGAAGTAGCACACTGAATGGAAGGATCCTGGTCCTTTTATACCCACACAGGGGCTCAAAAGAAGGCGGTACAAACACAAATGCTGGTTGTAGGTACATATAAGGTCATACAGAGAATGCACAGTCGACAAGTGGGTGGAGCTAACAGTTTCTACTTTTAGTAGACACATCCTGACATTTATAAACTTGAAACAGCTGCAAGCTCAACTGAGCATGTGCAAAGCAAGAGGAACTAAATTTAACTTGTCTCTAGGCAGATTTCAAGAGCAGTTGACAGGAAGGTAGGACAGAGCACATGGTGAGCACATGGTAGCACATGGCAGCCAAAATGGCTGCCAGAAATACAAAATGGATTCCACAAAGCGGACAGTTTAGCCTCTGAATACAGGCTGTCTTCAGCCAATGCTTAACTTAAGTGCTGCCAAATTAGAACAGACGGCCCTTTCAGCATTGGCTGAAGACATTCGTTTATCTGGGGTAATCTAGATATTCATCCCGTACATCTATTAACATTATTTCGGCCACCTCTTTATTCAACATTTGTTGAGCCTTTGTTTCAACAACGTTCCCTCTGACAGGTATACAAGCAGAGATGCAAATGGAGCAAAGCATTGGACCACATTGGATACATACACAGCATGTAAAAAGTATTAATCATTACACACAGGATAGTCAGTAGCTTCCAGCCCCAAGCAGAAACAAGAGTCCAAAATCATCTAGTCTAATTCTAAGTTTCAGGGCTCTGATGTATTTCAGTGACTATCTATTTCAATTAATAGCCAACAGCACACACCTAATAAAAACATTTTCAATAGACTTTTCCAGTATTTCTTTTATGAGGGCTAAAATATCAATTTAATATATTTTTAGGAGGAGGGCAAAGTAACATTTGTCAACTGCTCAGGAAAACATTTTTCGTGTAGAATAAGCATTATAAGTAATGCAAATATTAAAGAAGTAAGACAGATTATTACAAAAACAATCCTGGCTCCAAAGGACCAGGAGGACCACACAGGGCCATAGGAATTAGGACAAGGAGCCGCAAAGGGCTGCTCCTCCTCAAAAATGGGACGACCAAAGGGGTACATTACTAACAAAAAAAGAGTCCTTGGGAAATTGTAGCTGCTGTGGAACCAGCCAGAGGGGAGTCTTCTCCCTGTGTCCGTTTGAGCCTCACAGGCAGGCTCTTGTTGTTCCCACGGTGGAGCTGCACAACTCGCAACTCAAGAATCACGGCCCAGTTTGAGAAGAAAAAGTCTTTCAACGATCCTGTCCAGTGTCTCAAGCAGTGCACAAGTTCTCTTCACTTTAATCTAACAGGCACCAGAGGCACAGCACCTGTACCCTAAACTCAAGTCCTTCCCTAACTCCTATATTGCTCTGCTGGCGCACTGCTCTTTTGTTGGGGCCACAAATTGCATCCAGTGTGCCCAGGTATCTCTTGATCAACAAACAAAGGTGCAAACTTGTATTCACTTTGGGACCAGAATTCAGAGGCCTGATGCTAGGATCTCTGAAGCAACCCTTGTTTCAAAAGGGGTCACCTCAAGCAAAGCCTCCTTGCCGTTCTGGTCGGTCTGTGACTCTCTCAGCTGGGCATCAAAAACTTGATCCATGATTTCTCCTTTCTGATTTGTGACCCCGTCTTTCGCCCAAGACAGTGGCAGGGGTACACAATTCACATCCCAGTGCTTCCGCCTTCACTGAGGTCCTAGTTGCCAGCAACGCCTGTGCTGGTTACCTTCACTTTGGCTTCAAGCTGCAGTGGCGCTGACTCCCCAGGCTGGATCTGATGTCCGGGCCCCTCTGGCAATGGTTGTAAGGCAGCAAATATCTATTGGTGGACAGAGCAAGAGGTCTTTAGACAAGGCACAGAAATAATCTATCAACAGAATACTTCCTTAGTCTTGGGGCGCCCCATACATTAGCAAGGCACCCAAGAACCACTTCATCTATCTAAGAGTAGAAAACCCTGGACCTATTGGCAAGTATAAAAGGAACGTTTTGGTGAACTAACAAGAGTAATACATCACCCAATCCCAAACAGCAAGGAAGTCTGTGTTCATTTACTAAATTCTGAGGAAAAAAGAAAAACAATACAGACATACTCCAAATCCTTACATTTGTGCATTCCTATATTATTCATCTGAAGAACCTCAAGAAAAAGGAACTTTTTCTACACTTCTACTTATGAACCTTGCATTACTTGTACAGGACTGCAGACACTTCTAAAATACTTTCTCTTAATTAAAAAAACACCTACATTTTACACTTAGGGTCATGCTATGCTTTCATGTTATAGGCGCAGCATAAAAATTGAAAACCGCTAATTTAACAGGGATTCTTATTTCATAAATAATTTTTAAAAAAACCCTCAACATAGGGGTACATAAATTTCTCCAGCAGAACATGTTATGACAAACAAACTCCTATAAAACAATATTTCCCTTCAAAATGTTGCTAAGGATCACATGAGCGTCTTTCCTGCATTGTACTTTTCACGATCTGGACTTTGCAACATCATTTTCAAAAGGAAAAAAACCCTATCTCCCGCTCTAATAAGGGCTGTCAGCTTATTTACACAGACTAGCTAATAAAAGACTAGCAATGCCCTTGAAAAACTGTATAGAACATGAGAATAACATAAACAATAATGGGATTGCCACCTGAGATTTTTGAACAGAAACCCCCACTATACAGTTCTCCTTAAAGATCAAATAAGGGAACAGCAATCTAGATTACTCATTCTTTCATAAAGGATGGGCAGTAACATAGCATAGATTTTATCATTTTATTAATGCTAACAATTTTTAAAACAGTATTACTGAATAGCCAATAACTGTCTCATGGCCATTTCCTAGACAGCTTTAGACAGACTAAAAAAAAAGTGAGAAAAAGAAGAGAGAAAACATAATTTTGCCTACCCTTAATTTGTAGAGGAGCTAGCCTCCTTCCCCCATTTTGACAGTAGGAAAACCTGAAACAGGTTTTACTTCTGTCAACACTTTCAACCCCTATTTGTAGCAACTGGGCACAAACAAACTTGTAGGAGATATCTTAGAAAGTGGCTATTCTCTGATTCAGTCTAACACAAGCACATTGAGTACTGTAGAAAGCGTCAGCAACAAATGTATCAATTCCTTGAGCAATTGTACTAGATTAACATGAGGGCGCATGAATGCAAACTAAAATCCATTTCCTCCTTATCTTAGCCCCTACACAGTATTCTTTAAACTAAAACCATTATTTTTATATACATGACAGATCAATGCTCAACTGAGGGCTGTTTTCCTTCGTTTCATATGACTGCGCAAAACGTGTGTTTGCTAAAAATAGGAAGCAAAGCTTCTCTTCCACTCTCTGCGCTGTCATCTCGTCTTTCAAAACTTTTCGGAGGTCGAAGCAAACCTTACCCTTCACCCTGCTAAGTTGCTAAATGCAGAACTCCGACCTTTGACCCGTTCAGCAGCTGTTCATTTTGTTTGTGCAAGGCTTGCCATGCGGTTTTAACTGCTGTTAAAATAGTGAATTTAGCTCAATTTCGACTTTGGTGGTAGGGGCACTTAAAAATGAATATCCTACAATATTTTTGCATAATAGGAACCCCCAGAGTGTTCTCTAGATAGCCCAGGAATGGGAAATCAGAAATGTATAAGGTATACCGTTATAAAAATGAGTTTTGTACGGCTGGGTAAAGTGACATTTCACATTTAAGTTCCCTTTTTTTCGGTACAGCACTGCTTAAATTCAACTTGGATGCTAGGAATTCACAGTATGATGATTAGGCTTTATAAAGATGAAAAAACGAATTTAAAGCATTTATTTTTAATAATATATAATTTTTTTCATATAATTCTTTTTTTTTTTAATAAAACCAACCATTCTGATGATTCCACATTTGAAAAGCAAGCTTCATTCCTTGCCTATCATATTTAAACGCATTCATTTATAACCCTAAGCACAGAAGCCTTACTTGAAACATGAAAAGTCTGCGCCACTTTTTAAAGGACAGTTATCATTTAACATCAGAACCACAGATGTACTTATGTAAAAAGGCATTAAGAAAGGAAATCCCTACTTTCAATTTTGTTCTCTGTTATCTAAAATAATGAAACTGGTGTTTCGAAACTTTTGAAATAAGGCAGGACTTTATACCAGTTTTACACTGACTTAAAATTTTGCTGACTCAGCATTCCTGACTGTGGCCGTGATCAGGAATAGCCATATGCTATTTATGCAGCTGTTGTTTGTCAGCAGGCGTCGAATTTTCACGCCTTTCTCAGGAAAAAACTAGGCCTGGGCATTGAATTCCACTCCGCTCGCGGAATTTGCGGAAAATGGACAATTTCGCGTTCCGCGGAGAGCGCGGAACTGCCATCAATTCCGCGATCCGCGGCGAAGCGGAATTATTTTCTTGTTCGCGCTTTAAAAATGCATTCTAGCGTGCGCGATTATGACTTACCGGGATTCCTGCGTTCGCCGACGGGTTTTCCTATTCGTTCGCGGGCGCCACGAGATTTCGGTAGCCGGCCGCGCGATCCTGCGAG
Organism: Calotriton arnoldi; assembly: GCA_963921515.1. Classification (NCBI taxonomy): domain Eukaryota; kingdom Metazoa; phylum Chordata; class Amphibia; order Caudata; family Salamandridae; genus Calotriton; species Calotriton arnoldi. The sequence goes on from CAWUFW010006646.1 coordinate 1,020,209, forward strand.
AGTTTGCGATCGCGAACACGTCATTCGATGCGCCATCGGACAACGCGAGAGTGTGCGATCGCGAACACGTCATTCTTATGCGCCATCGTGCACCACGAGAGAGATTGCGGTCGCGAACACGTCATTCGGGCGCGCCATCGGATTTCCGGCGGGATCTTTGTAAACCTGCGATCCCGAACACGCAAAATTTTCAATCTGGAGAAGAATAATATCGCGAGCAGCATAAAACCTTCTATAAACTGATGATTTCCATGGGAAAAAAACCTCAGATTGATATTTGGGTGTGTTTTTTTTCATTTTGTGGGCGGGGGAGAGGGAGGAAGTGCCACAGAGTCTACTACTTCCTGTTCCTTTCCAGCAGGCTCCTCCCAGTGCTTTCTCCATCTCTTGTTCATTTTTCACTTGGATTTGAGCTGGAAGGATCACTGTTTGTGTCTGCTGCATCATTATCATTTGATTTGAGGATTTTTCGATTTGAGATTTTACAAGTAAGTTGGTGTTGTTTGATTGGGTCATTGCAGTTGCTGCAATTACAATTTTTTAATTTTCATCATTTTTAAAAATAAATATAGTGGTGGGTAGCCACTGTAGCCAGTAGGCCCAGAGCTAGTCATGGGTTGGTGCATGATGAAACATGATGAAACAACTGTTCCTTTGCTGTGTGATGTATTTTTTAATTTCAAACATCATTTAGGGGGCATGGATGGCGTTGGATTGAATTGCAAAATGTGTATTTTTGGGTGTATTTCCGTTTTTGTGCTGTGTGCTAAATGCATGCCTTAGTTGTGTGTGGTGTGCTGCAGGCCTTCTTTAGCCCTGTGGATTTTCGTTTTTGCATTTTATTGCATTACAGGCAAAGCAGTGTTGTTTACCATGCATCCTTTGCATGGCTATTATAGGTCTGTTTTCAGTACATTGTTTTCCAGGCCTCCTGCTTGTTGCTTCTGATTTGTGAGTGTCCATGTGGCTGGTAGCCATTTCTGGTGGGAGTATTAAGTGTGCTGCTTTTTTTGCCATATAGGCCTGCATGTGTTTCCTTTGTGACCTAGGCTTCTTGTTGTTGTGTGCCTGGCCATGAGGCTGGCGGCCATTTTGAAGCCAGGCAGTGTGCTTTTTGCCATAGGCCTGCATTGTCCGTCTTCAGTTTCTTGTTGTTGTGGGCCTGGCCATGAGGCTGGCGGCCATTTTGAAGCCAGGCATAGTGCTTTTTGCCATAGGCCTGCATTGTCTGTCTTCAGTTTCTTGTTGTTGTGGGCCTGGCCATGAGGCTGGCGGCCATTTTGAAGCCAGGTAGTGTGCTTTTTGCCATAGGCCTGCAAGCTTGTAGCCTAGTCTGCCAACAGGCCTTTCATCCAGTGGGCCCAGAGGTAGTCAGGGGTGCACGAAACAACTGTTTCTGTGTGTTCTGTTGAATATAAACATCATTTAGGGCACATGCATGGCATTGAATTGAATTGCAAAAAGTGGATTTATTTTTGGGGTGTATTTCAGTTTTTGGGGGTGTTACATGCCTTAGTTGTGTGTGGTGTGTTGCAGGCCTTGTTTAGCCCTGTGGATTTTCGTTTTTTATTTTATTGCATTACAGGCAAAGCAGTGTGGTTTAGCATGCATCCTTTGCCTGGCTATCGTAGGCCTGTTTTCAGTACATTGTTTTCCAGGCCTCCTGCTTGTTGCTTCTGATTTGTGAGTGTCCATGTGGCTGGTAGCCATTTCTGGTGGGAGTATTAAGTGTGCTGCTTTTTTGCCATATAGGCCTGCATGTGTTTCCTTTGTGACCTAGGCTTCTTGTTGTTGTGTGCCTGGCCATGAGGCTGGCGGCCATTTTGAAGCCAGGCAGTGTGCTTTTTGCCATAGGCCTGCATTGTCCGTCTTCAGTTTCTTGTTGTTGTGGGCCTGGCCATGAGGCTGGCGGCCATTTTGAAGCCAGGCATAGTGCTTTTTGCCATAGGCCTGCATTGTCTGTCTTCAGTTTCTTGTTGTTGTGGGCCTGGCCATGAGGCTGGCGGCCATTTTGAAGCCAGGTAGTGTGCTTTTTGCCATAGGCCTGCAAGCTTGTAGCCTAGTCTGCCAACAGGCCTTTCATCCAGTGGGCCCAGAGGTAGTCAGGGGTGCACGAAACAACTGTTTCTGTGTGTTCTGTTGAATATAAACATCATTTAGGGCACATGCATGGCATTGAATTGAATTGCAAAAAGTGGATTTATTTTTGGGGTGTATTTCAGTTTTTGGGGTGTTACATGCCTTAGTTGTGTGTGGTGTGTTGCAGGCCTTGTTTAGCCCTGTGGATTTTCGTTTTTCATTTTATTGCATTACAGGCAAAGCAGTGTGGTTTAGCATGCATCCTTTGCCTGGCTATCGTAGGCCTGTTTTCAGTACATTGTTTTCCAGGCCTCCTGCTTGTTGCTTCTGATTTGTGAGTGTCCATGTGGCTGGTAGCCATTTCTGGTGGGAGTATTAAGTGTGCTGCTTTTTTGCCATATAGGCCTGCATGTGTTTCCTTTGTGACCTAGGCTTCTTGTTGTTGTGTGCCTGGCCATGAGGCTGGCGGCCATTTTGAAGCCAGGCAGTGTGCTTTTTGCCATAGGCCTGCATTGTCCGTCTTCAGTTTCTTGTTGTTGTGGGACTGGCCATGAGGCTGGCGGCCATTTTGAAGCCAGGCATAGTGCTTTTGCCATAGGCCTGCATTGTCTGTCTTCAGTTTCTTGTTGTTGTGGGCCTGGCCATGAGGCTGGCGGCCATTTTGAAGCCAGGTAGTGTGCTTTTTGCCATAGGCCTGCAAGCTTGTAGCCTAGTCTGCCAACAGGCCTTTCATCCAGTGGGCCCAGAGGTAGTCAGGGGTGCACGAAACAACTGTTTCTGTGTGTTCTGTTGAATATAAACATCATTTAGGGCACATGCATGGCATTGAATTGAATTGCAAAAAGTGGATTTATTTTTGGGGTGTATTTCAGTTTTTGGGGGTGTTACATGCCTTAGTTGTGTGTGGTGTGTTGCAGGCCTTGTTTAGCCCTGTGGATTTTCGTTTTTTCATTTTATTGCATTACAGGCAAAGCAGTGTGGTTTAGCATGCATCCTTTGCCTGGCTATCGTAGGCCTGTTTTCAGTACATTGTTTTCCAGGCCTCCTGCTTGTTGCTTCTGATTTGTGAGTGTCCATGTGGCTGGTAGCCATTTCTGGTGGGAGTATTAAGTGTGCTGCTTTTTTGCCATATAGGCCTGCATGTGTTTCCTTTGTGACCTAGGCTTCTTGTTGTTGTGTGCCTGGCCATGAGGCTGGCGGCCATTTTGAAGCCAGGCAGTGTGCTTTTTTGCCATAGGCCTGCATTGTCCGTCTTCAGTTTCTTGTTGTTGTGGGCCTGGCCATGAGGCTGGCGGCCATTTTGAAGCCAGGCATAGTGCTTTTTGCCATATGCCTGCATTGTCTGTCTTCAGTTTCTTGTTGTTGTGGGCCTGGCCATGAGGCTGGCGGCCATTTTGAAGCCAGGTAGTGTGCTTTTTGCCATAGGCCTGCAAGCTTGTAGCCTAGTCTGCCAACAGGCCTTTCATCCAGTGGGCCCAGAGGTAGTCAGGGGTGCACGAAACAACTGTTTCTGTGTGTTCTGTTGAATATAAACATCATTTAGGGCACATGCATGGCATTGAATTGAATTGCAAAAAGTGGATTTATTTTTGGGGTGTATTTCAGTTTTTGGGGGTGTTACATGCCTTAGTTGTGTGTGGTGTGTTGCAGGCCTTGTTTAGCCCTGTGGATTTTCGTTTTTTCATTTTATTGCATTACAGGCAAAGCAGTGTGGTTTAGCATGCATCCTTTGCCTGGCTATCGTAGGCCTGTTTTCAGTACATTGTTTTCCAGGCCTCCTGCTTGTTGCTTCTGATTTGTGAGTGTCCATGTGGCTGGTAGCCATTTCTGGTGGGAGTATTAAGTGTGCTGCTTTTTTGCCATATAGGCCTGCATGTGTTTCCTTTGTGACCTAGGCTTCTTGTTGTTGTGTGCCTGGCCATGAGGCTGGCGGCCATTTTGAAGCCAGGCAGTGTGCTTTTTGCCATAGGCCTGCATTGTCCGTCTTCAGTTTCTTGTTGTTGTGGGCCTGGCCATGAGGCTGGCGGCCATTTTGAAGCCAGGCATAGTGCTTTTTGCCATAGGCCTGCATTGTCTGTCTTCAGTTTCTTGTTGTTGTGGGCCTGGCCATGAGGCTGGCGGCCATTTTGAAGCCAGGTAGTGTGCTTTTTGCCATAGGCCTGCAAGCTTGTAGCCTAGTCTGCCAACAGGCCTTTCATCCAGTGGGCCCAGAGGTAGTCAGGGGTGCACGAAACAACTGTTTCTGTGTGTTCTGTTGAATATAAACATCATTTAGGGCACATGCATGGCATTGAATTGAATTGCAAAAAGTGGATTTATTTTTGGGGTGTATTTCAGTTTTTGGGGGTGTTACATGCCTTAGTTGTGTGTGGTGTGTTGCAGGCCTTGTTTAGCCCTGTGGATTTTCGTTTTTTCATTTTATTGCATTACAGGCAAAGCAGTGTGGTTTAGCATGCATCCTTTGCCTGGCTATCGTAGGCCTGTTTTCAGTACATTGTTTTCCAGGCCTCCTGCTTGTTGCTTCTGATTTGTGAGTGTCCATGTGGCTGGTAGCCATTTCTGGTGGGAGTATTAAGTGTGCTGCTTTTTTGCCATATAGGCCTGCATGTGTTTCCTTTGTGACCTAGGCTTCTTGTTGTTGTGTGCCTGGCCATGAGGCTGGCGGCCATTTTGAAGCCAGGCATAGTGCTTTTTGCCATAGGCCTGCATTGTCTGTCTTCAGTTTCTTGTTGTTGTGGGCCTGGCCATGAGGCTGGTGGCCATTTTGAAGCCAGGTAGTGTGCTTTTTGCCATAGGCCTGCAAGCTTGTAGCCTAGTCTGCCAACAGGCCTTTCATCCAGTGGGCCCAGAGGTAGTCAGGGGTGCACGAAACAACTGTTTCTGTGTGTTCTGTTGAATATAAACATCATTTAGGGCACATGCATGGCATTGGATTGAATTGCAAAAAGTGGATTTATTTTTGGGGTGTATTTCATTTTTGGGGGTGTTACATGCCTTAGTTGTGTGTGGTGTGTTGCAGGCCTTGTTTAGCCCTGTGTATTTTCGTGTTTGCATTTTATTGCATTACATTACAGACAAAGCAGTGTGGTTTACCATGCAGCCTTTGCCTGGCTATCGTAGGCCTGTTTCAGTACATTGTTTTCCAGGCCTCATGCTTGTTGCTTGTGATTTGTGAGTTTCCATGTGGCTGGTGGCCATTTCTGGTGGGAGTTATAAGTGTGCTGCTTTTGCCATTTAGGCCTGCATGGTTTTCCTCTTGGCTTACTGCTTGCATCCATCCCCTTTGCCAGCTGCAGCTCCCTGAATGATGTGATGAGCAAATAATTTATTGCCAAACAGGGTCCACTTGTATTACATTTGTATTTTGGTTGTCCTGACAGTGTACACAGTATACCAGGAAAGCCCTTGTTGACAGTCTCAGAAATGGCTACACTAATTTATATCTTTTATTTGTTTGTTTGTACTACTAGTAATTGAACCACAACAACAAATGCAACGTTTCACTGATGTTCTTCTCCTGGCTTCTTTGCTTTTAGGTGCACAAAAAGACAGAGGAGGAGGTGTCATCATCAACATCACCCGTTGTACTGCCAGGCTGAAGTCCTGCTGCGCGTCACGTCCACGTGTGACCACAGACATCTCTGCAACTTGTGCACCTGCGTCCTGCTGACATCTGAAGAAGATGGCCCCAAAGAAAGATACAAGGTCCTCCAGTAGCAATAAAGTTGCCAGTCAGAAGGGAGAGAAGAAGGAAGTGGCACTTGCCAAGACTGGGGTGCCGGCCGATGTGTTTTTTGGGAAAGAAAACGTACGCCTGCAGCAGCGGTGTCCAGCGGGGACCAAGCTGGGAGCAGCACCTCTGCATCAGTGGCCCCACCCCAGCAACCTAGGCCCAAGCCCATGACTGTGGCAGAGGTAGCCAGTCTACTAACGACCAGTGATGTTGAAATGTCATTATCGCAAAGTAGTACCCAATCCACGCACTCGCAGGCGCAAACTCAGGAGATAAGTGGGCAACCCCAGCCGCAACCCGAACCGCAGCTGGAACTGCAACCACAGCCGCAACCCCAGCCGGAAACGCAACCCCAGCCGGAAACGCAACCCCAGCCGGAAACGCAACCACAGCCGGAACCACAGCCCACAATAGTAGCTGTTCCACCTGAAGTAGGGGCAGTTCAGGAAATCGAGCTTTTGCAGGCGGAGAGGAGCAAGCCACTGTTCCAGAAGATCCAGTGTCTTCCATACCCCCAGCAAGGAAAAGGAGGCTTAGTACATCAACTTCTTCTTCAAGCCCCGCTTCTGATGATCTAGATGCCACTTGGAAGCCACCAGCTCAGCCTGAGAGTGATGCACACCACAAGACAAGGCTAGTGAAAAGGAAGGTTCCCGAAAGCCTTACAGTTATGGAGGTCGATTTAGACGAGGGGGTGATGATGATGAAGAGCCAGTCATCACGAACATCACTCCTGGGCCTGCGGAGATGGAGACCAACATTATTAGACTATCCCAAATCGCTGCGAGGGATGTAGCACGGATACCACCAACACAGGTAACGCCAACACGACCTCCAGCTTCCATATTTGCCTTTGCAAAGGCCCGGCAGGGACCTACATCAAGCTCAACCACCACCTCAGTAGGTGGTGGTAATGTAAGTGCACAGAGTCAAATTCCATGCACACCCTCCATTTCATCTGGTATTGAAAGTGGCACCTACAGCAGTGCCAGAAAGTTCTCCTCCCCAGTTTGGGACTTCTTTTCGGTTAGCAGTAAGGAGGAGAACATTGCTATATGCTCAATTTGTCGGCAGGCTGTTAGGCGGGGTAAGCTTGGTACAAACTATGGTACCGGAGGACAAACAAGTCATCTCAAAAAACACCACACTATCAGGTGGGAGGCTCACCTACTTCACTTACAAAAAAGTAAAACTGGACCCATTGCTGTTGTTGTGGATGAAGAAGTAGGGGAAGATATGATCACGGAGGAAGGTCAACAAGAGGGAGACATTTATAGCCCTACCCCCAGCAGTGTACTGGCAACGCCCGCATCCTCAGCAACATCTCAGTGGCACAGTAGTAAGAGTCAACATGAGACAGCAAGGCAACCGGGCCCTGCAATGAGCAAAAGTGCAGCGTCGTTGAGCCTAGCTGGGTTAAAGAAGAAAGGTGCAGCAGTAAGGAAAATATTCCAGCCTACCATTGACAGCATGCTTTGGTCGGAAGGGGCAGTACCAACGCAACCACCCAACGGCACGGTTGTACAATGCGAAGCTCGCTAAAATGTTAGCGCTGGACCTTCTCCCTTTTTCATTTGTGGAAGGGGTGGGTTTCCTTGAATTTGTGTCGGCCATCTGCCCTAAATGGAAGGTTCCCAGCCGTTCCTATTTTGCCCGAGTTGCTGTTCCAGCACTACATCATGATGTGCTTGAATTGGTTGGACAAGCTTTGCAGCAGAGTGCTGTTCACAAAATCCACCTGACAACAGACATGTGGACCAGTTGCCAAGCCACTGATTACATGTGCATCACTGCACACTGGGTCTCTTTTGTGGGGGTTAGAGACAAGCTATCTGAAGTAGGTGCTGTTGACACAGCTGCAATTTTTAATGCTTCTCGGAAACATGCAACTATAGCCATGTTCGCCATGGAGAAATCTCATACTGCTGAAAACCTTTTGGAAGAGTTTAACAACAAGGTCTTTGAATGGCTGCGCCCCAGAGGGCTTCACATTGGTTTTGTTGCCACGGATAATGGCAGTAATATACTTAAGGCCATGACGCTTGGTAAGTATTTCAGGGTCCCGTGTTTGGCGCACTGCATTAACATTATAGTTCAAGACTTTCTGAAAAAGAACCCATAGTCAGCAACTTACTGACCACCTGCCGCAGAATATGCACGCATTTCAGCCATTCTTTTAAAGCCCGGAAGCAGCTGCGGATCATTCAACGTGACTATAGAATGCCAGTCAAAGCACTGATCCAGGAGGTGGCAACACGTTGGAACTCAACGTATTACATGCTTGACCGTCTGTTTGAGCAGTACAGACCAATCAATGAATATGTCATGCAAGGGCGGATGCTGCTGTGAAAGGCATGACCCTTCAGGTGGACCAATGGTGCCTAGTTAAATCTCTTACAGAGATGCTTCTTCCTTTCGAGGTCTTCACACGTGAAGTCAGCAAGGAGGACTGTACTATGGGCCAAGCTATCCCATTGTTGCACATGCTAGAGCAAGAGCTGAAGAGGGTGTGTGAAGCGTACATAGGTGTGGAGGAAAAAAGAAGCATACCAGTTGGCGGAGAGCTTATCATGTCGCTTAAGTGAAAATGCAAGGGTGCAAAATAAGATTCTGTCACAACAACATTACATTTGTGCCACAATTCTGGATCCACGGTACAAAGCGGCACTGCACAGTAAGACATTACTCCCTTTTTCAGAAGTGGATGTTGCCCGGTACAAAACTTGGATAGCTGAGGCAGCCAGTACATTGGAAAATGAACGGCTGGTAATTAAAGGCCTCAAACCCACATCAAGTACTGCAGCAGGGCATCCTGCGTCAAGTTCAAGTTCAACTTCAGAGCCTGTGGGCAGTGCATTTGGTTCACAGCTGTCACCAACACTATCGACAACAGCAAGAACCGGATCATCTTCAGCCCCAGTACAAACGGCACAGAATTGGTATTTACAGCAAGGACTTGCTAGGTCCAGTGCTGATGCAAAGACAAAAGAGGGCGCACTAAGTTTAGCACCCCTGAACATTGACCGAATGGTCCAGGCCTACCTGGATGACCCAACAGAGGTCTTCATTGATCAAAACCCATTGCGGTATTGGTATGGCAAAAGGGGCCAATGGCCAGTGCTCAGCAGGCTGGCGATCAACTATCTGGCTTGCCCTATCGCAAGTGTCTCTTCTGAACGTGTTTTCAGTGCTGCTGGTTCCATTGTAACAGTGAAAAGGACCAGTCTCTCACCCATAAACGTGGAGAGGTTAACCATGATCAAAATGAATCAGCAATTTATACCACCTAATTATACAATACATGAATCACCGCAGGAAGATGAGGACAGCGGCTCAGGTGATGGAAGTAGCGTGTTGGATGCTGATTACCTACTTCTGGTTGAACCTCCAGAGTTTGAGGACGAGCTATACTTCCCTGACGGTGACAACTAGGCTTCCAGTTCTTACTGTGGTTCTCCCTTATTTACTTCTATTTCTGTGTCTGTCTTTCTGTTTGGAAACTTCAAATCACAACAAATCCATCACCACCGTCTTCTTATTTTATTGCCTTATGAGTTTCAGCTCTCTGCATTTCAGTCCACTCCTCCGAGTCCTGCTCCTCCATCCTCCTGAATCGACCTAAATGTATTGCCCTCAAGCCAGATGATTATTGGATGTAGCATAATCGAAGAAAACCAAATCTTGCCTCGTTGAGTCTCGCCAAAAGAAGTGGAACATGATGATGACTACTATAGCTATCACCCTTTCAGAGCCGATACAGACTGCCCATTAACTGAAGATGAGAAGGAACAGGTAATGAATGATGACATGCATTGGACGCTGACTGAGTGATTTGTGTTGTTGTTGTTTGTACTGTAGTGCATGAAGGTAATTCATTGTGTACTATTATCTAATCTACACACTAAAAGTAACCCAATGCAATGTTTCTTCCCAATATGGTTTTTCAATAACAATTTTCTACTTCTACTGCAGGCCGATCCATTGCATTTTGAATATGGAAAGGGGACTCAATCTGTACACTACTGCACACTGAGTTGGACAACACACCATGATGATGATGACCACAGTGACATTATCTCTTCGCACTCCAGTCACTCAGTACGATCCGAGATGATTGATGGAATAACTCAGTGCGTTTAATGAGTGCATTACAACAAGGTAACCAAGTCAACAACAACCACTGCAGACCTACATGTCTGTGTAGTGGTGGAGTCGAGTGTGGTGGTATGGTATGACTGACAGCGGGGCATTGATTTAGTCACTTAGTTTGTAAAATGCTATGTTGCTGTATATCTGCCTTGTCTGCCTCTGTCCAAAAAGGTACGCTAAATGGAGGATGTGTCACGGGTGCCGTGGGCCTGCTCAGTCCTGTTGTTGTTGGAGGTTAATGTTGGAAACAGACTAAGTTAGACATGATGTATCCAAATCCATGCCGCCTCTGAAAGTGTTCTTGTTGCACTCCACCGTAACTTTGGCATTTTTTTATACTTGATTTTTCAATATCCCTTTGGTTTTCCCATCTGCAATTACAGGCCGGCCCTTACCCTGTGCTAGACTGGGAAAAACAACTTTCACTTACCTTACCAATGAATCTACATGTGCCAGGCAGGCAGTGGCGTCACGCAAGATTGATGGCCGGAGCGTCCATGGGATGGAGGAGCAAGACGAATGCCGAGATGCAACTCCCCATTTTGACCAGGATAACATACAGTGACAGTATCAACTTTCATCATCTTTTACATTTCGATTCTTTTTTGTCTTCAATCATTACTACTGTGTGTAGTTGTTTTTATGTTTGCTCTCTGCTTATATAATTCAATTCATCCCTACAGCATTTTTGGACTTTTCTTTGCTATCTTTAAGCCCGGGCGGGTACAAAAGAACAGAAACTGTATGTAATTCGGGTCTCTCTGAGGGCAGACAGGCAAGGCAAATAGCATAATATACTGCTGCCCTGTACTGTCTAATTGTCTAGTAGTAGTAGTTAGTAATATCATTAACCATCAAGTTATCATCATGCATGCATTTCCTTTTTCTCCCTTAACTGATTTATGGATATGGTTCTCTGCCAATATTGTGTTTTGTTGTTGTCCATGCGTACTGTTTTTCTTTCTCAAACCTTTCCCAAAACACCCCCTTCCCAACCATTCTTCAAACCCTAATCCTCTTCCCCCGGGCTGTGTGGCTTATTGAGGTGTGACTAAATTAAATGTACACCAATAATTTATCACACGCTTGCTGGGGCGGATGTGGCTAAAGCAACATAAATGCATTTTCAAGGCAGGGCGCAGATCTTCTTCTGCTTGCCCACCCTCCTATGAGCAGTATATTTGGGTTTTTGTACCAAAGGAACCGAATCCATCAGCATTAAATGCCATCATAGATTGGATTTGTCATCATCCGAAACAGCACTAACGGTTACGCTTGTGTCGAGTCACGGACCACGGTGTACTGTAGGCCTAGTCGAGTGACTCGACACAGCTAGAGTTTGTACCTCTATGTACTAGGCTATCCCCGCAACCATTATGTTTCCTTGTATTTTGGCATATTATTGTTTGGCAGTAAGTTCCGTACTGTACTTTGTTCTACTACTCCTCCCACAGTCTCTCTCAGGCGACTGACTGTCTCATTTTCTTTTATTTGCAAGTGCTACTGCCAGGGTCTACTACTACTACACCACACCCATGGCATGTTGGGAAAGAAAACCATCACCACCATGCAGCCATCGCCGTGCCCAAGTTAAACATCAAGCACAGGTAAGAGAAGAGGTTTGGCTGAGGCATAATTAATAACTGATTTTTTTCATTAATTCTATTTCACACACCCCTTTGAGTCCAGTTGCAGAATGCATAGATTATCAGGGAGACTGACAGTACTAGTAGGACAAGTCCCTCAGTGACGGGTACCGCATCTGTCTGTTTGTGTCTTAGTAACTCAGCCAATTATTAAAATCAAACACTGGCTGTGGCACTGCACCAGCAAGGAAACCGTGTGACGTAAAACAGTAACCCCACCCACAAAACATTAACCACATCGTATATTAAGTCTAAATATGTAATTTAATACCCTAACAAAAATAAACTATGTAAAAAATCCCACAACACCTGACCCACCCCCTCCCTAACCCCAACCAATGTTCATGTCCCGCAACGAAAAAGTCCAACAAATGTCCAAGTCCAAAACCCAACGCCCGATTCCCACCCACCCAAATAAGAAATAAAAAGGGGCAATAAATTAACGGGGTCTCAGCGGGCTCGCCTCTCCAGGACACGGATGCGCTCCTCCAGCCGGGCCACGCGGCGCTTCAGCGCGCGGCAGTTGCATCCACAGTGGGGGTGGGCAGCAGTGCTTCTTCCTGTGTGGCGGAGGGTGGCTGACAGGCGGTGACGCCGTAAGACTGGGGTGGGGTGTCTGGGGCCCGGGGCATTGGAGGAGGCTGCAGCTGCTGCCGCCTCCTCCTCCTCCTCCTCTAGAACAACGAGGCGCCGGTATTCGGCCTGTATGGCCTCCAGCTTACGGCGCCGGGCCTTGGCTGCCAACTCCTTCCGGTTGACTTTAGGAGTAGCTATATCAAGAAGAAAAAACAAGACTATTGTAAAATATACTCTTAGCAAAGCAGTCAGACAAATACATTCTACACATAGTGGCACAGTAGCACTAGCAAGCACAGTACGTAACATTTGTGGTATGTATCTATCCTCCCACTACCTCAGCCTCGAACATTTGGGAGAGTTTCAGGCATTCCGCCACCCATGCATCTGATTCATATCACACACCTATGCATGCATGCCACGTATCCTTCTCTGCCAGTCATAAACATAAAATCTCGCCCGTCCTGCCTCCTTCCACCCTTCTTTCCCTTTTAGTTCAACTCATCCATCAAGGTCATCTGATCAGACTTTTATTCGTCTCCATAAAAATTTCACAGCTGAGTTGAAGTCCGATAGAGGCCATTGGTTACTCTCAGACTCCTGTCGCTAATGCTATTGCTAATGCTGCTAAGTAAAGGGTGTCTTCTTCAAACGGCGTTCACAACTACTTCTTACTTAAGTCTCAACAGTACAGTATACATTACACCCTTGCAGCGAGTGTAATGTCAATAAGTAAGGATTAGGAATATAACTTACCACCGCCCGCCACTGGTGCTGGCTCACCCCCTGCAGCTACTCCAACTGCCGCATCGCCTGCACCCTCAGCGGCCGCGTCACCTTCACCGCTGGCCCCGGTACTGGTGGTCGGTAGTACGCCTAGAAAAACATTACACATTTTTCAGATGCCATATACACCTCCCCTATTTTTCAATAGCATGAATGAAAAAAAAGTTAATAGATATACAACATACATCACTAGTATAAATCAGGTAGTAGACTAGACACTAGTAGTGTTATATGGTCCCTAGGGTCATTTTAGTCTTTGCTAAGTTACCCCGAGCCATGCAACCATTTTAGCTCTGTCTTTTATTTTTGCGCAAGTTACCTCGCAGCTTGTTGTGAAATACGCCTTTGAGGCCACATGAGCTCATACTGCTACTGTCTGAGCACTGCGTACAAGGTCGAGAAACAAGCGACTTTGTTATGGAGTTATGGTGTTAGTCCATATTGCTTATCCATAAAAAATAAATTACAGTTTTTGGCACGACTGAGAAATGCTTGCACTATACTAACGCGCACCATTTTTCTCATTACAGACGGAAGATTCACTTATAAGAAGAACCAGAGCTTTGCAGAGCTTATGATGTCACCACTACTAGGTTATTCTAAGGTGAGGGCTCCCCAGAATTCTCACATCTCCATTTAGAATTTTATATAAACTCGATTCCTACCAAGGGGAGGGTGGTTCGCCCACCACTGTTCAGTTATCATGATCTCGCCTTTTGGCTTCTATGGACTTTTAGTTGTAAGTAACTTGTAAGTCTAACTGTAACAATGTTTATTGTTTTAATCTTATACATTTTGCTGTTGCTGCTGCATTATACAACATACAGAGCTTGTCAGTTGGAAATAAAAAGAAACCTTTTGAACTTACATAGACTCGGTGGTATTTGGTGTGGACTTACACAAGAGTGAGCAAAGGGTGTGCATTGCTTCCGCGACACAGGTTGGGAGTGTTATGTTGTCTGGGTTGTCTACTCATTGGGTATTTTGGGGGTGGGGGCCTTTCGGAGTAATGAGACACTATAACAAGTCGGTCAGGGGATTGTGGTGGCTTCCGATTGAGGTGTGAGGAAGGTCCAACCTCCCATCACCAACGACCTATTTTCTTGTGCAAAGTTCAGTATGTGCAGAATCCCTACAACAGTAGTAGTATGTCCTATCCTATCTAAACTTCTAAAATTTGGTTGGGCATTTTCTTGGTGGGAATTGTCAAAAAGCCTCAAGAATAAGAAGACTAGAAGTAGTAGAAGAGGACAACTCGAAACTCAATGGCTATAGCTATTGGTGAATGAGTTTAATTTAAAATTTTTGAAATAAAGAGTGGGCAACTGGGCAAGCTTGGCTACAGACAGACTAATAGTAGTAGTACAGAGAGTCATAGATGCAGTTAGAGGCAGGGATAACAATAATTTAGAAACAGATAGTATAGAGCAAAGAAGATTTTGTAAAAATGCGAATCAGGATACCGAAATAATAGTTCGGAAAAAATAAGGTGCAGGAAAAGTTTAGGAAATATAATTATTAATATTAACTAACCCTGGGCATAATACTTTGCTACGCTCACGAAGCATGCAAAGTTTGTGCTACTACGCACTACGCAAATTGCACGTAGCAGAGTGAATAACTGTACTAATAAACTTAGCGTAGCAGGAGTATAATAAACTCCTTCAAATGCTTTGATAAAGCAATTTTTATGCTAAAAAGCATATAACCAATTCACAAAAATGAATGTTGACAATAAAATATCAAGCAATGAGAGAGGTGATGATTTTGGAGTCCCCTAACCTAGGGGAGGACCAAGCAGATGCCTTGAACACAAAAAGCATATCATGTGAACGATTCAATGGTGGTCCCTTCCTCCTAGGACCACTCCAAGCACAGTTATGGGCAAAAATACAATCCCAACCAAAGGCCCTGCAAAGCATTATGGGACGAGATTAGCAGTGGGCAGTGAATATTATAGTGTCCAATATCAAAATAATTCTACAAAGAGCTGCAGTTCAACTAGTCGTCACTGGGTGTCGTCCCTCAAGAGTGAAATGCAAAAGTATTGAAAACCTTTCATGAAGCTTTTGCATTTGACTCGTGAGGGACGACACCCAGTGACGACTAGTTGAACTGCAGCTCTTTGTAGAATTATTTTGATATTGAACACTATAATATTCACTGCCCACTGCTAATCTCGTCCCATAATGCTTTGCAGGGCCTTTGGTTGGGATTGTATTTTTGCCCATAACTGTGCTTGGGGTGGTCCTAAGAGGATGGGACCACCACCTAATCATTCAATAAGATGTGCTTTTTGTTTTCAAGACATCTGCTTGGTTCTCTCCTAAGTTAGCGAGGATACCAAAATCATCACCTCTCTCACTGCTTTTTGTTTTCACTTTAGTGAAATGACTATATGCAATTTTAGCATATAAAGACAGAGATATTTATTTTATCTTAACTTGCACTGTACAAGTTTGCTTTTGGTAATTATTGTACAGTGCAGTGAGTCAAGCACACAGCTAGCACTACGCCCAGGCTTAATAATAATAACAAACTCCTTCAAATGCTTTGATAAAGCAATTTTTTATGCTAAAAAGCATATAACCAATTCACAAAAATGAATTTTGACATATCAAGCAATGAGAGAGGTGATGATTTTGGAGTCCCCCTAACCTAGGGGAGGACTAAGCAGATGCCTTGAACACAAAAAGCATATCATGTGAACGATTCAATGGTGGTCCCTTCCTCCTAGGACCACCCCAAGCACAGTTATGGGCAAAAATACAATCCCAACCAAAGGCCCTGCAAAGCATTATGGGACGAGATTAGCAGTGGGCAGTGAATATTATAGTGTCCAATATCAAAATAATTCTACAAGAGTTGCAGTTCAACTAGTCGTCACTGGGTGTCGTCCTCACGAGTCAAATGCAAAAGCTTCATGAAAGGTTTTCAATACTTTTGCATTTCACTCTTGAGGGACGACACCCAGTGACGACTAGTTGAACTGCAGCTCTTTGTAGAATTATTTTGATATTGGACACTATAATATTCACTGCCCACTGCTAATCTCGTCCCATAATGCTTTGCAGAGCCTTTGGTTGGATTGTATTTTTGCCCATAACTGTGCTTGAGGTGGTCCTAGGAGGAATCGTTCAATAAGATGTGCTTTTTGTTTTCAAGACATCTGCTTGGTTGTTGGTTCTCTCCCTAAGTTAGTGAGGATACCAAAATCATCACCTCTCTCACTGCTTGTTAACTTTTTGTTTTCACTTTAGTGAAATGACTATATGCATTTTTAGCATATAAAGACAGAGATATTTATTTTATCTTAACTTGCACTGTACAAGTTTGCTTTTGGTAATTATTGTACAGTGCAGTCAAGCACACAGCTACGCACTACGCAATTTGCATAGCTACGTGTAGTTGAAGCTGTACTTCACGTAGCTACGTGAAGTGCTACTACGCAAACTACGCCCGGGCTTAATATTAACCACTGGTGGACTTACTGGGGCCAGCAGCAGAGCCCTCCATAGAGGAGCGGTCCTGTCCCTGGGAGGCATCGTCCAGATCTTGTGGGCCCACCGCCTGCGACCCCGTCTTCTTGTCCCTGGGTGCTGCTGATCATGTAAGATTCCATAAAGAAAGAGACAAAAATTAAAGTTTGGTGTGAAATACATAAAAAATTTGAAAATAGGCACCAAAAACATTTTTGGTTACAAAAATTGCTATAAAATTGACCTATCTGATCGACTGGTAGTATTGTGAGATTCACGGACCGTCTAGCAAGCCTAACTACCACCTGACCTAGCCCACCAATTCCAATCCAGACGGGCCAATTGTTCAGTAAGTCTGCATTTCCATTTATTTTAGTCCTCAAAAATGCATAGATGGAGGACACATGCATACATTTTTGCATACACCAAATTGTTGGCTGGTTGCTGCTAATGTTCTGCTAGTGATGATATAAGCCTATTAACACTCAGTAAACAAACTACAAAAGGTTCTGCTAAGGACTGGGGTAAGCATCACTCAGCAGCCCGTGACGTGACAGAGGATGCGTCACGCACACAACTTAGAAATTACCAACTAATAAGTAACTAAACCTAGCAATCCACCACTATCCCTTCTTAGTGGCACGAGGACAAAGGAAGGACTACTCTCTCTAGCATTACATCACTTAAGTTCTCTAAAGTAAACTCTTACATAATCATCAGGCCAAGCGAGCGCAAAGTTGCAAACAAGTAAGATTAGTAGCGTCGAGCGCCTGTGTCATAACAATCACCGATTTTTAAACGTCATTTACCTGCAATGTAAGCAGCAGCATTCTTGCTGGTCGGAGAAAAAAATTATTCGCAATATATAACACAGAGCAGAAGAACACAAAGTAGTAATATTAAATAGCTACTCACCAAGCCCCGGGACCTCCACTCCTAGCAGGTCCAGCAGGTCCTGCTCCCGGTCCAGAATATCGGACCACCGGTGCGTCAACTGATTCTGGGTGCGCCGGACACCAGAGCAGCGAAACACTGCCCGACGCACCTTGCCCCACCGCTGACGACGCTCCCGGAGCCCGTACCCGGACCCAGGCCTGCCGCCTGCTGCCAGGGTTAAGGGGAGGTGGCGCTGAACGAAAAAAACCAGTGCGGCCACCTCCGCCTCATTAAATAAGGCCCGTGCCTGCACCCCTCTTTGGCGCCGTCTTCCGCAAGGAAGGCGGTCGCGGCTCTGGCTCCGACTTCGAGCCCTGTGTCCCTTTGCCATGGTTCTGGGTAGGCGGGGGAAAAGAAAAGGTAGGAATTAAATAAAGTAAGTAAAAGAAATGAAAAAGCAGGTAATAGAAAATGTGTGAAAAAGTAGTTAAAAACACACAAAAAGTAGAGGAAAACTCAAAATATAGAATCAGGAAAATAGAGAGATAGATAATAAACAAAAAAGACCCAAAATAAGTTTACAGAAACAAAGGATTGAAAAGATAGAGGGAGGATTGAAAAGCAGGCCCAGAACCATAGAAATAGAGTGAAAAACAAGATGGCCGCGCCCATTGCGACCGCATGGGAAAGTTCGCGCGATATTTCCCCCGAGCACGCAAAAAGCGTCGCGAACACGTAATACGCGTTCCCGAACAGGAAACCCTTATCGCGAACGGGCGGGAGCATGCACACGCGACCCGGAACAGGAAATACCATCGCGAGCGGGCGGGACAAGTGAAAACAAGATGGCCGCGCCCATAAGCGACCGCATGGGCAAGTTAGCGATATATTTCCCCGCGAGCACGCAAAAACACATCGCGAACGGACGGCACAAGCAATTCCGCGATTTCGCGGAAGTTCCGCGAGCTCGCGGAATTTGTTAGCAATTTCGCGAGGATTTGCGTAACGCGACTACGCAAATTCCGCCCACCCCTGGAAAAAACCCCTTTATTATTTGAAATACCCTGACAGAGTTAAATCCCCATTTGCTGTGTCAAACAGTTTCTTTTCAGTTAGTCAGTTTAAACACAGCTGTTGGAAAGCTTTTTCTCTGGTGCTGAAAGAAAGCATGTCACAGTTTATTTAAAAACTGAGGCATCTCAATGCAGTCAAATCTATCTTTCTATAATGTGTATTTAGTTCAGCAACGACTAAATTCACTCAGATGATGTGAATGCCTTTTAATGTCTAATACAATGTATCTAAGGAAAATGCTGTAACGTGTTGTATTTTAGTCTATTGATTACAAAACACACAATTTCGTTTTTCTTCCTCTGTATGAGGCCTATTTTAATCCTATTGAATACGAATTCTAATTTTATCTTTAGCATTGTGGCAATTTGCACACATGTATAGTGTCTTACTCTGTCAATTTAATAGTAACATGCAGCTGTTTAGCATATGTTATATAATTCATTTCTGGATTTTTATTTAATATATAAGTAACTAAATGACAGTTTGCATAACAGAATGATGACAGCAAAAAAACATAAACAAACTCATTGAGCTTATTCCAGACATTTACAAAAGGGGGTCATACACTCAGAGCACACAATACAGCGCGCTTAAAGCTAGCCATTCTTACACAAAGAGCGCAATCGCTATTTACTCACACAAGTATCACCAATGTCAAACCACAAACCCACATAGACATTTAAACACACATTTAACCCACAAATCAACACTTAGGACTTTAAGACAGCTTACAAACTTTACGCAAAAACCAAACTATTTGTAAATACTAATTGTAAGTCATATTTACAAGAAGAGCTCTCAAAAGTAGCCCAAAAGACTGTTCCATGTTCAAGAAGCCAAAATACACCAAATTCGCCAGTTTTGGCTGGTAGAACACTCAAAAAGCGCTCTGCATATCACCACTTATGAATGTTACTAAGTGCGCAGATCCGGATCCGTTTTATGTACATATTTAAGTCCATGGGGTACTTAGTCACCAAGGAAGAAATATCTTTTTACTATACCTTAAACCTATTTAGGTATCCCCTCTGAGGGAGTCAACTAAGTACTTACTAAATCCCTATTGGTACCTCCAAAACAGCAACACTTTCTGTGAAGTGTACTGGAAACAGGCATGCCAAAAATAGTGCAGAATATGCAGTATTATAATCAAAGTAGCGCTTAAGGTACTCCTCGTACGTTGCGCTGTTCAAACAATTTCAAATAGAGAAAAATCTCCTCATTACCTGCCTATATGTATTGCAATGCATATATAATTACAAAACAAATTCCAAAATTGGCCAATCATACAAACAAAGCCACAGTAAGTGTTACTAAAACTACCTTACCAATCAAAGGCATCAAACCAACAGCAAGTGCCGCAAAACGGCTCTTACCAATCAAATGGTGTCCAGGTTCCAACTGCCAAGTTCTCAAATCGACCAAATGGTCACTGCACGGCAAATCAACAGAAGAGATCTCAGTCAAGGACCGGCGCCGCCGGGATGGTCAGATCAGAAAGAAAGGAAAACGCCATGGGTGCCAAGACTCAGGTCTCCTCAGGCAGCGATCGCGTCCAAAAGCGAGATTCCAATCCTTCGTCGCGACCAGTCCTTCGGGCATCCGAGTCTTTTGATGAGTCCCACGTTGGAAGCGCCAATTTGTAGTAGTTAGCCTCAGCAAGGCCTACCAGTGCTTAGGAGTTCTCCCTTCTCTGCACAGAGTCCTCAGACCCTTATGAAGAAGTTGGCACAGAAACTGGAATAGGAAAAACAGAGTTTATTAAACCTTATAAGGTGGAGCTAACATTCACACATCACCCTTCAGTAATGCATGAAGTAGCACACTGAATGGAAGGATCCTGGTCCTTTTATACCCACACAGGGGCTCAAATGAAGGCAGTACAAACACAAATGCTGGTTGTAGGTACATATAAGGTCATACAGAGAATGCACAGTCGACAAGTGGGTGGAGCTAACAGTTTCTACTTTTAGTAGACACATCCTGACATTTATAAACTTGAAACAGCTGCAAGCTCAACTGAGCATGTGCAAAGCAAGAAAAACTAAATTTAACTTGTCTCTAGGCAGATTTCAAGAGCAGTTGACAGGAAGGTAGGACAGAGCACATGGTGAGCACATGATAGCACATGGCAGCCAAAATGGCTGCCAGAAATACAAAATGGATTCCACAAAGCGGACAGTTTAGCCTCTGAATACAGGCTGTCTTCAGCCAATGCTTAACTTAAGTGCTGCCAAATTACAACACCCACCCAGCCAGATATCCCACCATGGAACGTGCTTCTATTGCAGGGAGTGCAAGTTGTCTTTCAGGATGTCAGTCAGTGGTGTCCTGCTGTTGGTTGGTGCACAGTTCCCAGCAGGACCTTGTGCTCCCCACAGCAGTAGCCAGTGTCAGCCATCTTGTCAGTTGTTTTCCACTCCCTGTGATGTGGGCATGGTTCATGGTGGTGTTGATGTGCGCATTGTGAGGGTGAGCAATATCTGTGACTACCACTCCCATCATGCTATTGCCTCCACCCCCCTTCCCAGCATGCCCATACTTCCTTCCTTTTGAGTGTACTTCACTGTGTGTATGTGTGACAGCAATGGCAAAATGGCTGACAGTGGTGTCCTGCTGTTGGTGGTGCCCAGTTCCCAGCAGGGCCTTGTGCTCCCCACAGCAGTGGCCAGTGTCAGCCATCTTGTCAGTTGTTTTCCACTCCCTGTGATGTGGGCATGGTTCATGGTGGTGTTGATGTGCGCATTGTGAGGGTGGGCAATATCTGTGACTACGACTCCCATGATGCTATTGGCTACACTGACTTGCCCAGCATACACAGAATTCCTTCCTTTCAGTGAGCTTCCCTGTGAGGTGGTGTTCTAGTGGTGGCTACATATCTGACTGTGTTTGTTGGTTAGATTTGTGGCACTGCCTAGCTCTATTTGTTGTTGGGTTTGGACATGTGATGACACAGTTACATATCACTATGAGATGGCATGTATTGTGTTTATCTGACTGACATACACATTTTGGGATGATTCTGTTTTGGTTGCTGTGGATTTGCTAAGGGTGCATGGTTTGACTCTCCCTTGACAGTGATGTGTGTGTATTGTCGCACAATATTGTGTACATTTGTTGTGTACTCACCAGGCTCTGGGATGTTTTCTAGTCCATATACGCTCACTGGTGGTAGGATGGCCTGCACCTTCTCCTCCCAGGGCCTGAGGTATACTGGTTTGGCAGGAGGGCCACTGCCGGTGTGTTGGCTCAAGAGGTAGTCCTTCTTCATCAGCTCCCTGACCCTCCTGCGCACGTCATACCACCTGTTCTGGATGTCTCCTTTGTGCGCAAACATGGTGATTGTGCATTGACCCTGTCAACAATCCTCTCCCACATCTTGGTTTTCTGCGCCATGGGTGTCTGTTGGACCAGTGTACCAAACAGCTGTGGCTCTACCCTGAGGATCTCATCTACCAGGACTTCCAATTCACTATCTAGGAACTTATGATTCTTCTTTGGGGGCATGGTGATGGTGAGTGATGTGTGTGTTGGTGTGCAAGTGAGGGTGTGTAAGTGTGTGTTTTGCTGGGTGTATGTGAGGGTGCTATTTGTTGAGGTGCTGCTGGTGTGTGGCTTGTGTGATGGATGAGCTGTGAGTGTGTGTGTGGTTGCTGTCTGTTGGTGTTGAGTGCTGGCAGGTAATTTGAATTTGCAAAGGATCATGGTAGGGATTTGTGTCCTTTATATGGGTGGAGTTGTGGGTATGTCTTTGTTCCCTGTTTCCCCACCCAGTATTTATTTGCTTTGTAATTGCTTGTTTGGCCTTTTTTGTGTGTTTTTTCCTTAGTTCTTTTTGTGCATGTAGGAGACGTTCTTCTGACCGAGTCGGACCCTGCAGTTGTCTCGTGCGAGCCTCTCAGATTCGTTCACGCTGTGTTTGTGCTGTTTTCTGTGCTGCGTACGCGTCGGTCGCGGTGTTTTGGGTTGCTTCGGCTCGCAGTTTTGTATGCGTGTCGGTCGTACGGCTTGGGCCATTTTCCACGCGTTGCATCGTACTTGGCGGGTAGGAGTTCGCGGGTACGTTTCGTTCGGGATTCTTCCTGGTGCGTGTCGGTCGGTTCGATTCGCGTGGTTTTCCGGCCGGATGGCTGTTTTCTGCGCGGTTCGGTCGTTCGGCTTGTGTTCCGTACGCGTCGGTCGGGTTTTGCACGCTTCTCATTGTACTTTGCGGGTCGGGCTGCACCGGTACGTGTCGGTCGGAATTAATTCCGGCTCCGAGTCGGTCGGTACGTTTTCCGGCCCGAATCGGAATCGGCCCCTTAGTGTATACCCTATGAATATATCTATTGTCTAGTGTAGTATGTATATCTAATTATGCATGTACCTGGATAGTTTCCTTCTTCAGTGTTCTCTAATAGCTGAGGTAAGTGTAGAACATAGATGAGTATGGAACATTGAAAAAACCTGGATAAAGAAAATAAATGCAAGAAACATATGTAATGAACAATCGTAATCTGTTTATGTGTCTGGAATGAAATAATTGTAGAAATGGAACCCACCAAATGTTTTTATAAGAACTGCTCCATATATTTCTTGGTTGACTACATAACTTAAATTCCCTTGACTGCAGGTAATTCATTCTTATCGGTAATTCATCCTTTCCTTATTTTCAGGAATCAAGAATGAA
The DNA here is from genome assembly GCA_963921515.1 of Calotriton arnoldi. NCBI lineage: Eukaryota > Metazoa > Chordata > Amphibia > Caudata > Salamandridae > Calotriton > Calotriton arnoldi. The sequence goes on from CAWUFW010006646.1 coordinate 1,043,276, forward strand.
CTAAGAAGTTAAGAAAAAATCCAATCTTCATCAACTTGGAGCCCAATTCAGATAAGTAACAACAGTAACATTAAATATTATAATGGAGGACTGTATTCTGACTTAATCCTTATGGCAGTTGACAGCTTTTCTTTCTTATGTTTTCTTTAGGAGGTGGTGGACGAGAACCTGAAGCCTACCGCAAGGAGGAGGCATCGAACAGGAGCCGGTAAATTGCAGGAAACGAGGGATTCAATAGGCTGAACGCCGCGAGGACGCCACGATGAGGGCACAAAGAAGCAATGTCGTTCAGGATCCGAGAAATGGCAGGAAGATGCTGTGAGGACGCCACAATGGAGGAGACCCAGACGGGAGACGCTGCGTGGACGCCGCGATGGAGGAGAACCAGACGGGAGGGAGCAATGTGACCCGGAAGCCAGGTGAGTAATCCTAGAAGCATAGTCTGAAATCCAGAAACTAGAACGTGAAGCGATCTAGCCCGAGAGCGGCTTGCTTAAAAGCACTGCGGCCGGCTATCACGCATGTGCGGGGCACGAGTCGGCCATCGCTGTAGTTCGATAGCCGCTCGCGCCCTGCAGTCCTGACAATTCTTTCTTGCAAAATTATGTCTGTGGGCAGGCCTAGTGCATGCAGGCTGAAGCGCTGGGACGGGAGCCTGGTGAGCGGCTGGGCAGCAAAACTTTGTTTGGGGCAGGAGGAGCACAGAGGTTATGACCTGGGTCCAGCAGGACTGGCACAGGGACTTTACTTCGAGGAGGTGCAGTGGGACCTAATAGCCACCAAGTAGATAGACTTTGTCTTTTGTGGGTAGGTCGGACACAAAGACTGGGCAAGTGATACTTTGCAGGGGATAGCAGTGTGAGCAGGCAGCTGAACATTGCTTTGGGGATTGGGTTGTTCAGAAGTGGTTTGCCTTGGTGGTGAAGTGGCTGAATATGATCCTTTTTTAAACCTTTGTAATCCTCATCAACTTTCACAAAATACCAAAGTTACCCGAGTTCCTCCTTCGGAATTTTGCTCACTCCTAAAAATTATTTTGGACTATGAAATGCAATTAACTTCTCACGCTTTACTCTTTGGCTACAGAAGGCTTGTGTTGTGCAGATCGAAATATCTGTCAACAACTATACCTCCAAACATTTAGTCATTGGATTACTATAAAATATACACTTTGCACATTGAAATAGTAAAATGTCTCTGGTAACTCCAGATCACTTGTTGAAAAGACACCTGTTTGATAAAAAAGATTCTGCATGTTTGGCTTGTGAAGTCTAAGTTTTGGGGTCTGGTTTCGAAACTTATTACATTGGACATTGATCGAAAACTAGTTTTGTGGAGATGGTAGAGAACTTTCTTTTAGAACCCCTTGCATTTATTTATCATTAAGATCCCTGTGAATAGGGTTTCTTTTTGGACTAGCCATAGAGAGCTTTACCTTTGTGAAAAGCATCATATCAACAATTCTTCATAAAAGTACAAGAGGGACAGAAAGAGAGAGGGGCTTGTGTCAGCACCCACAGCCAATGATTTTCAAGTGTTTTTCATGATCTATCATTGCTTGGATCGGCTGTCAAACTAGACCATGGCATTTCATGGATGGTTACATTGTCCTCTGTGTGCTTCTGCTGGCTTTTGGTGATGGACTTGAGTAATCATTTTGTTAGACGAGAACTGCCTGTTCTTTTTGATGTACCTACATTGCTGACACATGGGCATTTTAATTGCTGTATTATACCTTTTTTTTCCACAAAGTTCTTGCTATTTGAATTACTTCATCTGTTATAAAAACATTGTGCTATTCCCTTATTAGCCTTACCTGGTGTTTGTTTTACTTTGGTGTCATGACATCGTGTTTATTTGATTTTCAGCTGTTTTAGCAGAGGCCGCCCCCAAAGGGGGCCTCACCGGCCGGCGCCATAATGACTGCTGAGCACCCGGAAAAAGTCGGTTTGGGCTGCCTCAGCGCACCCAACAACAAGGGGGGAGTCTCCCACTCCCCTCCCCCGGTCAAGAAGGCGTGCCAGAGGTGGCGCGAAAAGACCTGGCCAAGAGGTGGTCAAGTGAAGTGTTGAACCCCCCCTATGGGGGGGACGCCGCCAAATGCCAGGAGGGGAAAATGGGGATTATAAATGCACTGCTGCTGCAGCACAGGTACTTTTGGAAGCTGTGGGGCAGTGCGCAGATCAACTTTCAAGAGCAGCTTTCCGAGGAATCTGAGCGGCTTAGCCTGCTGCACTACTCACTGTGCTGCCCCATTGGTGTTGCCAGGAAGCGATCACCGCAGTCGGGCAAATAGAGCCACCCAGGGGACATGAGGAGCCCAGCAGCGCCATGGACCAAAAAATCACGTGACCACGAGCCAGATGATGACCCTCTGCCCACTAAACGGTAGGTGCGTGATAGTCAAGTGGATTAGCAGAGCGCACTGTGGCTTCGAGCCTAGAGTGGCTTGAGTGAGCAGAGCCCCTCCCCGTGGTTGAGGGGGAGAAGATGGCGTAGCGCTGAGGCTGCCGACCTGGTAGCCGGAGGCAGGCTCCAATGCCTACCAGAGTTAAGAAACTGCTGCTCCCGTGGAGTGCTTTGGGTGGACGCACAATATAGCACTGTAGAATAGGGCTTTGGGGGGGGCGGCTGACCACCGGGAGGCCTGACACCCCCGGGGTATTTTGGGCCATTGGTGCAGCCCAGAGCCCAATTGGGCTGGTTGGGCTACAGTTGGGCTGGCCCTATAAGACCGGCCATCTTAGGTCACCAGACACCATTTTCGGTGGGTGACACGACAGCCGGTCTGTAGGGATAGGGTTGAAGATTTTGTGGTATTACGACGAGGTTAGCTTAGTAGGTGGTTGTGGGTCCCCGCGTTTTGTCCCGCGTTATACTACAGTCAGCGTGGGCAGGCTCCGGTGGACGCGTGCCGGCGGATTTGCGATGGCGGCTCCGGGAGACGACCCCAGGGTGGCGGAGGCCATGCGCCTGCTCGCGGAGGTGGGCCGCATGGATTTGCTGCAGCCCGCAGTTGAGGTGAGGCCTTCTTGGCGGGCGTCAGGCGGGGTCGCGGCGGCGGTGTTAGCATGCTCGCCGCCGCAAACCTCAGGATGGTGCTGCGGGGGGCGGGCACGGCGACACTGCGAAGGCGGCACCGCATGGGAAGGCAGCGTGGGGGGGCGGGGCGGGCACCCAAGCCCGCCCTTGAGTTTGTGCCTGTGGCTGGAGGGGCCACAGTGGGAGGGAAGCGAGCACGGAAGCAGCCGGGGGGGAGGCATTACCCCTTAAGCTGGCGGAGCCCGGCCTGGAGTGTGGGCCCGGGGCGGGTAGGGCCCCATTGGGAGGGAAGCACGCCCGGAAGCTCCCGGGGGGGAGGCATTACCCCTTAATACGGCGGAGGGTTGCCGGGCGGGCAGGGAGGTGGGGCTAGGCATGGGGCAGCCAGGTGAAGGGGGGGGCAGGAGGGGCCTCCAAGTGCGGTGATGGGGGTCTTTCAGGCCCCGTTTCAGGTACACCAGATGGAGGAGCCCGGGGAGGGGGCAGGGAGGGTGGAGGGCTCTGCCGGGCCCCCACCTATGTCGGTACGCGGGGAGGGGGATAGGAGGAGGGAGGGGCAGGCAGGCCCCATCATACGGACGGACCAGGGGGGGACACAGTGGGGACCTATGCCGTCCCTGGAGCTGGGAGGGTGGTTAGAGAGGGCCCCCGAGGGGCTCAGACAGCAATGGTCGGTGAACTGGGGTTGGGCACGGGGGGTGTCCCGGCGACAGGGGGGGTGCTGGGGGAGGTGTGAGCGGGGTACCCACAGCACAGGACAGAGGGTTGGGGATGAGGCCCATTGACGTGTTGGAGTGGAGTGATGGGGAGAGCGGGGGATGCCGAGGAGGGGCTCAGGGTTGGTAACGGGGCAGCTCACACCAGGGTAGGGGACAGAGGGGCACCCCGGCACGACGGGGGGCCATGCTACAGGGTTCTCCGGGTGGCTGGTGGGGGAGGGGAATTGGCAGTGGGGTCCAGGGCGGCAGGGACAGAGGGGGGTACTAACCCCGGCTTGTCGGACCTCGCCTTTCCTTTCCAGGGGCAGCAGGTGGGAGACTCGGGTCAGTTGCATGCGGCTCCGCCCCGCCGAGAGGATGGGCAGGCAGTGCCCTGTGCGGGCAGCCGGACCCCTGCATGGGACGTGCAGGAAGCAGCACAATGGTGGATGGAGGAGGGGTCTCTGGTGTCACTACCCCGGTGGGTCGATGCGGCCTCAGGGGAAAGGGCACAGGTGTCGGTTTCGGACCAACGGCATGGAGGCTAAGACGTTGGAGAATTGATACACAATGGGAGGGAACAGGCACGTGTACACAGGGAAGAGTCAAGGGAGGACAGCCAGTTACTGTTGGATTACGACGAGGTTAGCTTAGAGGAAGGGGAGATTCTAGAGGAGGAGGACGAAAGACAAGAAGTTTGGGGGGGGATTTGTTACTAATGATGTGCCTAGTCTTTTGCAGAAGGGTCAAGACAGCTCGCACACGGTTACGGATAGAGGCTGGGATAAAGGGTGCGGATATTTCATGTTCATGATAGAACAGGTGTCAACCCCAAATCCAGGCGCTTGTACAGTAGTTATAGTGTCTTGCTCAAGAGTGTGATTTCGGATTGCTAGTGAATGAGTAGCACTCTAAGTGTCATACACTTGATGATTTAATGCTACTCATAAGTGAAATGGAAGTGGGTAAAATAAAACACAAAAGCAATCTGCTAGCCTGGCAGCTATGCACCTGGAGAGACTGGACAGACTATGGGCCATGATGGTTGGCGCCTTGCCATTTCTGGTGATTTGCAGTAGTTTGTAAGATCTGCTTCAAGTTACTTGTGGCTCAAATTGTTGGAATTCTGAAAGAGATATGTTTCCCTCGTCTTCATTGCTTGGTTTGGCTTGGGAAAAGGGTCGCACACATAGACAATCCACACGGGTAATTCAAAGCAGCCATAGCTGCAATACACTTGGTGCGAAAATAAGGATAATAGTAATGATTTTTCCCATGTAATTTGTGACTCACAAAGCAGTTAAATAGCGTTGGGGAATCCAACCACTTTCTCCAGAACATGAGACATACATTAATTCAACCATGGCAAAGGTTCTTGTTTCGTAAGTCTAGGGGAAGCACACAAGAGTGCTATTTCCAAGCAGTCGGAGAGCTACCAAAGCTCACGGGTCACTTGTTGAAGAATGAATGATGAGACTGAAAAACTATAAAGAGGCTCTTTTTAATTATGGCAAAAGCATTAAAGAGGATACTGCTGCAGCATTAAAGATTTCACCCACTGCCATATTATGGCAGCAGTTCGGTTGGTATTGGAATTGGACACCAGCAGGTTGATGGACAGGCTATTATCTGGGTTATTAATATGGTGACAGCCTGGTTATTAAGGTGACAGCCTGGTTCATATCCTTAGTTCATGTGTACTTGCTGGGTGTTGGTGGTGGGCATGCTGGATAAGACTTGACAGTGATACTCTGGCTGGAACACTAGCTCGCCGTTCCAGTTCTTGCAGAGTGTCACAGTGAGGAGACAGCTGCAGGGGAGCATATGTGCACCCAGACAGAGATTTGTGGAACATGTAGGGCCATGCTTCCAAGGTCAGGTTTAACAGCAGCACTGATGCCATGTGATAGTTTCCCATGTAACGTTGGGTTTCTACGGGGCATCTCCAAGCATGGCTACCAAGCAGATCATTTTAATTTTGACTTGGTGCTACATCACTTCTCCCCCCTGTTTTTTTCTTTAATTTATTACATCTTGCAAGCGGAAGACGACACCCTAAGAGGTCGAATAGGATCCAACCTAGCTGAGAGGATGTTGCAGTGCACACCAGTGCATTTGGGGGAGGATTACCTTTCGAGCCCACTGTACATCACCCTCCCATAGCCACGCCTAGGATTGGTAATCCAGTACTTGATTTACTTAATAACTTCCTTGATAACGGGTGAGTAACTGCTAGTAACTTGACTGAGGATCCACTGGTCGATGTCTAGGTGATACCCATGGTATGGTAGCTAGGCAGGATCAAAATGGTGCATGTAAAATGCAAGTTATAGGTTAGAACTTCACGCCTTCCCTCAGTCCTGCAGTATTCAAAGGTTGCTAAGAAAGACTTGTGGGGGTACACATACATCCTTATGGGTACCGCCAACTCCATCTAGTGAGCTACTTTTAAAGCCTGAGCTCATGCTTGGACGGGACAAGCACTCACATACTACACATTGGAATCGTCCTTTAGCTTATGTGACTATTCAGATACACCGATTTATAGATCTAGGATGCATGGTCTCTAGATAATTTGGGTGTGAAGTGAAGGGCTCCGTCACCCTACGAGGTTAAGAGTTGTGCTATGAATCAAGCAAAATACAGGGAAAAGGCGCAAGTTGAAATGGAGACAGAACCCTCCAGTGCAAAAATTACTGTGTCATTGTTTTTTTAAAGGCTTAGGAGGCGAGCAAAATAATGTTTATAGAAGTAACTGAGGGGGAGACCTAAACACATCTAGGTTTGCTATGTAACGCACTGACCAGGAGGTCTCAGCTTGGGAGAGGTAACAAAGAGAGCTGAGTACCTGGGCACTCAGGTGCCTAATGTGGACAGCGTAGGATGAATACCTTTTCCCTCTAGTATGGGGGATGGCATTGGGTACCAAGGTAAGGGACCCTGTTTGGGCAGTCAGCGGGGGTATACTCTTCCATTTTGACATGCCTGGGGCTACAATGGGGTCCTTTGGCCCAGGGTTACGCAGCTTAGCTAGTCATGTAAGGCGCAACTGCAGAAGAAGTACCAGACATTAGGCAGCAGTCTGTCTCCAGGCAGGGGCAAGGTAGCCAGCCCCAGAGATCCAGGGGAGTGACAGCAATTAAGACGATGGTGCAATTGACAGTAAAACACCAGGGACAGTTGACCGAAGTCAAAAAATACTCCGGGCTGAATAGATGAGTACGGTGCCCACTGGCCGCAATGCCTTTAAACGGCTTCTTTAAAGCATAAAGGTGGCTGGTAGGCCATAAGAAGAGAATGTTTTACCATAACAGTGATCCTATGGGGGCCAGACGGCTGGGACACTGGTGGGAACCAGAGGGGGACTACACCAAAAAGAGTAAGAAGATGCAAACCCCAAAAGGCAAGAGGGGGAGCTGCCTGGGGATGTGAGCCCCACAGCCGGCATGGCGGTAAGAAGGGGTACAGTTGTTGGTTGAAGAGGCACACCAGCAGAGCGGTGTGCAGGAGGAAGGCCACTTACCTGGGGATGCCTTACGGCAGGGTGAGTAGGCCAGAAAGAGGGGAGCAAGCAGAGATGGCACTCGCAGCCAGACCCGCTGGATGTAAGGGAACAAAATGGACAAACAAGGTAGCGAGTTGGAACCTAACTCCAGGGAGAGGCTACCCCCCCCCCACGCAATCGGCATGAAAACCAACAGGGAAATTTATGACCCCAGAAAATGGCATGTACGATGGCCTGAACAAACTAACAGGTGTCACATGTATAGCAAGCAGTTAACAGAACCTGATTGTGATATGTCAGAAATGATTTATGATCTGTCAGCCATTGCGAGTTATGACTGTCATGTGATTTACGAGCCTGTCAAAAATGATTTATGACCGCTAAATGGATGGATTATTGAAATGTCAGGTTATTATTTATGAGCTTGTCAAAAATGATTTATGACATCCCGTGACGATGATTTATGGCCTGGTCATATCGAGTTATGATCGCGATACTGTAATGCAAAAAGTATTTGCTACATGTTATAAAAATAAACTGCGGCCAACATCTACCACAAGAAACAAGATATAACACGTGTCTGGCGAACTTTACTAGAATGATTGTAAAGAATGACATGCATGGTAGATTCTGGAGTTGGCCCAGTGCAGGGGTTATAGCAGAGGCCGCCCCCAAAGGGGGCCTCATGGTCCGGCGCCATAACGACTGCCGGGCACCCAGAGAAAGCTTGTTTGGGCTGCCTCAGCGCGCCCAACAACAAGGGAGGAGTCTCCCCACTCCCTTACCCCGGTCAAGAAGGCGCGCCAAAGGTGGCACGAAAAGATCTGGCCAATAGGTGGTCAGGTGAAATGTTGAACCCCCTCAATGGGGGGATGCCACCAAATGCCAGGAGGGGACAATGGGGATTATAAACTCACTGCTACCCCAGCACAGGTACTTTTGGAAGCTGCGGGGCAGTGCACAGATCAACTTTCAAGAGCAGCTTTCCGAGGCATCTGAGTGGCTTAGCCTGCTGCACTACTCACTGTGCTGCCCCATCGGCGTTGCCAGGAAGCGATCACCGCAGTCGGGCAAACAGAGCCACCCAGGGGACATGAGGAGCCCAGCAGCGCCACGGACCAAAAAATCACGTGACCACGAGCCAGATGATGACCCTCTGCCCACTAAACGGTAGGTGCGCGATAGTCAAGTGGGTTAGCAGAACGCACTGTGGCTTCGAGCCTAGAGTGGCTTGAGTGAGCAGAGCCCCTCCCCGTGGTTGAGGGGAGAAGATGGCGTAGCACTGAGGCTGCCGACCTGGTAGCCGGAGGCAGGCTCCCATGCCTACCAGAGTTAAGAAACTGCTACTCCCGTGGAGTGCTTTGGGTGGACGCACAATATAGCACTGTTGAATGGTGGATGTCAAGGAGGGGGTGAACTGATGCAGAGTAGGTTTTGATATGCGAGGCTTGGATCAGGCAAAAGTGCTGTGGTAAGTGCCTGCTGGACGGATGCTCGCTGTGGTGTGAAGGTGGCATGTCCTGCCTTGTTGGAGTTTTCCAATCTGTCGGGGGGAAAGAGTGTGTGAGTGGCGGGGCAGCTGCCACCAGAAAGGAAGAGGAAGGAAAAGGGTTCGAGTGACCGCTCCACCCCCTGCGGCCAGGGACTGGTGATTAGGTGTAAGGTGATCTCTAAGAGGGGTGAGATCACAGCGAGGCCTCCATGCTGGTCATTTCCCGTAAGCCCGGGCCGTGCACCCTCGGGCTGTTCTCGGCATCGGCCCAACAGCCTGTGACTCTGGGCAAATCAGTTAGTCCCCCCGACCCCTAAAGTTAAGGGCTCCTATACTCCCTGGTTGAGCTGGTGCAATAGAAAGCTACAAAAATAATAGCTGACCTTCGAGCTGAAAAAACAGGTTCGGGTCTGACCTCCGGTGATTTAAAAAAAAAAAAATGAATATGCCCTGGTGAAATGTAACTGGTGCTCATATAAAGCCTCCAAACTTGAGCTATATAAAACTGAAAACGAGTCTCTTGCAGCTACATCAAAGGCAGTGACGGGTTGTACTATTTCTCGGGCAGCCCCTCCTCTTTCAAAAAGCGTCCATTGCTCGCAGGGCAAGATAATTAACTAACTGCGAGGCCATTAATAGATCTACAGAGAGAGCGTTATTGCAGGCCCAGGTTCGCATCCAGTTAAAGGATCAAGTTCATTCAGTTAAGGGATCAAGCTTATTAAAAGGGATGTGAAGGGAAAATATATTCAACATACCACAGAGAATTTGGGGCTCGCAGTCAGGCTCTAAGGACTTATTAAAGGTAATAGTTTCCCCATGATTGCTAATTCTTGAAGAACCTATAAAATCCTGTGTAAGTCAGGTGATATAATTCATGCCAAGTTGCATGAGACTGTCGATTGCTGTGTTGCGGCTCCTATGTCACAAAGAAAAAAAAAACAATAGACAATGCCCGGTGTTAATTAATAGCATCCTGGGACACCTCTGGGTGGAGCACCATAACAATTTTGCTTCCAGTGCAGCTAGCAGAGCGCCTGACATGCTCTATAAAAATGAAAGGTGCAATATCTTGAGATTTCATCCAGCACACAGTACTCTTAATAGTACGAGCCCAATAGGTGCAGTCTTAAATCTAAAGCTGAGGTGGGCTCGTGCAACTGGCGACAGCATTCCTATGGCTAATCGCAGGTGATGGTTTGTGGTTTACTAATATTAGGCATCTAGTTAACAAAAATGATCATATGGATAGTCAATGGCTCGTATTCTGACTGATGACGAATATTCAGAAGTATACTGTTAGAAATGGGATTTCTGGTTGGCTAAGGCTTGCGCCAAAGCCAAGCAGAAACCACCACTCTAGTCAGGGCGAGGAAGTTACACACCCAAGATAACCCCTGCTCACCCCCTTGGTAGCTTGGCACGAGCAGTCAGGCTTATCCCGGAGGCAATGTGTAAAGCGTTTGCGCAACACACACACAGCAACAACATACCAGGCACACTACAAAAGGAACTCCACACAAGGTTATATATAAAAATAGCCTTTGTATTATCATAACACATTAGAATAGTACGCATATACAATACACTGTGCCAACTGGCACGGGACAATATTTACAGGGGATTATGTACACATGACAGGGCCACGTGGACCACTGTCAGGACCATCACTTAGTAAAAGGTAATAGATGTAGAACACATAATAAATGTAGGGTATATCAGGAACGTACCACCAATAATTTACTGGCAACCACTGTACTCAGCACCAGCCTGTAACATAAACCACATTATGCACAGCATCCCATTAGGCGCAAAACCTTATGCGCCAACCTCACCCGCATAAACCATAATAGGCAAAACACCCTCATAATCATAAAACACATTTAGAGGTATCAAGCAGGGTGCGTAAATCATGCTACATACATTATATTTCCTAGCACCCTATAAATCACATTCAGCCCATAAATCCCATTGAGGAAATACTCTCAGGGGAAAATAGCTCACAACCTAAACGCATTAGGTAAGAATACAATCATAAGCATAATATATGATGCAAAACCTCATGATCATGAAACACCTCTAGGGGTATAACACAGGGTGCGTAAACCACAATATAGGAATCACATTTCCTAGCACCCAAAATCCCCTTAGCACATAAATCAGATCAGGACCTGGTGCCCTATAAACTTAACTGTCCCCCTGGCCAACTGGCCATCTCTAAAGGGGCTCAAATGCCCTGTGTCCAAAATGTCAGGCGCGCTGCAAGGGGCAGCGAAAGTCAAGGGTGCGCACTGCGCAAACCTAAACGTAGCAGCTGCCCACTACTTGCTGGGCAGCTGGGAAAGTCAGGGGCCAAGGAGTGCATCTTACTCCTGTCCACATCAACAATAATGCCCCCAAAGGATTACGCCTAAACGGTGCAGCTGGCACTAAGTGCTGCGCAGCTGTGAGTCTCCAAATGAAGCCTGGCACCACTGTGCCGCTTCTGTCCCTCTCAGGGACTCCCTCTCATTGGTGCCCCGTTCGTGGCACTTTGTATAAAGGAGGGGTGCCTGGCACCTCTGTGCCCTCTGGACCCCAGGTAGCACTACAACAGATGCCACCATCTTTGGGGCGGCCCGCTCTCTGGCGGGACTGCCCAGGCGCCGACAATGTGCCTCGATCTGCCCCCCCTAGACACAGGGCCCTCTGGTGCTCTTTGAGGCCCTAAAAGAACTTGCCCCCAAGCACCGTGGAGCGCACTGGCGCTTTAAATAAATCTGCACATGCTCTCATATCAACACATGCCTGCCCTGTTGGAACCACATAGGTTCTGAAATACTTCGGCCAAACGATGGAGCCGCTTAGGCTCTGAGGATCACTGTGCCCCATGTTGGAGTCCACAGGCCCTTAAAATAGACATGCCACAGACGTTGCAGCGGCCCGCAACTGCGGCGCCGCTGTGAAGATCAGCCCCTCACTGGGGGTACTAAAAATAAAATGCTCACGGGCCCCTCTGGGCCCCTCATCAAAAAATATGCCATTCGTTGGAGCCACGCGGCTCTTAAATAAAACCTGCCCCGCTGGAGCCACGCAGGCTCTGGGAATAATGGGGCCAAACGTTGGAGCCCATGGGGCTCGGAAAATAATCATGGCCAGCGACGTGGGAGCGGCCCGCTCTCCTGGCGGGACCGCTCAGACGATGCCTCGGACGGGCACCAACAGCAAAGAGCCATTACTCACCGGCTCTGTGGGGATCGGCCCGGCTCTCGGGGCTTCTTCTCCCGGTCTCCTCCTACCGGGGCAGCAACACGCGGGGCTCTCTCTCATGAGAGCCTCACTGGAAATCTCGCCGCACTCTGCAGCTGCCAGGGAGGCGGGGTGGGCTCCCGCCTGCCTTCCTCCTCTTCACCCGGGCCCCCTCCTGGGACCCGGGACTTCATCACCGAGCCTGCGAGGCTCCGACCGGATCTCTGGCGGCGGGGCGGGACTTCCTCTCCTCGCTCCGCCCATGTCCCCGGCAGACGTGCCTGACTTCCTGGTCGCGCTGCAGCGGCCGGGAACAGATTCCTTCGGCGGCCCCGGGGCTGCGGCGGTGATTTTCGTCGGTCGGGGCAATGCGGGGTGGGCACCCGCTTTTAAATCACTCATAGAGCGGGGTGGGCACCCGCTCAGCTTGCCAAATGCGGGGTGGGCTCCCGCTCCAAAAACACGCAATTGCGGGGTGGGCACCCGCTCGGAATGGCATCACGGGGGAATCCTTAGATGGACGAGCAGCTCAGCTCTGCGGAGCCCTCTCGCTCCTTCTCTTGGGGCAAATTTAAGATAAAGCGCTCCCAGGCGCTTAGAAGCAGGCAAAGGTCCTGCCGACAAAAAGGAAGGATCAGTCCTTGGATGGAGGGGCAATGCAGGGCCCAGGGCTAAAAGGTTTTAAGCAAACAGGGTTCCAGGGTATAGCGGGGCCCAGGGAGGCAGCCCTCCTGGCCAGTCCTCCTGGGCCCCAGCAGCAGCACGCCCTCCCAGAATCAGGATCCAAGTAAGAACATTTTCATGGGGTCACAGCCCCTTCTTTTATACACCATTTTCCTTTGTCTACAAGGTGTAGGGCATGGGGGAACCAGATGCAACTGGTTCAGGAGCACTTTGTTTTGCCCAGCTCCTCTTCCCTTTCACAAGACAGGCTAGGGACATCAGACGCACCACAGGGGGTGGAGCCAGCATTGTACAGGGCAGGCAACATCCTATTCAGGGTCAGGGGATCTCTCCTCCCACCACTCTCAGCTCAGGTGTCCCATTCAGCCTAGCGCTGACTCACCCTGCCCCTCCTGCAGCCACACACACCTCCCAGCTCCTGTCACTCACAGAGCCAGACATGTAATCCACATCAGGCAGGCAGACACAGAGCACACATAAATGCCAACTTCTAGAAGTGGCATTTCTACACCAGTCACAAGAAATCTGCGCACACCATTGCGCAGCATTTATTCTCACGAATTCAGGCATACTAGACTTGACCATGCTGCACCTCTCGTAACAGGAATTACCACTGACACACTCATCCTCAATGCATTCCTATGGGCGGCAGGTCAATCTCACTAAATGGGCACAGTGCGCGCACGCACTTGGCACTGGACCACAGTGTCCAAGTGCCCAGAGGTCTAAAACTACTAACACCAAGTTCCATATAAGGCAAAAGTTCAGGGGTGAACCTGCCAAAAAGGGCCAGGTCCAACACAACCCCTTCCAGCCAAAACGCAGGGTAGACCAATCACCACCGTGAGGGGCTTCCTGCTTGGGGCGATAGAACACGGACACAGGCCCGCACGGCAGGGACACCCTCCGGTTCTACGCCACCCTGAAACTCTGGGGAAAAGAAAAAAACAAAGGAAAAAAATTCAGGATCAACTATGCTATCCTACGGGTACTCTTCTAGTTGTTCATGGCCAGTACCAGGACCTAGGCCACCCAGATGCCACTGGTCCTTGTCAATCCACAGAGTGGGGGCAGTAACCCCTGGCATACAATAGCCATTCTCCACTCTCCCTCTCAGTGTAGTTCCAAACTACCACTGATCCTCCAGCCTAGGGTCCGCACCCTCAGGCTGACCAGAGATTACGGGCAATCTCAATAAAAATAGAAGAAAACTTCTCAACAAAATGTATGCGGGTAACAATCACCGGCAATATCAAATATATAATAAAAAAAAATAGGCTTGCCCGTTGTAACAATCACGGGGAATATCAATCAATAATAGAATCAAAGAACTCTCAAAAATATATGCGGGTAGTAACAATCACCGGCAATATCAATCAACAATCGAATCAAGAGAACTCTCAAAAAAATATATGCGGGTAGTAACAATCACCGGCAATATCAATAAGCAATAGGCTTGCCCATGGTAACAATCATGGGCAATATCAATCAACAATAGAATCAACAGAACTCTCCAAAATATATGCGGGTAGTAACAATCACCGGCCATATCAATCAACAATAGAATCAAGAGAACTCTCAAAAAAATATATGCGGGTAGTAACAATCACCGGCAATACCAATAAGCAATAGGCTTGCCCATGGTAACAATCATGGGCAATATCAATCAACAATAGAATCAACAGAACTCTCAAAAATATATGCGGGTAGTAACAATCACCGGCCATATCAATCAACAATAGAATCAAGAGAACTCTCAAAAAATATATGCGGGTAGTAACAATCACCGGCAATATCAATAAGCAATAGGCTTGCCCATGGTAACAATCATGGGCAATATCAATCAACAATAGAATCAACAGAACTCTCAAAAATATATGCGGGTAGTAACAATCACCGGCAATATCAATAAGCAATAGGCTTGCCCATTGTAACAATCATGGGCAATATCAATCAGCAATAGGATCAAAAAACTCTCAAAAATGTATGCTATCATAAATGCAAGTCCAGATCCGGAAACACCGGCTACTGGCTCCCCAACCCGGGGACGTACCTCTTGGGTCAGACGCCTGGAAAACCAGGACTTCACAAGGGTGACACATCCCTAGCGTGTCGTGTGACAGTCTGCCTGGCGCAGAGCTCACGACCTCCTGTCCCTCTGACAGGGCGTGAAGATGTGCCAGGACAGAAGTGGCGCACACCATGGTCAATCATTGGCGACTCAGCCCTTCTGGCTGGTCCCTGACCCACTGGTTCCCACTGGGGACTCTTTCCCCCTCTCACCCCTCAAAACTGGACCTCTGCACCCTCCCAACTGGAGCGGTACTGCCAGACACTAGAACTGCTGGAGGTCTGATTACAGGCACTCCCAGCTCACCTAAAACGGGAAAAACCACCTTGAAGAACGGTCCAACAGGACAGACTAGACCCCTACCTGGTGCTCCCTCATGGAACCAACCAGTACTGGAAACTGAGGTGCGGGCACTTTGGGACACAGCCCACTCTCACTCCTCCTCCTGTGAGACAGGATGTGAGTCCCTACAACCGCCTCACAATAAGGGTACCCAACTGGGCTACTCTGAACCATCTTAAACCGCGAGGGTTATCGAGACACCTGCACCATTCTTCTAGGGTCACTCCCCAATGCTAGTTCCTTACAATCAAAGAACTCACACACTAACACCATTTACTCAAACGTCCAGTGCATCACAACATTCATCCACACTCCCCCATAAGACTGGTGAGACAGCATCTTACTGCCCCTGAAACACAACCTGTACCCCTCTCAACCGGGAACTAGGTACCATACTATGGGAACCGGGAATGGGACTTCCTACACTGGACTACATTTTGCTGCCACCACTGGATCCCACCCATCTGGGGATTCCAGAAAACTTACACTGCAACAAGAACACATATTTCAAAAATGAAATGACACTTAAAAAAAAAATCTTAGACCAATAATCCCCAACATGTGACTATCTAAAATGCAGAGTTTTGTAGTGCAGCCAGTTGTCGCTGCGGTACTGCGCAAACGCAAGTCCTATCCCACCGCTGATCCACCAATGTTAGAAATGGGATTTCTGGTTGGCTAAGGCTTGCGCCAAAGCCAAGCAGAAACCACCACTCTAGTCAGGGCGAGGAAGTTACACACCCAAGATAACCCCTGCTCACCCCCTTGGTAGCTTGGCACGAGCAGTCAGGCTTATCCCGGAGGCAATGTGTAAAGCGTTTGCGCAACACACACACAGCAACAACATACCAGGCACACTACAAAAGGAACTCCACACAAGGTTATATATAAAAATAGCCTTTGTATTATCATAACACATTAGAATAGTACGCATATACAATACACTGTGCCAACTGGCACGGGACAATATTTACAGGGGATTATGTACACATGACAGGGCCACGTGGACCACTGTCAGGACCATCACTTAGTAAAAGGTAATAGATGTAGAACACATAATAAATGTAGGGTATATCAGGAACGTACCACCAATAATTTACTGGCAACCACTGTACTCAGCACCAGCCTGTAACATAAACCACATTATGCACAGCATCCCATTAGGCGCAAAACCTTATGCGCCAACCTCACCCGCATAAACCATAATAGGCAAAACACCCTCATAATCATAAAACACATTTAGAGGTATCAAGCAGGGTGCGTAAATCATGCTACATACATTATATTTCCTAGCACCCTATAAATCACATTCAGCCCATAAATCCCATTGAGGAAATACTCTCAGGGGAAAATAGCTCACAACCTAAACGCATTAGGTAAGAATACAATCATAAGCATAATATATGATGCAAAACCTCATGATCATGAAACACCTCTAGGGGTATAACACAGGGTGCGTAAACCACAATATAGGAATCACATTTCCTAGCACCCAAAATCCCCTTAGCACATAAATCAGATCAGGACCTGGTGCCCTATAAACTTAACTGTCCCCCTGGCCAACTGGCCATCTCTAAAGGGGCTCAAATGCCCTGTGTCCAAAATGTCAGGGCGCGCTGCAAGGGGCAGCGAAAGTCAAGGGTGCGCACTGCGCAAACCTAAACGTAGCAGCTGCCCACTACTTGCTGGGCAGCTGGGAAAGTCAGGGGCCAAGGAGTGCATCTTACTCCTGTCCACATCAACAATAATGCCCCCAAAGGATTACGCCTAAACGGTGCAGCTGGCACTAAGTGCTGCGCAGCTGTGAGTCTCCAAATGAAGCCTGGCACCACTGTGCCGCTTCTGTCCCTCTCAGGGACTCCCTCTCATTGGTGCCCCGTTCGTGGCACTTTGTATAAAGGAGGGGTGCCTGGCACCTCTGTGCCCTCTGGACCCCAGGTAGCACTACAACAGATGCCACCATCTTTGGGGCGGCCCGCTCTCTGGCGGGACTGCCCAGGCACCGACAATGCGCCTCGATCTGCCCCCCTAGACACGGGGCCCTCTGGGGCTCTTTGAGGCCCTAAAAGAACTTGCCCCCAAGCACCGTGGAGCGCACTGGCGCTTTAAATAAATCTGCACATGGTGGAGCCACGCACAGGCTCTCATATCAACACATGCCTGCCCTGTTGGAACCACATAGGTTCTGAAATACTTCGGCCAAACGATGGAGCCGCTTAGGCTCTGAGGATCACTGTGCCCCATGTTGGAGTCCACAGGCCCTTAAAATAGACATGCCACAGACGTTGCAGCGGCCCGCAACTGCGGCGCCGCTGTGAAGATCAGCCCCTCACTGGGGGTACTAAAAATAAAATGCTCACGGGCCCCTCTGGGCCCTCATCAAAAAATATGCCATTCGTTGGAGCCACGCGGCTCTTAAATAAAACCTGCCCCCGCTGGAGCCACGCAGGCTCTGGGAATAATGGGGCCAAACGTTGGAGCCCATGGGGCTCGGAAAATAATCATGGCCAGCGACGTGGGAGCGGCCCGCTCTCCTGGCGGGACCGCTCAGACGATGCCTCGGACGGGCACCAACAGCAAAGAGCCATTACTCACCGGCTCTGTGGGGATCGGCCCGGCTCTCGGGGCTTCTTCTCCCGGTCTCCTCCTACCGGGGCAGCAACACGCGGGGCTCTCTCTCATGAGAGCCTCACTGGAAATCTCGCCGCACTCTGCAGCTGCCAGGGAGGCGGGGTGGGCTCCCGCCTGCCTTCCTCCTCTTCACCCGGGCCCCCTCCTGGGACCCGGGACTTCATCACCGAGCCTGCGAGGCTCCGACCGGATCTCTGGCGGCGGGGCGGGACTTCCTCTCCTCGCTCCGCCCATGTCCCCGGCAGACGTGCCTGACTTCCTGGTCGCGCTGCAGCGGCCGGGAACAGATTCCTTCGGCGGCCCCGGGGCTGCGGCGGTGATTTTCGTCGGTCGGGGCAATGCGGGGTGGGCACCCGCTTTAAATCACTCATAGAGCGGGGTGGGCACCCGCTCAGCTTGCCAAATGCGGGGTGGGCTCCCGCTCCAAAACACGCAATTGCGGGGTGGGCACCCGCTCGGAATGGCATCACGGGGGAATCCTTAGATGGACGAGCAGCTCAGCTCTGCGGAGCCCTCTCGCTCCTTCTCTTGGGGCAAATTTAAGATAAAGCGCTCCCAGGCGCTTAGAAGCAGGCAAAGGTCCTGCCGACAAAAAGGAAGGATCAGTCCTTGGATGGAGGGGCAATGCAGGGCCCAGGGCTAAAAGGTTTTAAGCAAACAGGGTTCCAGGGTATAGCGGGGCCCAGGGAGGCAGCCCTCCTGGCCAGTCCTCCTGGGCCCCAGCAGCAGCACGCCCTCCCAGAATCAGGATCCAAGTAAGAACATTTTCATGGGGTCACAGCCCCTTCTTTTATACACCATTTTCCTTTGTCTACAAGGTGTAGGGCATGGGGGAACCAGATGCAACTGGTTCAGGAGCACTTTGTTTTGCCCAGCTCCTCTTCCCTTTCACAAGACAGGCTAGGGACATCAGACGCACCACAGGGGGTGGAGCCAGCATTGTACAGGGCAGGCAACATCCTATTCAGGGTCAGGGGATCTCTCCTCCTACCACTCTCAGCTCAGGTGTCCCATTCAGCCTAGCGCTGACTCACCCTGCCCCTCCTGCAGCCACACACACCTCCCAGCTCCTGTCACTCACAGAGCCAGACATGTAATCCACATCAGGCAGGCAGACACAGAGCACACATAAATGCCAACTTCTAGAAGTGGCATTTCTACACCAGTCACAAGAAATCTGCGCACACCATTGCGCAGCATTTATTCTCACGAATTCAGGCATACTAGACTTGACCATGCTGCACCTCTCGTAACAGGAATTACCACTGACACACTCATCCTCAATGCATTCCTATGGGCGGCAGGTCAATCTCACTAAATGGGCACAGTGCGCGCACGCACTTGGCACTGGACCACAGTGTCCAAGTGCCCAGAGGTCTAAAACTACTAACACCAAGTTCCATATAAGGCAAAAAGTTCAGGGGTGAACCTGCCAAAAAGGGCCAGGTCCAACATATACCATGACTCGTCAATTCCAAGCAGCTTCTGAGTTGTACAAGGAGAAGTTGAAACGCTACGAGAATGGGGCAGGTGGCAGATTTATGGCCAAATGATGGGCAGATCCTTTGAATGCCCCCCCATGTGGAAGCAGAGCAGCAGCCTCCTTCAAAATTGTTTTTCCCCTGGCACTGCCACTGAGGTGTAGATCGGGGCTTGGGGAAAGCCGGTAGTTGATCTAAGAGTAATTACGCTGTGGTTGGGCGGAGAATGTGGTATGGGCATATCTCAAGGCCTGGATAGTTAGTTGTGCCAGTACTGGTAACTAGACGAGTGTAATGGAGTAAGGTGGTATTCAAAGCCAGCGAAAGGCAGCCTGGGCTCCTGAAGCATGGAGGGGGCCTACCTGCAGGGCGGCAGACTGAAGAAAGTCTTTGGCATGGAGAATAGCAACTTTGGGTAATAACGACATGAGGTCACAACCTGTGACTGAGAGCATTATCAAGTAGGCACATTAAGTTAAAACGGTATTACATGCAGTGCAACCTAGGCTGGGATAAAAGGGTGCGGATATTTCATGTTCATGATAGAACAGGTGTCAACCCCAAATCCAGGGGTTTGTATAGTAGTTATAGCGTCTTGCTCAAGAGTGTGATTTCGGATTGCTAGTGAATGAGTATCACTCTAAGTGTCACACACTTGATGATTTAATGCTACTCATAAGTGAAATGGAAGTGGGTAAAATAAAACACAAAAGCAATCTGCTAGCCTGGCAGCTATGCACCTGGAGAGACTGGACAGACTATGGGCCATGATGGTTGGAGCCTTGCCATTTCTGGTGATTTGCAGTAGTTTGTAAGATCTGCTTCAAGTTACTTGTGGCTCAAATGGTTGGAATTCTGAAATAGATATGTTTCCCTCGTCTTCATTGCTTGGTTTGGCTTGGGAAAAGGGTCGCACACATAGACAATCCACACGGGTAATTCAAAGAAGCCATAGCTGCAATACACTTGGTGCGAAAATAAGGATAATAGTAATGATTCTTCCCATGTAATTTGTGACTCACAAAGCAGTTAAATAGCGTTGGGGAATCCAACCACTTTCTCCAGAACATGAGACATACATTAATTCAACCATGGCAAAGGTTCTTGTTTCGTAAGTCTAGGGGAAGCACACAAGAGTGCTATTTTCAAGCAGTCGGAGAGCTACCAAAGCTCACGGGACACTTGCTGAAGAATGATGAGACTGAAAAACTATAAAGAGGCTCTTTTCAGTTATGGCAAAAGCATTAAAGGGGATACCACTGCAGCATTAAAGATTTCACCCACTGCCATATTATGGCAGCAGTTCGGTTGGTATTGGAATTGGACACCAGCAGGTTGATGGACAGGCTATTATCTGGGTTATTAAGGTGACAGCCTGGTTCATATCCTTGGTTCATGTGTACTTGCTGGGTGTTGGTGGTGGGCATGCTGGATAAGACTTGACAGTGATACTCTGGCTGGAACACTAGCTCACCGTTACAGTTCTTGCCGTGTTTCACAGTGAGGAGGCAGCTGCAGGGGAGCATATGTGCACCCAGACAGAGATTTGTGGAACATGTAGGGCCATGCTTACAAGGTCAGGTTTAACAGCAGCACTGATGCCATGTGATAGTTCCCCATGTAACGCTGGGTTTCTACGGGGCATCTCCAAGCATGGCTACCAAGCAGATGATTTTAATTTTGAGTGGGTGCTACATCACTTCTCCCCCCCCCTGTTTTTTTCTTTAATTTATTACACCTTGCAAGCGGAAGACGACGCCCTAAGAGGTCGAATAGGATCCAACCTAGCTGAGAGGATGTTGCAGTGCACACCAGTGCATTTGGGGGAGGATTACCTTTCGAGCCCACTGTACATCACCCTCCCATAGCCACGGCTAGGATTGGTAATCCAGTACTTGATTTACTTAATAACTTCCTTGATAACGGGTGAGTAACTGCTAGTAACTTGACTGAGGATCCACTGGTCGATGTCTAGGTGATACCCATGGTATGGTAGCTAGGCAGGATCAAAAAGGTGCATGTAAAATGCAAGTAATAGGTTAGAACTTCACGCCTTCCCTCAGTCCTGCAGTATTCAAAGGTTGCTAAGAAAGACTTGTGGGGGTACCCATACATCCTTATGGGTTCCGCCAACTCCATCTAGTGAGCTACTTTTAAAGCCTGAGCTCATGCTTGGACGGGACAAGCACTCACATACTACACATTGGAATCGTCCTTTAGCTTATGTGACTATTCAGATACACCGATTTATAGATCTAGGATGCATGGTCTCTAGATAATTTGGGTGTGAAGTGAAGGGCTGCGTCACCCTACGAGGTTAAGAGTTGTGCTATGAATCAAGCAAAATACAGGGAAAAGGCGCAAGTTGAAATGGAGACAGAACCCTCCAGTGCAAAAAATACTGTGTCATTGGTTTTTAAAGGCTTAGAAGGCGAGCAAAATAATGTTTATAGAAGTAACTGAGGGGGAGACCTAAACACATCTAGGTTTGCTATGTAATGCACAGACCAGGAGGTCTCAGCTTGGGAGAGGTAACAAAGAGAGCTGAGTACCGGGGCACTCAGGTGCCTAATGTGGACAGTGCCGGATGAATACCTTTTCCCTCTAGTATGGGGGATGGCATTGGGTACCAAGGTAAGGGACCCTGTTTGGGCAGTAAGCGGGAATATACTCTTCCATTTTGACAAGCCTGGGGCTACAATGGGGTCCTTTGGCCCAGGATTACGCAGCTTAGCTAGCCATGTAGGGCGCAACTGCAGAAGAAGTACCAGACATTAGACAGCAGTCTGTCTCTAGGCAGGGGCAAGGTAGCCAGCCCCAGAGATCCAGGGGGAGTGACAGCAATCAAGACGATGGAGCAATTGACAGTAAAACACCAGGGACAGTTGACCGAAGTCAAAAAATACTCCGGGCTGAATAGATGAGTACGGTGCCCACTGGCCGCAACACCTTTAAACGGCTTCTTTAAAGCATAAAGGTGGCTGGTAGGCCATAAGAAGAGAATGTATTACCATAACAGTAATCCTATGGGGGGCCAGACTGCTGGGACACTGGTGGGAACCAGAGGGGGGCTGCACCAAAAAGAGTAAGAAGAAGCAAACCCCAAAAGGCAAGAGGGGGAGCTGCCTGGGGACGTGAGCCCCACAGCCGGCATGGCGGTAAGAAGGGGTACAGTTGTTGGTTGAAGAGGCACACCAGCAGAGCGGTGTGCAGGAGGAAGGCCACTTACCTGGGGATGCCTTACAGCAGGGTGAGTAGGCCAGAAAGGGCAGAGCAAGCGGAGATGGCACTCGCAGCCAGACCCGCTGGATGGCAGGGCACAAAATGGACAAACAAAGTAGCGTGTTGGGGCCTAACTCCAGGGAGAGGCTACCCCCCCCCACGCAATCGGCATGAAAACCAACAGGGACATTTATGACCCCAGAAAACGGCATGTATGATGGCCTGAACAAACTAACAGGTGTCACAAGTATAGCAAGCACTTAACAGAACCTGATTGTGATATGTCAGAAATGATTTATGATCTGTCAGCCATTGCGAGTTATGACTGTCATGTGATTTACGAGCCTGTCAAAAATGATTTAAGACTGCTAAATGGATGGATTATTGAAATGCCAGGTTATGATTTATGAGGTTGTCAAAAATGATTTATGACATCCCATGACGATGATTTATGGCCTGGTCATATCGAGTTATGATCGCGATACTGTAATGCAAAAAGTATTTGCTACATGTTATAAAAATAAACTGCGGCCAACATCTACCACAAGAAACAAGATATAACACGTGTCTGGCGAACTTTACTAGAATGATTGTAAAGAATGACATGCATGGTAGATTCTGGAGTTGGCCCAGTGCAGGGGTTATAGCAGAGGCCGCCCCCAAAGGGGGCCTCACGGGCCGGCGTCATAACGACTGCCGGGCACCCAGAGAAAGCTTGTTTGGGCTGCCTCGGCGCGCCCAACAACAAGGGAGGAGTCTCCCCACTCCCTTCCCCCGGTCAAGAAGGCGCGCCAAAGGTGGCACGAAAAGACCTGGCCAATAGGTGGTTAGGTGAAATGTTGAACCCCCTCAATTGGGGGGATGCCACCAAATGGGGACAATGGGGATTATAAACTCACTGCTACCCCAGCACAGGTAGTTTTGGAAGCTGCGGGGCAGTGTGCAGATCCACTTTCAAGTTTTGAGCACAAGCTAAAAAAGTGGACGCATTTAGGGGCATGTGTACAAGCCCCTATCGCCACCATAACATATTTATTTATGACGTTGTGGTGGCGATAGGGGCATTGCCTTATTTAAAAGGCAGGGTTAAGCCACTTAACATGGCTTAAAGCTGCCTTGTAAATAAGGCCCCCTTTCACGGGTGTTGCGGTGGACGTTCCACCGCAACACCCATTGATTTTGACGCTGGCTCCTATTTACAAGGGCAGGGTAAATAGGAGGCAGTGCCAAAATTAAGACCAGGGAAAAACTGGTCTTAAGTTGGTGAAATGAGGAGAAATACATTATTTCTCCTCGTTTTTGCTTTTTCCATGTGTGCTGCCTTGTGCAGCACACATGGAAAAAGCAAAATGCCCTGGATTGTTTATAAACAGGAAGGTGCTCTTTCCTGTACATAAACATTCTTTAAAAAAATGCCATTTTGTGACTTCCATGTGTGCTGCATTAAGCAGCACACATAGAAGTGACAAAATGGCATTCAAAGATTGTTTATGTACTGGAAGGTGGACTTTCCTGTACATAAACAATCTTTCCCCTAAGTGTAGCGCCAGCGCAGGGGGAAACGCAAGGCTGCACCATATCGTTGTAAATATGGTGCAGCCTTGCATTTCTGAAGTGGTAGAGTGAGGCGTTAAGCCATGATGGCTAATGCCTCACTCCGCCACTTCCTTAAACATATGCCCCTCAGTGTTTCTTAAAGATGCTACGAAACTGTGTGCCACATGTATCAAGCAATTTTGCATTCGCAAACTGGCCAAATTGCAGAATCGGCCTGCTTGGGAATGCAAAAAATGCTTTTCCCATGCATCATACTCTATTTTGCGATTCAGTAACCTGTTACCAAATTGCAAAATGGGTTTGCAATTCAGTATTTGGAAGGGGCGTGTATAGGGCATCCCTTCCAAATATCGAATCGTAATGGTATGTATGAATGTTTTGTGACGGTGAATGCGGTTGCAAAACATTCGCATTTTATCACCAACTTCAAGTTGGTAGTAATCCATTCGCAAACAGGAAGGGGTCCCCAAGGGACCCCTACCCCTATGTGAATGTAAGCAAAAACTTTTTTAAGAGCAGGCAGTGGTCCCACGGACCACTGCCTGCTCTTAAAAAATGTATTTTCATTGTTCTTTTTTAAAGCATTCCATATTCCTTTAAGGAAAACGGGCTGCTTTACAAATAAAAAAAGATTGCTTTATTTAAAAGCAATCACAGACATGGTGGTCTGCTGACCTCAGCAGGCCACCATCCCTGTGATTTTTGCGATTCCTATTGGGTCACAAATTGCGACCTACCTCATTAATATTCATGAGGTAGTCATTTGAGACCCACTAGTAATCGAAGAAAGTGTTCAACACACTTTCATACATGCCGTTTTGTGATTTTCTAATTGCGAATCGCAAGGATTCGCAATTAGAGAATCGCAAAATGGTTTCTTAATACATCTGGCCCTGTGGTCCTTGTCAAATGTACCTAAACGCAATATTGTATTGTGCAAGTAGCTTACATTTACCAATTACAATGCAAACTTCATCTTAATAAGGGTATAGGTTAACTCTGATAATGCTTTCTGGTCAAGAAAGGGATCCGACTCCCAGCTTTCATATTGTTGTAGCCCAATATGTTGCTTCATTTTGGAATTTTATTTCTAGGACAGCTGGGGACAGCCCACACAAAGTCACTGAACTATTACCAAAGACTTTTCCTAAAGAGACCAGTCCTATTGCCTTTGACAAAACTCGTTTTTGCTTGAAGTCCGAGGAGTGCATTATTACCATAAGGTTGATTCCTTAAATGGAAGCAGTGGTAACATTTCTCCATCCCTGTGGCTATCAAAGCTGGTATGAGGACTTTAAAATATAGAAATGTAGAAATGCGTGCTGCATAAGTTTCCACCGATGACTTTCATTGTCGGCACTTTTTTGGAAATTCACAAACACATCAACAAATTTGTGTCCAGAATCTAGAGAAGTCATAGTTTCAATTTCCAAGTCTTCATAATTCCCTTTCAGATCTTCTAGCTTAGCGGAAGTGGACTGTGTTTAGGAAATCCCCTCTGCTGATGAACGCCGAACTAATTCCTTTTAATTAAAGCAAGAATTACTTTCGGATAGCAGTGGCAGCAGCAACTGATTGAAGACTGTCCTCACACCCTGTACCTTAATTACATTGTAAAACATGGATCAATACATGGTGAGATTTTGCTGGATTAGGTTGCTAAATTGATGCAAAGCCCAGGATAGACGCGAGCAGATTTTTATTTTGTTATTTTATGTGCGTGGCAGCTATGAGCGTCTAAAATAATGCAGAAAGGGAATTATAGAAGATAATAGTATGCCATTTGTGAATAAATCACCAGGGAAAAGCAAAAGGAACCACAATTTACAAGATTGTACAGTGCTTTCAAGCAAAAACTTTCATGGCTGTTTCGTTTGGTTTTAAAAATAGGCGCAATTTCTAGGAGATCTGGAGGCAGGACAATTTTTTGTTATTTTCTTCTTTAGCTTCCTCCCTCACTACGCAAATATTTGCAAAAAACAGGGCCTAAGAAGTAGTAACTGATAATTGCACGTCAGCGCCACCACTCCAGTCAGAGCAGCAGCCTATGGTCAGCTTGAAAAGCTTTCTTACTTTCCTTCCACCCAAAAGAGGAGGTTTTGCAAACATCGTGTGCTGTGGCTAATAGTACATTAGTCCCAGTGCAGTGTGATCGAAAAAAGCACAGAGGAAATAGTCTTCGGATACCTTTTTCTCATGACAAAATAAAATGTGTACCATGCAGAGCGGAGCAGAGCGCCTGTTTATTATTTATTTTTTATTTTTTTGAAGTGTCTAAAGTTATTACAAAGAACTAGATTTTTTTTCCGAATTAATGCCTGAAATGCGGACAGACTAAGTCAGAAACAATGATTCGTCTTACAGTGTTTACGATTTGTGCTATCTAAAGTGCATGCCTTAATTAAACAGGCGCTCAACTCTCTGCAGTGCTGGCAGCACAGCTGTTCATGATACAACACTTTACTCCTGTTGTCAACTAACAGCTATGTGCAATAACATCAGAATATATATAGTATGGGTAGTTCTGGTAAGGACCACGTTTCGATAGGAAACAGATTTTTGGCTAAGAACTTTGACAACGTTAGGCAACTCTATAAAAAACTTACCATAGCAAAGGTTCATCCAACTCAGCTTCTTCCAGGAAAGTTTCAGAGTGATCTATCAGGGCGGGCCGAGATAAATGGTGGGGTCCCAAAACGTGTTTTCCTCATACTTTCCATTGGAAAATTAAACAGTGATACAGCAAAAACAGCTGAACAGAATTACACCACAGTTAGAAGAAAGGTAGATCCTGGTGCAGAAGATGTACTGTTTGTGATTTGGTGTAAATCCGTTTAGTAGTTTTTGAGAAATTAAGATTAAAAATGTATGTATATGGAGAAGTGGCCGGTCCGTGGATCCAGCCAATCAAAAAATATGAGCTGGTTGGCTGTCACTACATCAACAAAGATGTGGGATCAGCCATGTTGGGACTCATGGACTCAGACCCCTGTCCTGTAAAAAGTATACAAAATACATATGAGGTCAGGGTAGGGATAACGTGATCCCCCTAAGCCTGGATCAAAAACTGTATTTTATTTTAATGGAAATAAGGGAGGACTCCCAACCTTTAAAAAAATAAACCCATGGGGGTAGGTCAGGTTCCGGGGCTCAGCAAAATCATTTTTTATTTAGGAGGGGGGCATGTAGCACCCTCCCAGAGCCTTTAGGGAAGCCCCAGGGACCACATCGTACAGGCCGACTTGGCAGTTTTAGGGAGAAGGTCATGCTTCGGGCCCTCACACCAAGCCATAAAAAGGCCCTAAGGACATCACCCCTGGGGCCCGAAGAGAGCAATGTCCCAGGGACCTCATCTCCTGAGACACTGCTGCTCTCTGCCGGGGATAGTCAGGGCAGGGAATACAAAATTAATTCCCTGCCTTCACTCTTCTGGGCAGGAAACACAGTTTCGCTCCCTGAGGGAGCAGAAGCAAAAATACTCCTGCCCGGGCAGAAGCAAAGTGACAGAGTCGGCTACCGCTGCAATGAAGATGGGCGCTGGCTGGGGAGCTGGCAGGGGTCTTGAAACTCCCTATGTGGCCCTCAACGATGGCCATGTTGTGGGTGCCCCGGGTGGGCACCGGGGCTCCTATTGTAAAATAATATATAGTTGTATAGGTGCTGGCTAGGGAACCGCAGGGGCAGCAGGGGTCTTGGGGCTCCCCCACAGCCCCAAAGTTATCATACATTTTAGGTGTCCCAGGTGGAACCAGGACACCCATAAATAATAAAAAAATAAGTAATAAGTGAGCGTCAGGAGCCGCTTATTTATTAGTCACTGCTCCAAACAGGTAGCACCCCATAATGAGCTGCAAGAGCTTTTTAGTTATTCATTTGGATCCTGATGGTGTCCCTGGAAGGTGCAGGGGCACCATAATTCTTTTTCTTTAATGTTTGAGGACTGCAGGGATCATAGCAGCACCCTGCATCATTAGAAAACACAGTAAGTCTC
Source organism: Calotriton arnoldi (assembly GCA_963921515.1). NCBI lineage: Eukaryota > Metazoa > Chordata > Amphibia > Caudata > Salamandridae > Calotriton > Calotriton arnoldi. The sequence continues at coordinate 1,071,220 of CAWUFW010006646.1, forward strand.
CTGGGTCATTGAAACCATGACTCTAGGAGAGCTCACTATGTTTTCTTCAAAGCACTCTGAGCCGGAACTGAATGCTCTTCAACTGGACTGTAGGGACCCTCTGTGGTTGGTTCTAAAGCTCCACTTTGTGGCCTGGAAAAGTAAGAAAAAGGACTCATTGACAAGTTTAATGGTTTTAAAAAAAAATCTTTATTGAAAATAATTTGTGACTATCACTATTATCAAGCATTGCAATGTGTGAATTTATAAAATACATTTGATTCTAGTTTAATAGTTGGTTGTGTGATGGAACAACGCATGCCTGAACAATGCATGCCTGAATCACGCAGTCTTAACCACAAACTCATCTTTACCACGCATGCCTTTACCATGCATGCCTTTACCACGCAATTTCGTGGTAACGACATGATTGGTAAAGGGACATGTGTGCTAAAGGTCATACCCCTGTCCCCAGCCCTGAAAACCTGCCCCATTTTCTCCACCCCTCCCTGAGCTCTAAAAATTCACCCCATGCCCTAAAAACTACCCCGACTCAGGCCCCCCTGCCCTGGGGCCTAAAACTGCCCCAGCCCTTAAAGCTGTCCCTTTTTTCCTGCCTCACCCTGAGCCCTAAAAACTGTCCCCATGCCCTAAAAACTACCCCAACCCCAGCCCTTCCCCACCCTGAGCCCTAAAAAATGACACCTACCCCTGTACACTATGCTGACCCAGCCCCCTTGTCCTGTGGCCTACAACTGTCCCCAGCCCTGAAAACTGTCCCTTCCCCCCACTCTGCCCTGAGCCCTACAAACTGACTCACGCCCTTAAAATTCCCCAACCCCAACCCCAGCCCCCCACCCTGAGCCTTAAAAACTGTCCCCTACACCTGTAAAGTACCCCGACCAAGCCCCCTGCCCTGATTCCTAAAACTGCTCCTTGCCCTATAAACAACCCCAACCCCCCTGATCCCTAAAAACTACCCTCAACCTGAAAAACTACCGTCTAACCCCAAGACCCGGCCCCAGCCCCAGCCTCACTGACCTAACTGCGTCCTCTCCCGATCCTTCCTCTTCCTATCTTCCTGAGCCCACCTACCCCCTCTACATCTAGACCGTGCATTGCCTTAACCACGCATATGCGTGGTTAAGGCATAAGCGTTGTTAAGGTAAGCGTGGTTCGGCTTGCAGGGAAATGGCACACGTGGCAGAGCCTGCGTTGTTAAGGCCATTTCCCTTAATAGTGATATGTGTTTTAAAGCTTTTATAGAATGAATAATAATTTACATACAATTATACTGTGTCTAATATATATTTCTTGATATGATTGTTTATATTTAACAAGTATATTTATTAAATGATTATATGTAATTGAATTTATAATTTAATGCTAAAAATAATATCATTCAAAAATTCATATTTCAATACACTACTATACAATCCCACCACAGACACTAGTCACATTTTGGGATGGAAAAAAATCACACTTACTATTCTAAATCCAACCTAACAAACGGTCAGAAAAATATGTGCATGAGGGAGTCAACTCCAGCCTAATTAACGTTGGGGGAATTGCATACATGCGGAGTGGGGGGGGGGCAGATTTACTATTCTAACATTAGTGTTGCAAGCATTGTGGAAAGTTCAAACATTAAGATTTCAGTTTTACTATTCTAGATCCAATCTAGCTAACACTCGGGAACATGTATATATTTGAGGGGGGTTATAATTAATACTCTAACTCCAGTATAAAAAATATTGTGCAAAGTGAATGCATTAGGAGAGACAGACTTACTACTCTAGCTTCAGTATAACAAACATTGAAGAAAGTGCATACATTGGAGGCAGGAAATTATATTTACTATTTTAAGTGCAATTTAACAAATGTAGGGAATGTACATATATTAGTAGAGCTCCATTTGATGTTCTAAAACCAGTCCAACAAGTTTTGGGGAAAGTGCATATATTGTTGAGGTCAGAATTGCTATTCTAACTCTAGTCTAACAACATTTTGGAAAGTGCCTGCATGGGTTGGGGCCAGGTCAGATGTATTTTTCTTAGTCAAACCTAACAAATATTAGCGAGGTGCATACATTAGGAGGGTAAGATTTAATATTCTAACTCCTGTATACCAAAACATTGGGATGAGTGCACACATTGGGGGTCAGGTTTACTATTCTAATCCAGTCTAACAAATTTTAGGGAAGGGGGTCATATTTGAGGAACTACCTTCACTACAAAAAATACTCGAATTTGGCCTTAAAATGTTAAACACAAATTAAAAAATCATTACATAATATTACACTTTTAAGAGCAATTCTACTAATAATTTAAATGAATAGTAAACATAATAAATACATTCAAAATTATAGACTCATTTCAATGTGAACAAACAGTGCTCCCTTTCCTCAATGGGAGCTCGTATTATGGACGTAAATCGTCTGTAACACAAGCTCCCATTGAGGAAAGGGAGGTGCAGTTCATCCCTGCACCCAGTGGCAGGCACCGCAAGGTGCCTGCCACAAAGTGCAGGGGTCAATAGGGGGGCACCATAGGTGTTCCCTCAGCCTCCAACCGTAGGCAGTGCAGCAAGTTCACCACATTAATTAATTATGAATAAGTAATATGTAATTAATAAAACGCTCTAACCACCTAATACCCATATAAACCTAACAACCTGAGATAAAAATGTAATACATAATTTAAAATAATGTAATAAATATTTTATAAAATAAATAACAATAAAAAATAAAACATAAATGCCAAATTATTTATCAATTATTAAAATATATTTTAAAAACACTACACACCCAATACCCAAATTACCCACATTTAGTTGTTTGAATGTCAAGGAAAATAGGATGCAGCAGAGGGAAAACTGATAAGAGCTATAAATCGGGTATCGGGCAATATTGTGAGGAACTGCAAAATGACAGTTCGGAATAATAGAGAGTTAGGGTAGTATGAGGGCAAGCCAGGAAGAGTACCCATGTCCACAAACCAACACACAGATGCTGAAACACAGGCATTCTATATACACATGGCACATATGCAGTCACACAGAATGCCAGCATGTCCAACATTATTAACAGTGGGACAAAAATGGCAGGAAACTGTAGGGATGCAAGTTTCTTGTCCACTTAATCGTTAGACGTTTTGTAACTGAAATTGTAGGATAGGAGAGGACGTATTGGTGTCAATGCCTGACCAATCATGGTCTCTCCTTGGAGACATCAGTCTACCTAGAAATGGAATTCTTCAGTCACCACATTGCTTTGTTTGGAATGATCATCTGTCACTAATAGGGGTGTGTGAAATTCAAGTTAATTTACGTTCACGTAATTATACAAAATTTTGGCAGAATTACCAGAAATTGTGCATAAGCTCATGAAGTGCAAATTGATCATTTTGTGCTGTATTTTACTGGAATAATGGTATAAGTTTGGGAATTCTGCACAATAAGCATAATACAAACTTCCCAAAATTACAAGAAGAACATGACATATAAATTTTGCACAGGCCTAGTCACCATTAAGCTTCACTCTGCATACATATACTATTCTTGGCATGCTTACTCTAATCATGCATGCCCAGCAGTACAATCCAGCACCATATTTTCTTTAATGCTAGCATATGACTCAATCAAGGTTTCCAGAGTTGTCTATCTTCATCAGTGCTTTTTTTTAAACAGTGAGATACTCCTCCTGGGAATCTGACATGTTACAATGCGTACTAATACCATGCGTGTCATTACAACGATGGTATTACTACGCGTTGTCATTTACCACGACCTACCTACCATTACATTCGCACTTTTACCACGAATATGCCTTTACCCCGCATGCCATTACAACGCAAAGGCATGCGTGGAAAAGGTATACTCTTGGTAAAAGTTTCTAAGGTAAGTTACACTACCCTGCCCTACCCTAAACCCTAATTTAGTATCCCTGCACAACTCTCCCCCAACCCCCAGTCCTCTCCCTACCCTAAAACACTACCCTGCATGACCCCCGACCCAACCCTAAACCCTACAACAATACCCCAGCCCGACCACCAGTCCTCTCCTTACACTTAAACACTACCCTGCACGACCCCCGACCCTACCCTAAACCTTACAACACTACCCCTGCATGACCCTCCCCCGACCCCCAGTTCTCTCCTTACACTAAAACACTACCCTGCATGACCCCCCGACCCTACCCTAAAACACTACCCCCTGCATGACCCTCCCCTAAGGCCCAGTCCTCTCCCTACACTAAAACACTACCCTGCACAACCCCAACACTACCTTAAACCCTAAAACACTACCCCCTGCACGACCCTCCCCTGACCCCCAATCCTCTCCCTACCCTAAAACACTACCCTGCACGACCCCAGACACTACCCTAAACCCTAAAACACTACCCCCTGAACGACCCTCCCCCAGTCCTCTCCTTACACTAAAACACTACCCAGCACGACCCCCTGACCCTACCCTAAAACACTTCCCCCTGCATGACCCTCCCCCGACCCCCAGTCCTCTCCCTACCCTAAAACACTACACTGCACAACCTACCCTACCCTAAAACAGTGCCCTGCACTACACACACACCCCACACCTGACCCCTTTTTACCCTAAAAAATTAACCCCCATCACAGGCCCAATCCCCCTTACCTCTCTCTCATCGTGGTTCTTCTCCCTCCTCCTGGTTCCTGCTGCACTTCGGGTCTGAGGAGCGGTGCAAGTCGTTGTGAGGAAACGGAAGAACCTCTGTTTCCTCACAACGAGGTGGATCACCTATATTTTTTTACATTGCATGTGCTTTTACCACACATGCCTTTACAACGAAAGTCGTTGTAAAGGCATGCATGGTAAAAGCACATGTGATGTAAAAAAATGCGTAGTAATGACTACACGTTGTTACAACGCATGTGTGGTAATGCTTGCGATGTAATGCTATGCGGGGAAACAGCTGCCTTGTAATGGCTGTTTCCCTCCTCCTGGTGTAGGGTGGGAGCTGATATCGGGTGCTGCCAGATTTTGGAAATGAGGAGCAGTGAGTTTGTCCATGGGTAACAGAGAGAAACTCCATGCATGAAGACAATGTGAGATTTTAGTGGAAGAAAACTGTAATAGGCTAGCAGAAACATCTTTTGTCAGTCAAGTTCTGGCTAGGAGTAGGTGTGAAAGGAGGGCCTCTAAATAACCCCCAATGTCTCGCCCTCTTATATCTGACAACATTTCAGACTGTGAGCCTTTTGTGCAGAACAGGTCTGCCTATAGCATGTTTTTTTGCAGTTATTAAAGTCCAGTATCAAAGCTGAGAGGTTTGGGAAAGTTTATTCCCCCATCACAAGTCTAGTCAGAAGCAAACCATAATATAACAGTTGCTGTTGACAGCTGAATGCACAGAATTTTCCAGGGTCAGAGTAAATTCGATGAGAACAGGGAGAGGGAAGGTATCAATTGAAAATAAGCAAAGGGAACAATACATCAAATTACTTTTTGGATGACATGTCAGACATTAGCATTTTGATGATTATACATTTGAGTACATTTAAAAGTTATCCCATGTTTTGAACAGCACTTATATCCAGTCCTGATATTTTAGTCCACAACACATTGTATTTTGGAGCTTGCAGTTTCGCCTTTACACTGTAATGATGGCCTTAAAACATTCAGCATGGTAAGGTTTTTTTGTGAGATGTGAGACTTGTGAGACCTGGCATGGGTCCATTGGCAGCTAGGTACAATACAGTGGCAAAATAGGGGCAGAAATGAACATAATTTGTTTTAAAAATTCTTTGATGCCCTCTTGAACTGCTTACAGGTATCAGCTCCTTCTTTTACAATATACTTTCAAATTCCCATAAGTGCTGTATTGTAAGATAAGCGTAGAATATTGCTTTTGAATAATTCTTTTAATATGTCCCACTACCATAATAGCGTCTCTTGAAATGTTTGGCTGGCTTGTGTTTTTTACATTATAATTGTTTAGTGTAATTAACTGAAACCATTACAGGAAACCAGACAGTGTGCCCTTAAGTCCGACTAAAATTATTTCGCTTGCTTGCAGGAATGTGTTGTTTTAGACTTATTTTCGGAAAATATGCTGGTCGTTTTGCAGGGGGGCAATTAAATGATTTTACATGAGGGTGGCGGGCATGGCATTTATAATCTCAACGTAATTTCTCTACACCCAGCAGTGTTCATCCTTTTGTACACTTCCCCTTTATATAGCAATGTTATCAATGCATGTGCTAATGGCAGCAAACACATATTTCAAATCACAGAATGCACAGATTTTTTAAATTAAACTTCAAGAACAAAACGTTCCCTATAACACTGAGCTTTTGGTATTACTGTTTCCAACAAATTAATATGTCATTGTCAGGATCGGACTGGCCTCTAGGGCAATCAGACAGGCTGCTTGTGGGCTTATTTTATGGTCTGCTGGGCCGGTTTTTACTGTTGATTTCCCTTGCCTGTTGCACGCTCAAACCCATGCAGTCATCTCATACCTTGCAAAACTCTTATACAGCGTGTCTTTACAAATTCTAAACTGCCCCAATGTACAAACATTGGCCACCCTTTTTAGCTTTCTAATTCACTAATGGGGGCCACATTTAATTTAGTGCCTTGGCCTATTTTCTAATCTGGTCCGACCCCAATGGCATTTCACAATAAGTTGAAAAATTGAAAGAAAATGCTATACAAATTAATGTAACAACTGTACTTTCTTCACTCTTCTAAGTATGCATTATGGTCACTATAGTGATACTGTTTTGTGTGCTTCCCAAAGTGGGAGGTGTCTGTGCATTTCTTCTTCCCATCTACAGCGCACACATTAACTCGAAAAATCTCTGCGTTATATGCTGCACAGAGCTGAGTGTAGCAACACAGAGCAGAAACACACAGACCCTTCTGCATCTATGCAGTGCACAGAAAGGGATAGTGATGCAACCCCTGGAGCCGTATTATAGAAGTGCCCCGGGGGTTCAACTGGCATTTGCGCCTGCTTTGCGTGCACCAGGGGCACTTTGTTATTACAAAAAGGCCCACAGACGCTTGTGCGTCCCCTTCTGTAATTTCGAAAGCGCTGTCGCACATACAGCGCCAGCGCTTCCTCAAGAGGCCATTTCCTCATTTGCATGGGGCGTGGACCCATGCAAATGAGGAAATCCCTTTGCCTCTGCGCCCGCACTGTATTACAGATGTGGGCACAGAGGCAAAGAAGCTCTCAGGAGGTGCACTGACAATGTGTCACCTAAAAGATGGTGCACTGTCAGTGCGGCCCCTGATTGGAGCCTCTGGCGGGGGAAAGGAGGTCCCATGGACCCCCCAGACTACCCCTTACAGGCTTGTGCAGTCACTCACTGCACCCGCTTACTAGGGGATCTCTAATCTCCTATAAAAGTGCAGGCGGGTTCCGCCTGCACTGTGAAAACACGGAGCAGCTTCAAAGCAGCCACTCCGTTTTTCACATGAATGCATTGCCCCAGGACAGAGCGAGTTTGCGGCTGCCCTGGGGCCAGCGCATTCACCCTAATACGGAGCATTTTTCTTGATTGGGCAATCAAGGAAAATGCGCTGTATGTATAAAATGGCCCCTGGTGTTTATAGTGCTTTATTTTTGAGTTTTAGCTCTCATCCAAATCATTTGTTCTTGTCTTTTGAAAAATGTCAACTGGTATTTGCATCTTATGTTTTTTACTGATCGATAATTCCATCTAAATGCAATGAAATGTTTATTGCACAGATATATTGAAATATCAATTACAATCATAAAAAGAAATAAAAACCAGCATAAATACTACATATACAACAAAGATTTGCCATTATAAAAGTACAACCATAGTTTAAAAGTGCAAATAACTATTCAAGACAGTGATACACAAGAACCAGAATTTCTACAAGATTCTTAATGAATTGGTTGTCTTTCGCAGAAAAAAGTATCTCACTGCTTCATATGTTGTTCTACAGTTTGCTGTAATGAAACCAAGCTTCAGATGTTTTTTTCTATATAGGCAGTAGAAATGGACAGGAGCACACAATGTGCTCCAAAGATCATTATGTGTAAGCATAGAGGTGACACGATATGAGTGGAAGACACTTTCATTCCATGAGCTTTCAAAATGAGCAATTGGTGTATAAAAAGCCTCAGATACTTAAGTTTACAAACTGGATTGAGAGTGTGGGACAAATAACTCTGAAATGTGTCTGAATAAGTATCAGAGGTATAATCATAATGCTTGTATGCAGGTAGACCGGCCTAATCTATCTGTCATGGATTGAACTTCAGGATCTGCCTAATGAGACCTTTCTGGGCCAACCGTGGTGATGGAGCAAGGACTCGACCACGAGACTTGCTCGGAAGCAATCCTCTCGTTTAAACTCATTAACGAATTACTAACAACGTGTTTTGTGATTAATAATACGTATTTCCATCATACGCGGGAAAAGAATGAAGCTTGCCTATGTGTTTACTAGCTACAATAACATGGACGTAGGACTAGAATGCATTTTAACACGGGATCTTTACTGCGCATGCGTCTACTGCATCTACGTAGTATGACGAACTAACGCTTGGAGGGAAATTCTGGCGCTTGCGCAAAGAGCTATAAAATGGCCGCTTGAAAGCTCACATGCATGGCACCTGCTTGCTGAAATTAGAAAATAAGTTTTTATACTAATGCAAATGCAGAAAGGGAAATAATAAATGGTATGGGCTAGAGTAGAGGTTGGTGGTATACAGTGAAATCATTTATTTTTGAGAATAACATTTCTTCTTTTGACTTTATTATTAGTGCGTATTTGGGCCTGTCAAACTTGTCTGAGTCAAGCAGACTGATGTGGTGCAACGCATGCGCCCTGGTGTGGAAGCTTGAAAGGATGACTAAGGACTTGTCACGCGTCCAAGGTCGGCGGAGATGTGCCCTGGGAACATGAGGGTGAAGAGTTCATATGAAGGAACTTATTCGAGAAAAACTGTTACATTTGTATTAATAAAGTTTAAAGATGTATGGGAAAGGAAGGGCGGAATAAAGGTTTGAGGGGAGGAGTTTGGAAACAAAAGGTTTAAAGAAATAAATGAAGTATAAGCATAGTGTGATGATCATCCCCTCCTCGCCTGTCCAATCAGAAGTTAGTATTCTGTAAAAATGAAACATTAATGGGTGGTACATACCTATGGAAGGGTATAATTGAGGTAGTCTAGTTAGATTAGAGAGAAGGCTGAGGACAGAGAACGGGGTGTGCCGAGGAGATGAAAAGCTCGTGATGCTGTTAGTGCTGGGGTGGTGCTGATGCTCTGAAATGCTGATGAAGAAATCGAATGCAGAACCATCTACTTAATTTGGGTGGGTTAGAAAGAAGATCGCGGAAGAACCACGAGGAGGAAGAGAGTGTCAGAGAGGGGTGCGACGTAGTCGTTGGTATCTAGAGAGGTGAAGTATCCTGTCCTGATTCCTGTCCTGAAGTCTTTGTCTCCGGATCTGTCCTGGGGACCCTTACCAGCCCTTTGGCCAGGGGGTTGGTCTTCACACCATACTTTGGTAACTATGAAATTCATCGTTTGATAAATGCTCTTCTCTCTCTATCCTCTTCTCTCTGAGTATAGTTGTTGTGTGGATCTGAAATATTTTAACTATTGAGATTTTATTGATTTGGCACTCTCGTGAATGAGGGTGTTTGTACTGAAACGCTTTGAGATGGTTCACAACCCATTAATTTAGATAAAGATTTTAAAGCTTACCGAGTCTGTCATTATTTTATTTTTATCAAGAAATGTATAGTAAGTTATGTTAATTATCACCATCAACTAGTTCCACCTAACTGGTCCATTGACCAGAGGAAAGAACTGTTTGATCAGTGAAAGGTTTAGTTAAAGAAGCAATAACTTGATCTTGAGGTATGAGAATCATTATAAACTAAAAGTTCCAGCGGTCTACTTAGTGTTAGCAGAAGCGAGTTGTATGGGCCCAGGTGAGTATATGGTAGTGGAGTATCTGTTGCTAGTAAGCTGCTGGATCAGTGGCATTCTTGAAAGTTGTGGTACAGAAGGTAAATTATTTTGACTTATGGCATTATTGAGACCTGCAATGCTCAGGGTTAAAGAAGAGTCGCCTGACAATTGCAACTCTTTATATATGTGATGTTTCAGCAAGTCTTCCCTAGCATTCATACAGTCACACACATAAGTTACAGCTGTCCCTGTATGTTTCTAAATTAGTAAAGTTAAGGAAAACTCCAAACCGAATTTTACAATGAGGGGTTGAAGAGCAAAGGCCAAGTGGTAACTTAATTTTCTTGATATAATGACCAATGTTTTTATCATTAAAGATCATAAAAGCCTGCAAAAGAGTTGGAATATGTTCACTGTTAGATGCTATGATTTTTTTTTTGTTTCAACAAGTTTTATTGAAATTTTCTATATAAGAAAGCATATGAAACATAATACAATAAAAGAATAGGAAAACGAAATACAAAGTAGCATGTCTATATGAAATGTCTATCGATATTCAATGAAGCACATTGGGGGTGAAGGAAATCATATACACAATTGCATTGATCACTGTGAGATAGTCAAAGAGAACTGCAGTAAGATGTATGTGTCCAATGGCTAGAAAAGATCAGTTGATAGCTCCAGGCGGCACCGAAAAGAGATGTAAATAATACATAATATATATAGAAAATAACAGAACAGATTAAGTACAAAGGAGTGAGGTAAAAGGCATCATGTACAAGTAATGCCTAAAGCAGTGTGCAAAGATCAGGGTTCAATGGTGAAGAACTGACATAAGATCCTTCAGAGGAAGAGAGACATGGATTCATTGTATGTTCATGGGGTTTTAGTAATAGCAAAGAAGGCATCATGTCTATTCCATAATTATCTATGTTGTGATTTCCAGGGGAGTGTTGTAAGGCAATGTTGCCAGCGCCCCTAATTTGTGTGATCCAGAAATTGGCCTGACCACCATAGGTTTGAAAGTATTTTTTCAGTGATCGAGTGATTAGCTGAGCTATTATCTGCTTATTAGCTAGGTGGTCTGTCCAAGTGAGCTTTTTGTCGTTTTGATTTCACCAAGATAGTTATAATATGCAACTTCTTCTAAGAGATTGCTACAGAGTGTCAGGCTTGGAGAAATTCTGCCATTCCCAAAAGACATCATTTTAGACTTAGCGCTGTTTACCTGCACATTGTTCAGTTTGTCAAACTCACATAGCCTCATCAATTGGAGTTGAAGAACTCTTGGGGTTAACAAAAAGAGGGGAATATCATCAGCATAAACGAGATAACTAATGGGCTTAGTACCTGGTTTAGAGGCTAGGCCATCCGGATGATCCAAAAACAGGGACAGATCAGCCATATAAAATGAGACTAGTGTGGCATCAAAAAACACCCCGTTTTAGACCGTTCGCGGACTGCAATCTCAGAGACAGGACTAACCCTGCAAGCTTTATTTGCTACCATATGTTATTGTGCAGGGCCCATCAAAACATAAAAAAGTTTGATTAATGCACCCAATTTGTTAATTTACCCCACAATTAGCTCCAGTTAACTTTATCAAAGGGCTATGAGTAGTCAATATAATATACACATAACAGCAAATGTTTTATTCAGCAACAGTTTAAATGCAGTTGGCGTTGCTTATAGAACAGCCTGATCTAAAACCCTTTTGATTAATGGTAATTAGTTTATTGTCAAACACACAATCATGCAAATTAGATAATTAAATGTTTGCAAGAAGCTTCCGTTCCAAGTCTAGGAGGGTGATGAGATGATAGTTCTTCAGATCCTCCATCCGTCCTTTTTTATACATTGGATGTATTAATGCGTATTTCCAAGACATCAGAATTTGACCTGATTGCAAGATAAATGAAAACAATCTAATCAAAATTTCTGCCCTGGAAGTAGGATCTGCTTTTAATATATCGGTGGAAATTCAGTTAGACCCTGAAGCCTTTGATGAATTTGACTTCTTTATTAACTCTGTTATTTCCTTAATGGTAACGTTCAGATCGGATGTACGCTATACAAGCAATGGGTATGTAACCGTGGATTTATTATCTTAAGTGCCATTAATGAATAGCTCTGATTTATCAAACAGAATTAAAGGATAATTTGTAGGGCGATAAGACCCAAGCTCATGGACAATCATAGACCAGAGACAATTTGTGTTGTTCATTTTTATTGCAATATTTTGTCCACGAAATCCTATCCTCCATGTGCCTTTAACTTCACATAAAGCATATATTTTAAATATAGATAGGTAGCTGTGACAATAACTAAAAGATGTTGCACAGTACTCAACTAGTCATGGCAGAAAGTTTACAGAAAGAATACTTGCTACCATAGTATATGCCTCTCCTACCTAAAAAAGCAATTATGGTGTTACTTTGTCGTATGGTTGCATAGACCCTGGGTACACGCACTTCCATTTTACGTGTTCATGTATGAAGTTGCCATCTTTTTAAACAGTGACCTTTGTAACACATTTTGCTTGCACATCAGCATACTCAGAAAAGTAATTGCTCACATGTACATTTCTTCGTAGCCACATTATCGTCTCTTAGAACACTCTGTACAAGGTCCCCAGTACTCTGCGCAAACTGTGTTATGGATTGTTGTCTGTTAGGCGACAGCCCTGGGTGGGTAGAGTAAACAAGATGCAGCCAGTCCGGAGCTCAGGCACTGAATGCATGTGTTTAGTTTAATATATAAACCGCATGAGCCCTTGCGTAGGCAGAGAAGCATTTCAACAGGATTTGTCATGGTCACTGTGTGTCTGAATTCTAGCCCAGCTGGACTGCATCCCTATCCCGAGAAGGAGGGCGGCTTGCTCTACACCAGACCTGGCTGTCAGATGATACACACACACACATGCACACTTACACGCACACCCACATGCACACACACACACACGTCAATGAGGAGTTCGACCACTCTAGGGATCTGGCAGATTAGCACACCAACGCTTATTAGGATAGACAAAGACAGGTAGGAATAATTATATATATTCATATAATCTAATGCAATTGTACAATGGTTGAATTATTTATCCTGTTCACAATTCTTGTCATGCTGGCGACATTGGTTTGCTTAATTCTGTTAATCATTGCATCCCGTATATTTTACACAAGACTCCAGTTGCCTCAATAAATATTTGAAATGCCACTTGTGTTTTTCTTGCTTACCTCTTTGGGCATGCCTGAGTTACAAACGAAAGGGCAAGATTTGTTTTCACGATTTACCTGGGGGACATAGGGTTGTCATGTTCGGAGGTTGCAGACACCATTCGGTGTCCTGTCAATTTAGGGGCCCAGATGACACACCATGAGCTAGCCAGGAATTAGGTCAACATATTCTGATGGTGTGAGTGGACTCAGTCCAACATAGTTTTGAAGATTATGTTGCCCAAATGCACAGTCATATTGTGAAAGTAGGAACCATACAACAACTCCAAAGCATAAAAAAACACTAAATCATAAAACAATATACTGGAGACTACAACAATTTGTTTAAATAACAATGTTTGAAGACAAATACCCAGAAGAGTCAGTCCATAAGTCCAAGGTCATGTGATTTATTTTGGTTGGCTTTATTGTGTTTACACACTTCCAACCAAGTACATGATCATCAACCAACGCATGTTTTTTCATCAATTGGGACTTCCTGAAGGATGTGTGTAATAAACAAATATGAAAACAGGAAAAGTGAAACCAACCTGACATATGAAGTCTGTTCATTTCATACATGAGTTAAATGCATTGTGTGCTGCTGATGGTACAAGCAGAACTTAAAAGTGAATCTGACTGGGACCACCATAGCAGACTTATTATGCTCTTACACATGCCAAGTGCTAAAGCACTATTAAAACAATTCCTAACAGGGCAGTCAAAATGTAAAAACAAAAAAGAAAAATACCATGCTGTGTGTCGGCCATATCTGTGATAGATCACCACTGTCCAGGGGCAAAAAATGAACTGAGAGTATGAAACATGCACTAGAAAGAAAACGAAGTGTGACCCAAACAGAATGGAATATCCTCTAACGCATTCTAAATAAATCAGTGAGGAGTAGAAAAAAACGGAATTGAGACCTGAGATTGTTATTGTTCGAAATGTTGAATGGTTCCCAAAATGTTAGAGCATGATTTGGCCAAAAGAATTTAGCTGAGTTGTGTGGTGGTACTAAAAAGGAAAAAGAGTTTCTTTAGTTGGTAATCCTTGCTAAAGGATTCACTGTATGACTACAAACTGTATTTCTTATTCCTCTAACAATAATAGATGAAGTAAAATGATATAGGTGCCAGAGTACGAGTTTATTCTAGGTGATCTGTAATGATAAAGGGGGGGTTCTAAAGATTTCATGTCCTACTATTAATTTGTTTATGAAGAAAAGTGGCAACGAGAGACCCACCTCTCGTGGCCTATAGGGCTGTCGGATTATTCCTAATAGCAAAAGTAATTGTCTTCATCTGTTTATCATCAATATCTTCAAGTTTTAAACCAAGATGAGGAGTATTAACTGTATTCCTAACGAAAATACGCTCAGGTAAAATGTTATGTCAAAACGCATTTGATGTTGCTATTGAGTCATGGGTAACTTATGACTGACTTTTCTGGTTTTTGTCCTCAAACGGTGTTATTTAAACAAGTTGTTAGAGTGCTCCAGCATATTGTTTCTTGACTTAAAATACCTCATTCTATCTGATTTTGCACTGATCATTAGGCATCAAAGAATCTTTTCTATATGAAACACCTGTGGTCCATTTCTGTAAACTAATTGTTTGTGGCTCATATTCGCTTTCCTGTCTTGGAATAATTTCATAACTCTTGCTGATTGAAAAGGTAGTAAAATGCCATAATGTGTAATACATTATACTCTTTGCATGATGTGATGTCAACATGGGCTGAGCAGGTTGATCAGCAGGGAATCCTTCATTTAACTTCCGGAAACCCAAATCAAATAAAAGTTTACACATATACTGATGTTTAAGCCATTTAGACGCCCACCAATCGACAAGAATAGGTAATGAAACATCAAAAAGTGGGTCCAGTAGATCTTCAGGTGACATCCTATTCCAGTAATTGAATAGTAAATTATTGGGAAAATGACCTTTAATCAACACATTGGCAGTTCAAAAAAGATCTAAGATATCTTTGGGGTCTATTACGATGGCGGTCGGATGTCCACCGCCGGGCCGGCGGTGGCGCCCGCAGTACCGGCGGTGGACATCCGCCCGCCATCGCAACCAAGAAAACCGCCGGTCACATTAGGATGGCGGTGGTGACCACGGCGGTGGGAAATTCCGACCGCCGCTTTACTGCCGGTTGCTATCCGCACTCCTGCCTGGCAGACGGAGCAGGACCGGGATAATGGTGGCGGTGCAGAGCAGGCTCCGCCGGCAGGATTAAAATGCCGGCGGTAGCTAGCCTTTCCTCAGCGGTCAGACCGCCATTGAAAGGCATGCGGTGATTGTCTTCCGGGGGCCCGTTGCGGGCCCCCAATTGGTTGGGGGGGTGTGGGTGCACTGGGGGGGTACCCATGGTCCCCCCCTACATTTCCCTGTACCAGGTGGCAGGCACTGTGCAGTGCCTGCCACACAGTGCAGGGAAATGCAGGACATGCTCCTTTCGGCATCGCGGTGGTGCTGCGGGCAGCAGCAACCGCCGCAATGTTAATGCCTGCGATCCGACCGCCGCGGTCGGATTTCGACAGCGGGTCATTGTAATGCGACCGGCGGTGATGTCGCGGTACATGCGGGCGGTCTTTTCCCGCTACCATGGCGGTCGGGGAGGTTTCCCGACCGCCATCGTAATAGGCCCCTTTGTTTTCTTGGAGAACATTAAGGGCCTGATTATGAGTCTGGCGGCCCAAGGACTGCCAGACTCACAGTGGTGTGGTGGTGGCAGTCCAGCTACCGCTGCATTGGCAGCCTGACGGCCCCATTACAAGTTGGCTGGTCGGTGCTCCATTGCACCGCTGCAACTGCCAGGGATCTGCAATCTTGGGCAGTGGTGCAGTAGTGTGAGGCCGCAATATGCTTGGTGGGACTGATGCAGCCTCGCCAAGCATATTACAAGTTTCCTCACTGTCAGCTATCTCAATGCGGTGAGCCCAGCATGAAACTGCTGGCGGTGAGGAAACCTAAGGGGCCCCTCTGTCTGTATGCACCCCCAGTACAAGCATGGCATGGACTTTACAGTCCCTGCCTTGCTGGAACGCACTGTGGTTGACCCACAGCTCTGCCTTTCTAAGGCTTTCCTATGAGCCTTTGGAAGGCAGCGCCATGGGCCAGCCACCTCAGGACCGCCAACCCGGATTGGCGAGTGGTCGGCAGTGGAGTTTGGTGGTGAGGTAGCAGGGCGGTGGTGTGCCGCCCGCTCCCACACTGCCAAACTCATAATCAGGCCCAAAGTATTTTTGGCTTGATTTTTATAAAAGCTGGTAGAAAATATACATTCAATATCAACTGATTCTGGCCTTTACAGCCCTGTAGTACCGGTAACACAAAGTCTGATTTAGATTTTAAATCTGTAGTTTTTAGTGTTAAACAATTTTTTTATCAAGGTCATCAATACACCAGCGGGTCAGCCCATCTTACTGTGGGTTGCATGGATTTCATACATGTAATAATCAAGCACGGTTATTGGATTGGTGTTCTATGTTTTCGGCAGGTAAACAAAGTGATGTTTCAATAAAAAGGAGATAAAATTAGACCCACTAAAAGCTTGATGGCATTCTAACCCGGCAATTTTCCAGCAGCGAATCAATAAGTCAGTGAGGAGTGGATCATGTATAATTTCTTGTCGGCTAGGTATGCAACGAGATTCTAGGAGCTTGGATTACTCCACCCTCTGATTAATCCGTTGAATTAATGTCCTGTCCCAGTGTCTTTGAATTTCTGCATATTCAAGTTCCCATTCTGTATGAAGTTACTTGGACTGGTAAAACCTTTCAACTTTTGGGTTGAGTCTAGGATTTGGTTTTCCAACTTGTTTACTCTTTGTAATATATGGAGGTATTTTGGCTTCATTGGAAGCAATATGAATATTCCCTAGTCAGCTAATTCCTCTTTTTTTGATAGGACTGTTTGCATTATTAAATCCGATGTCCAAGATGTCCTAGCAAACTCCGTTTTTCCCAACGGTTCCCAAAGGAACCTCATACTGACTAAGTTTGATGTGTCAATGTTTTGCAGCTCTGAAAAGTTAGTAGTTTTAGTATGTTCTGTCAATATAGAATGTCATGAAAGCCCTGCGACACTTAGTCAGGAGTAAAGTCTAGGCTGTATTGACCATAAACCTCGTTAGGAAGGAAACTTGATGAGATAATAGTATAGTGTGCATCTTGCGGACACAACCCAGCATGCCCGGCTGCTAGTGGACCTCTCCACTGCCCCTTGTTTCCGCTTCAGGAGCATCGGTGCCGACGCGCTGTCCTGAAACTCCACTGCGGTTGCTGACAGGGTGCCGCGCTGTGTTTACAGGCGTCCGAAGTGGTCTTCTACCACGTCTACAGTAGAATCTTTATATTAATGAGGCTTGGAGGCAAGTTTTTTCGGTGGTGAAGGAGCGTAAGGGAACTTATACCTTAGTGGGAGACACCCCCAGAGGAGTGATACGGCAGTGACTGGCAAGTGCTATTGCGGGGAAACAGCATGGACTCCAGGTACAGGGGCTATGGTCCCAATGATGGATGTCTGTTAAAACCTGGGGGGTTTTGTTTTTGCTTCTGATTAACAGTCAGTTTTATGGAGTCTCTGCTGATGGTCTATTGCTAGCTCTTGGGACTGGGCTGTGTGTACCTCGCTATAGAGAACCAAACTGGATGCTTATTGAAAAAGGGAGAAGGAATATTGAGGTAGACAACCTTCTAAGCTTTACGAAAGTTGAAACGGTTGCTCTTACTCTGTAAGACACCACGCTCTGGTCGGCGTCAAGGAGGAAAGGGAAAAGGAAAAAAAGGGCTCTCTCACTGCTGCCTTTAAAATCTGTTTTCAATAGGATTGCTTGAGACTTGCTATGATGGGGAAGCATTTAAAGATTTCTAAGGTGATGGCTCATGTAGATTCGACAGTGGGCCTCAAATCCAAAGCACAAGCAGCACATATGAAGATAGCTTCAGCAGTGGCAAGAGCCGAGCACTCTCAAATATCTCACCGAGGGTCAGCCGCACTTTCAAGCCCTCTAAGTTCAGAAGAAGATATGGTGGATCAAGGAGGCCAAGCGATAGAAACTATGCAGGCAAGGTCGGCAGAAGTAACAGGCATTGAAGGGCAATTTCTAGCCCAGACTGCTTTGTCTGGAAAAGTAGCAAATTCTAGGGAAGGCAGTGGGGAAGCAGAGAATAAGGATGAGAGCCTGATTCAAGATGAGGGGTTGAATAAAGTGGTCCTCAAAGAAGGTACTTCTAGTCCGACTCAAGTAAAATCCAAGGAATATCCTCTATTTACAAAATCCAAAACAACTCCAATGTTAATGCCTGCAGCACAAGTACAAGAACAAGGAGCCACCATTAACTTACAATCAGGACTGCTCCGAATTGATCAATCTCTCACTCAGCCACAAAGCATTTTGGAAAAAGTAAAAGGGGCTCTTCAATTCTCAGCACCTCAGAATGCCGCCTCTATGGATTCTCAATCATGGACGACGATCTCCACCTTAGGTAAATTCCCAGAGGTGGGACAGCAAGGCCAGGTACGGCAAGCAACAGATGTTTCCTCAGAAAACCAGGCGCTAGAAACACGACAAGAAAGAGGTAACACTGCCCAATATGATATTAAAACCATGTTAAATCTTATTCTTGATGAGATACAAGAGCTTAAGACAACACAGGCAAGTGAGATTGCATCTCCTCATCATCGTCTGTCGAAAATTGAAGAGGCAGTCAGTAATTATCTGCCCAGAATGCAAGAGTCCGAATCTCGGATCTCCCAACTTGAAGATCAAATGAGTATGATGCAGCATCAGGCTACACTGGACAAAAGAGAGAAAATACTCCTTGAAAGCAAGCTCGAAGAGCTGAAAAATCAGTCGCGATGTTCCAACTTGCGCTTAGTGGGAGTCTCAGAAGGATGTGAAGGCTCCCAAGCTCATAAATGGGTCAAGACATTTATTAAAAACAACGTTTTGCAGTTTACAGGAGACCTAACAATTACAAGAGCACACAGGGTACCAGCGCAGTCGTTCCCCAATTCAAAGCTGCCTCGAACAACTTTGCAGATTTCCGAGTGAAAGAACAGATACTCACTAGGGCCATTCAAAAGAGATAATTTTCAACCAGTGAAGTTCCAAGCTGCCATATCTTTTGAGACATGTCAGCAGCAGCTGCATGGCGTCGCAAGGAATTTGTTAAACTATTGTATTTGTTTAAGGCACAGGGTGCTCAGGCAGCCATTGCTCAGCAATCCAAGTTACGAGTACTAGTTCAAGGGAAGTTCCATATGTTCCCAAATCTTGACGAACCTCAGAAGCTGCTATAGGAGATTACTACTGAAAAGTAGACAAGAAAGGACAATTGGGGATGGTTTTTTCCAATTCTGAATTGGTTCGGAATACACAGGATGAGGGGTTAGAAGTAGTTCACTTAGGGTGCAATAACATGGCACCCAGACCTAGGTCTAACCAGGGGAGGGAGGCTAGGGGCATGGTGGGTAATTCCCCAATTGCCTAGGGTGCACTACCTGTATCAACTTTGGTGAAAAACGACAGCAACTTTGAAGTAAACATACTGCATTTACCAGAATGCAATGGGGTGAACTGTGCTGGGATGAGAGACAGTGTGCTCCCTCCCCCCTTGTTTTTAAAAGGATACCTTAAGCGAACAAGCTGACAAGCTCACCTGGGATGCTCCTGTGTGCCTGTGGAGTGGTACTGTGGCCTGTGAACAATTGGGCAGCATTTCAGCACACCCAGGTGAAGTTTCTCTGCTCTCTACTTCTTCTGCTCTCTTCTGATGAATCGCTAAACCCAGAAACATGTGTCTAGAGATAACAGCACTGCCTGCACCAACTTTGGTGAAAAACTACAACAACTTTGAATTAAGCATACTATATTTACCAAAATGCAATGGGATAAACTGTGCTGGGATGAGAGGCAGTGTGTTCCCACCCCCCTTGTGTTTAAAAGGCTCCCGTAAGCGAAAGAGCTGACGAGCTAGCCTGGGATACACCTGTGTTCCTGTGGAGTGGTACTGTGAACTTTGAAGAATTGATCAGCATTTCAGCAACCCCAGGTGACTCTTCTCTGCTCTCTACTAGTTCTGCTAGATAAATGGCTAAACCCAGACGCACGTGGTTAGAGATAAAAGCAGTCCCTGCACCAACTTTGGTGAAAAACAACAGCAACTTTGAATTGAGCATAATGCATTTACACAATGCAATGGGGTGAACTGTGCTGGGATGAGAGGCAGTGTGCTCCCTCCCCCCCCCCTTGTGTTTAAAAGGCCCCTTTGACCCAACAAGCTGACGAGCTCACCTGGAATACACCTTTCTGCCTGTGGAGTGATACTGTGACTTGTGAAGAATTGGGCAGCATTTCAGCAACCCTAGATAACTTTTCTCTGCTGTCTACTAATTCTCCTTTCTACAGATGAAGGCCTAAACCCAGAAACATGTGTCTAGATATAACAGCACTACCTGCACCAGTTTTGGTGAAAAACTACAGAAACTTTGAAGCAAGCGTTCTACATTTACTAGAATGCAGTGGAGTGAACTGTGCTGTGATGATAGGCAGTGTGGTCCCTCACCCCTTGTGTTTAAAAGTCTCCCTTGAGCCAACAAGCTGACAATCTCACCTGAGATGCACCTGTGTGCCTGTGGAGTGGTACTGTGGCCCGTGAAGAATGGGACAGCATTTCAGTAACCCTAGGTAACTTTTCTCTGCTCTCTACTACTTCTGCTCTTTAGTGATGAATGGCTAAACCCAGAAACTCGTGTCAAGACATAAAGACACTACCTGCATCAACTTTGTTGAAAAACCACAGCAACTTTGAAGTAAGCGTACTGCATTTGCCAGAATGCAATGGGGTGAACTGTGCTGTTATGAGAGGCAGTGTGCTACCTCCCCCTTTGTGTTTAGAAGGCTCCCTTAAGCCAAAAGAGCTGACGAGCTGGCCTGGGATACATCTGTGTTCCTATGGAGTGGTACTGCGACCTGTGAAGAATTGAGCAGCATTTCAGCAATCCCAGGTGACTTTTCTCTGCTCTCTACTGATAAATGGCTAAATCTAGAAACGCATGTTTAGAGATAAAAGCAGTCCCTGTACCAAATTTAGTGAAAAACAACAGCAACTTTGAAGTATGCATAATGCATTTACTACAATGCAATGGGGTGAACTATGCTGGGATGAGAGGCAGTGTTCTCCTTCCCCCCTTGTGTTTAAAAGGCTTGCTTGAGCCAACGAGCAGACAAGTTTGCCAGGTTTGCACCGATGTGCATAAGGACTGGTACTGTAACCTGTGAAGATTTGGGTAGCATTTCAGCAACCCCAGGTGACTTTTCTCTGCTCTCTACTACTTCTGCTCTCTACTGATAAAGGGCTAATCCCAGAAACACATGTCTAGAGATAATGGCACTACCTGCACCAACTTTGATAAAACATCTACAGCAACTTTGAAGTAAGCATATTGCATTTACCAGAATGCAATTGGGTGAAATGTGCTGGGATGAGAGGCTGTGCTCCCTCCCCCCTTGTGTTTAAAAGGCTTCCTTGAGGCAATGAGCTGACAAACTCACCTGGGATGCACCTCTGTAACTGTGGAGCGGTGCTTTGACCTGTGGGGACATGGGTAGCATTTCAGCAACCCCAGAAGACTTTTCTCAGCTCTCCACTATTTCTGCTCTCTACTGATGTAGGGCTAAACCCCAAAACATGTGCCTAGAAATAGCAGCACTATCTGCACTAACTTTGGTGCTAAGTACAGCAGCTTTGAAGCAAGTGTACTACATTTACCAGAATGCAATGGGGTGAACTGAGCTAGGATGAGAGGCAGTGTTCTCCCTCCCCCCTTGTGTGTAAAAGGCTCCCTTGAGCCAACGAGTTGATGAGCTCACCTGGTATGCACCTGTGTGCCTGTGGAGTGGTACTGTGACCTGTGAAATCTTGGGCAGCATTTCAGTAACCCCTAAAGACTTTTCTCTGCTCCCTACTACTTCCGCTCTCTACCGATGAAGGGTTAAACCCAGAAACACGTGTCGAGAGATAACAGCACTACCTGCTCTAACTTTGATGAAAAAATACAGCATGTTTGAAGTAAACATACTGCATTTACCAGAATGCAATGGGGTGAACTGTTCTGGGATGAGAGGCACGGCTGCCTCACCACTTGATTGTGTTTAAAAGGTTCCATTGTGCCAATGAGCTGAGAAAGCTACTGTGAGCTAAGAAGACCTGGGCAGCATTTCATGAACCCCCAGATGACATTCCTCTGGTCTCTACCTCTTCTCTCTACTGATGAAGGGTTAAACCCAGAAACAAGTGTCTGGACATAACAGCACTACCTGCGACCAACTTTGGTGAAAAACGACAGCAACTTTGAAGTAAGCATACTGCATTTACCAGAATGCAATGGGTTCAATTGTGCTGGGATGAGAGGCAGTGTGCTCCCTCCCACTTGCGTTTAAAAGTCTCCCTTGAGCCAACAAGTTGACAAGCTCACTTGGTATGCAGCTATGTGCCTTTGAAGTGGTACTGTGATCTGTGAAGACCTAGGCAGCATTTCCGCAACCCTTGATGACTTTTCCCTGCTCTCTTTTACTTTTGCTTTCTACTGATGAAGGTATGAACCCAGAAACACGTGTCTAGAGATAGCAGCACTATCTGTACCAACTTTTGTGAAAAACTACAGCATTGAAGTAAGCATACTGCATTTACCAGAATACAATGGGTGAACTGTGCTGGGATGAGAGGCAGTGTGCTCCCTCCCCCCTTGTATTCCATATTCAGGTTTGTGATAATTTTCACATCACTCCTTCATTTTTCACCTTTACATTCTGTCAAACAGTGTTCCACCTTTGCTACTGGGTCAGTGAGCTCAGCACAGGAACCCTGTGGGTTCCACTTTCTGTGATAAGATGTTCAGTATATCCTCTTTTAATCCTCTGGCCCAACTGCATCTGCTAGCGAACAGTAAAAAATGTCAAGTATGAAACCAGGTACGGCTGCCTTGTCTAAGATTCAGAAGTGCAACCACTACCGACTGAACTTTAGTGTATTTTTCCCAAAAATCTTCAGCTTCTCCTTGACTGCCTAATAAATGTATAATAGTGCATCATCCCATTCAAATATTGGCATTGTATGAGAAGCTGTTTTTCAACATAGGTAAGAAAAAAATATGCTACTTTGGACTGTTCGACACAGAAAATGCAAGGAACATCGACTGAGGAGCATGGTACACATATTGACATCACTTAGAAATCCCAAGCATTTGGGTATCAATCATTCTTTATTGCTTCAGTTAATAAAAACCATAACAATAGTCCCAAAAAACTATAGAGGATAAAAACTGTGATAAATAGTTAAGCGAGAGGAGTTACGTCATCCGTGGGATGCAACATGTATGCAATGGCAAATGCGCTGCATCCTAAATGGTCCAAAAACAAATGGTGCAATATTCAACATAAAATGCTACTGTGCTATAAGTGCTCTATTTTTTTTCGCATGTGCCTCCTATATAAGTCCTGTAAACTAGAAGCTGTAACTCCCAGTAAAATGATTTTAATCAGCCAGGTGTTCGGATCGGTGCACAGTCAAAATATCGAATTTTTTATATCGATGTACAGAAATATCGAGTTCATAATATCGAGAGTATGAAATATCGATGTTCTGTATATCGATGTAGTTAATATCGTTTTGAGGTGATTTGGTAAATATCGATGTTAGTAATATCGATAGTAAAAATATCGACATGTCAAAATATCGTTTTTGTATGTTTTTTCCAAAATTTTAGAATTAATGTTAAGTAGTACATTTTTTAAAATTTTATAAAATAAAAGTATTTTTTTATATTGTTTTAAGAGCGGGATGTTGGGTTATAGGGGATAAGGGTGGGGAGTGTTTTAAAAAAAAGTTATATAATTTGTTTAAATTTAAAAAATGTAAGTATGAATTTATAATTAAATTTTTTTTTTTTTTGTGTTTTTTGTCCTCATCTCACCAATAAGCTTCTGCGGATCTTACAAAGCCGATATTTCAATCTATGCGCCCTTCGACTTACCGCTCTTCCTTAGGTCACCCAGACCAGCCCGATTTAGTTGGAGCTTGGTGTAATCATAGGACTGATTATATTAGTCTCAAATTGTGACCCCAACTCAAAAGTGGCTGCCAAGTGTTAATCGTGCTTTCCCCTGCACCATCCTGATCTAGGCACGCCATAGCAAAAGCAGCCTTCAGCCAGTCATCACTCTTCGGGGGTAGAGAGTCTTTCCATTTCTTACAGACCTCTCTCCGAGCGAGAAGTATCAAGTATAATAACAATCCGCGTTGTGGCTGTGATGCATTCTGACTAAACGATCCGTCATCGCCCAAAAACACTAGAGACAGGTTGACTTCAATACAAGCTTTAAAAATGCCATAGATAACGTCTCCCACCCCTTTCCATAACTTTCTCAGTTCGAGACACTCAAAAAAGATATGGATATCATTGGCCTTGGGGGTCATACATCTAGGGCATTTAGGGATAGATAATGGGGCAAACTTGGCTATTTTGGCTGGCGTATAGTAAAGCCTATTAATAACAAAAAAGTGGTTCTTTTTTAGGCTTGCTGGTTTGACAAATTTGTATAGTACTTTCAAAGAGGGCTCATAGAGGGCATCTATAATAGGTTCAAGGGGAGAATGATTCCACACTTAGGGGCCGATTCCGATCTCGGTCGGAGGCGCACACAATACCATTCGGTCGGGAAAAAAGCCATGCGAAAGCCTGTTTCCCGACCGATCCGTACAGCACACCGAACGAGCAAGTACGAATCGCACAACAGCAAAAAATCCTGCCGAGCCGTACTCACCCAAACCAGGTCCTGTTCTCCGACAGAGGCGAATCCGGAAACGCCGAATCGAGTCGCACGGAAGGAAAAATGCAGCCCCGTCCGGCCGGACAAGTACGATGCGCTTTCCGTACGCGCCGAACCCGTCGCTACGCACGGCACGTCAAAGCATCCGGGAGAGGCGCACATAAGCTCCGATTCGCGCCACAACACGATCCACGGCTACGAGGCGAACACGCCAGCGACGAGGACGACGCGAAGCGACGAGGACGAGGCGAAGCGACGAGGACGACGCGAATCAACGAGAAGGACGAACGACGCGAACCAACCATGAATCCCTTCGTCCCGATCATACCAATATTCTACATTTACTACCGGAACAGGCACGGACGCGTACGGCGCAGAAGGTAAGCCAGACACCAACCACAAAACACATACAACACGTACACGACACATCACACACACACACAGGGATGCAGAATATACTTACACCAGCAACAGCAGCACCATAGGGGCGGGATGCCCATCACCAATGCCACATATGCACACAGGGGCCTGAATGCGCACCACCACCCCTACCCAGGGGTGGCATGATGCCTACCACCACTACCACCCTCACCCAGGGGTGGCATGATGCCTACCACCACAACCACCCTCACCCGGGGGGCAGGATGCCTACCACTACTACCACCCTCACCCAGGGGGCAGGATGCCCACCACTACTACCACCCTCACCCAGGGGGGCAGGATGCCTACCACTACTACCACCCTCACCCAGGGGGCAGGATGCCCACCACTACTACCACCCTCACCCAGGGGGCAGGATGCCTACCACTACTACCACCCTTAGCCAGGGGGCAGGATGCTTACCACTACTACCACCCTTAGCCAGGGGGCAGGATGCTTACCACTACTACCACCCTCACCCAGGGGGGCAGGATGCCTACCACTACTACCACCCTCACCCAGGGGGCAGGATGCCTACCACTACTACCACCCTTACACAGGGGGCAGGATGCCTACCACTACTACCACCATCACCCAGGGGGGCAGGATGCCTACCACTACTACCACCCTTACCCAGGGGGCAGGATGCCTACCACTACTACCACCCTTAGTCAAGGGGCAGGATGCTTACCACTACTACCACCCTCACCCAGGGGGCAGGATGCCTACCACTACTACCACCTCACCCAGGGTGGCAGGATGCCCACCACTACTACCACCCTCACCCAGGGGGCAGGATGCCTACCACTACTACCACCCTCACCCAGGGGGGCAGGATGCCTACCACTACTACCACCCTCACCCAGGGGGCAGGATGCCTACCACTACTACCACCCTTAGCCAGGGGGCAGGATGCTTACCACTACTACCACCCTTAGCCAGGGGGCAGGATGCTTACCACTACTACCACCCTCACCCAGGGGGGCAGGATGCCTACCACTACTACCACCCTCACCCAGGGGGCAGGATGCCTACCACTACTACCACCCTTACACAGGGGGCAGGATGCCTACCACTACTACCACCATCACCCAGGGGGGCAGGATGCCTACCACTACTACCACCCTCACCCAGGGGGCAGGATGCCTACCACTACTACCACCCTCAGCCAGGGGGCAGGATGCTTACCACTACTACCACCCTCACCCAGGGGGCAGGATGCCTACCACTACTACCACCCTCACCCAGGGGGCAGGATGCCCACCACTACTACCACCCTCACCCAGGGGGGCAGGATGCCTACCACTACTACCACCCTCACCCAGGGGGGCAGAATGCCTACCACTACTACCACCCTCACCCAGGGGGGCAGGATGCCCACCACTACTACCACCCTCACCCAGGGGGGCAGGATGCCTACCATTACTACCACCCTTAGCCAGGGGGGCAGGATGCTTACCACTACTACCACCCTTAGCCAGGGGGCAGGATGCTTACCACTACTACCACCCTCACCCGGGGGGGCAGGATGCCTACCACTACTACCACCCTCACCCAGGGGGGCAGGATGCCTACCACTACTACCACCCTTACACAGGGGGCAGGATGCCTACCACTACTACCACCATCACCCAGGGGGCAGGATGCCTACCACTACTACCACCCTTACCCAGGGGGGCAGGATGCCTACCACTACTACCACCCTTAGCCAGGGGGCAGGATGCTTACCACTACAACCACCCTCACCCAGGGGGGCAGGATGCCTACCACTACTACCACCCTCACCCAGGGGGCAGGATGCCCACCACTACTACCACCCTCACCCAGGGGGCAGGATGCCTACCACTACTACCACCCTCACCCAGGGGGCAGGATGCCTACCACTACTACCACCCTCACCCAGGGGGCAGGATGCCCACCACTACTACCACCCTCACCCAGGGGGGCAGGATGCCTACCACTACTACCACCCTTAGCCAGGGGGCAGGATGCTTACCACTACTACCACCCTTAGCCAGGGGGCAGGATGCTTACCACTACTACCACCCTCACCCAGGGGGGCAGGATGCCTACCACTACTACCACCCTCACCCAGGGGGGCAGGATGCCTACCACTACTACCACCCTTACACAGGGGGCAGGATGCCTACCACTACTACCACCATCACCCAGGGGGGCAGGATGCCTACCACTACTACCACCCTCACCCAGGGGGGCAGTATGCCTACCACTACTACCACCCTTAGCCAGGGGGCAGGATGCTTACCACTACTACCATCCTCACCCAGGGGGGCAGGATGCCTACCACTACTACCACCCTCACCCAGGGGGCAGGATGCCCACCACTACTACCACCCTCACCCAGGGGGCAGGATGCCTACCACTACTACCACCCTCACCCAGGGGGGCAGGATGCCTACCACTACTACCACCCTTACACAGGGGGGACAGGATGCCTACCACTACTACCACCATCACCCAAGGGGGCAGGATGCCTACCACTACTACCACCCTTACCCAGGGGGCAGGATGCCTACCACTACTACCACCCTTACCCAGGGGGCAGGATGCCTACCACTACTACCACCATCACCCAGGGGGGCAGGATGCCTACCACTACTACCACCCCTACCCAGGGGGGCAGGATGCCTACCACTACTACCACCCTTACCCAGGGGGCAGGATGCCTACCACTACTACCACCCTCACCCAGGGGGGCAGGATGCCTACCACTACTACCACCCTTAGCCAGGGGGCAGGATGCCCACCACTACTACCACCCTCACCCAGGGGGTCAGGATGCCTACCACTACTACCACCCTCACCCAGGGGGGCAGGATGCCTACCACTACTACCACCCTTAGCCAGGGGGCAGGATGCCCACCACTACTACCACCCTCACCCAGGGGGCTGGATGCCTACCACCACCCTTAGCCAGGGGGCAGGATGCCTACCACTACTACCACCCCCACTCATAGGATGGACAATGCATGACACAACCAGCACACCACAACCTAGGGAATGCAAGAAGAAGACATCCCCCCAACACCATGACAAGCGTGTGTAGACTGTGTCAAATGCCTACAACACCGAACATGACTTTGAACATACAATGTGACCCCCTAGCACATGTGCCACACATATATGTGTGTGGCACCCACAATGCAAGCAGACCATGACCATTGTGGCAATGGGGTCCAAACCCCCATCATCACAGTGACCAAAATGTAAGTGTGGGGTCCATAGCTGAAGCACATTTTGAACATTGTGGCAATGGGGTCCAAACCCCCATCATCACAGTGACCAAAATGTAAGTGTGGGGTCCATAGCAGAAGCACATTTTGAACATTGTGGCAATGGGGTCCAAACCCCCATCATCACAGTGACCAAAAGGTAAGTGTGGGGTCCATAGCAGAAGCACATTTTGAACATTGTGGCAATGGGGTCCAAACCCCCATCACCACAGTGACCAAAATGTAAGTGTGGGGTCCATAGCTGAAGCACATTTTGAACATTGTGGCAATGGGGTCCAAACCCCATCATCACAGTGACCAAAATGTAAGTGTGGGGTCCATAGCAGAAGCACATTTCGAACATTGTGGCAATGGGGTCCAAACCCCCATCATCACAGTGACCAAAAGGTAAGTGTGGGGTCCATAGCAGAAGCACATTTTGAACATTGTGGCAATGGGGTCCAAACCCCCATCATCACAGTGACCAAAATGTAAGTGTGGGGTCCATAGCAGAAGCACATTTTGAACATTGTGGCAATGGGGTCCAAACCCCCATCATAACAGTGACCAAAAGGTAAGTGTGGGGTCCATAGCAGAAGCACATTTTGAACATTGTGGCAATGGGGTCCAAACCCCCATCACCACAGTGACCAAAATGTAAGTGTGGGGTCCATAGCTGAAGCACATTTCGAACATTGTGGCAATGGGGTCCAAACCCCCATCATCACAGTGACCAAAATGTAAGTGTGGGGTCCATAGCTGAAGCACATTTCGAACATTGTGGCAATGGGGTCCAAACCCCCATCATCACAGTGACCAAAAGGCAAGTGTGGGGTCCATAGCTGCAGCACATCTTGAACATTGTGGCAATGGGGTCCAAACCCCCATCATCACAGTGACCAAAAGGCAAGTGTTGACAAAGTAAGAGGTGCAACTGCCAAACTGCATGGATGATTCCTGGTCACAGAACAACAAACACATCAGTGGCAAAGTAGTGTATGTGTCCCATTGCAACATAAATTGGGGGAGCCAAATCCTGCAGTGCAAATAAGACATAACTTTGGCCATGTGCAGACAAACAACACCCATGGGGGCTGACACCGTCAACAATCATCAATGACACAATGACAGAAGTGACCATCCGAATGCAGACCCACATATTTGCACCAATGGGCACACACATGCAGATACCCTGTGGAGACTGCAGATGTGAGGCGAACAGATACCATACCATGGCAGCAATGGGACACACAATCAACAATTAGCAACAAATGAGGGCTCCAGTCCCATCAGCCTGGTCATGGAAGTGCCAACGGAATCATCAGCACAGATCCAACACACTTGTATAGCAATGTTGCACTGACAACACAGATGAGTCCTTCCCCATTGATGCCCAAACCTGCATGTTCACTGGAGATGGCCACACGGTCAGGGAAGTAGACGAATAGAACAATGGCAGGCACAACAGATGTGCAGGGGTGGAAGCCACAGATGTGAAGTTGCCAATCTAAGTAGGAAATCTCATTGCCAAATACTGAACACATGACACCCTCAGATGCTGCTATGGATGACATGGATACACCACAGGATAGGACACATAACCCCTGGACCACATGGGTTCCTGCACAGTAACACTTCATTATCATGAGACCAAATATCACCATCACTGCAGCAAGGGCATTCTTAGCATCATCAACATCATGTACATCAGAAGCAAAAGCACTAGAGAACAGAAAGTTGCTTTATTCAGCATATGTGGCATTAAAAGTAGAAGTCCGGTAGAACATAAACAAAGGCCAATGGCCAGTCCATCAACAAAGTCACAAGTGGGTGACAGTGGCAGATGCCACCCTACACATGCCTGCACAAAACCAGGGACAATCCACTAGGAGGGGCAACCGGGCGGGGTAGGCCAGGCACCGCAGGGACAGGATCAGGGCTCACCAGGAGGAAGCAGGGAAGGGGTGGTGGGTGCTGGAGAGCCACTGACAACTGCAGTGGAGGTGTCTGACATGGTGTGTGCCGGCACAACTGGGGGGCATGGCTCAGATGTTGTGGGTGCCGGCACGACTGCAGTGGACCCTGCAGATGGAGTGGACAGGTCCGCCACTGCAGTGCCCAAGTCAGACAGGGTGGTAGTGGACTCCACTGCAGTGCCTACCACCAGGGGAGGAGAATGGGGAACAGGCAAGGTGGGCTGGACAGAGGGGGAGGACACCCTCACCACATCAGTGGCACAGACAAGCGCAGCGGGGGTGTGGTGCCGGGAGAGCAAGTGGCAGGGGGAGAAGGCCGGAGCCTCTTGGGGATGGTATATCTGTGGGTGGGGGAACCTGGGGCAGGGTGTGGCGGGGGCACCTGTGGAGTGGGGGCCTGAGGGATGGAGGAAGGTGACCTGGTGCTTGAGCTGCAGGGCGGCGGCGGGGTCTTGCTCTTACCACTCCGGGGGACTTGCGGGTGGGGGCCTCAGTCTGTCTGCGCCTGGGGGAGGGTGTCCGGGGGCGAGGGGCACTCTGCTCCGTGTGGGGGCTTCCTCTTCCCCCTGGATGCTGGGGCAGCTGGATAGGAGGGGAAGAGGCCGAGGTCACTGAGGAAGAGGCGCTGGGTCTTTGGGGTTGCAGGTGAGGCAAGGGAGGGTGCTTTGGAGGGAGAGGCAACTGAGGACTGCGCAGTGCCCGTGGATGCGTGTGTGTGTACCAGGGCCCCATCCCCTGTGAGTCTGGTTTCAGTCCCCTGACTGTGCGTGCATGTGCGTTTAGTTTGTGGCGTGTGTGTCTGTGTGCTGGATGTGTGTGTGCTGGTGTGTGCGTGTGAGTGTGGATGGAGCAGAGGCAGGAGGGGTGAGGGACTGTCTGAGGAGGGACACTGCTGCCGTCAGGGACGAGTCCATGGACCTGTTGCCCCTCTGTAGGTCAGACATGCCCGATGAGATGCCCTCCATGAACGACACCAGCTGAGTCAACAGTGCGGTGTGCGCATGGAGGACACTCAGCATGGCTGTCTGCCCTACATGGAGCTGGCGAAGGAGGTACACAGACTCCTCACTCAGGGCAGCAGGGGACACAGGGGCAGGGGTGCGGTGCCTGGGCCAAAGGAGACACGCTCCCGAACATGGGAGCCTCCACGGACCTGGGGAATGGGAGCCGATGGGAGGGCGGTGGTGGTGCTGGTGGTGGCGGGGACAGCAACACTAGCTGGGGTGTGGTGGCTGCTGACACCCGCCTCCACAAGGGAGTCATCCTCCGAGTTGCTCTGGTCCTCAGCTGAGGTGGATGGTGCTGAGGATTCCTCGGTGTGGCTCCCTCGCCCTCCGTGCCACTGGGTCCCTCCGACCACTCCTCGGCTGCTGACCCAGTCTGGCTCTCTGGCTCCTCCTGGTCCGTGGAGCTGTCCCCTTCCGTGGCCGTGGATGTATCTGCAAACAATGGGGAAACAGACAGACATCAGTCACCTGCACCAAACGCACACACCACTGTGAGCACAGCACATCACAGAGCAAGCCCTGGCATCATTAGTTGTACATTGCTAAAAGTGCCCTAACTGAGCAGGAGAAGCCAATTGTCAGTCTGATGCCAAGCATGGCACTCACATCCCACATGGCCTTGCACCCATCTGTCTGGTGTCTGTTGGATTGCAACACCCCAGTGTGGACACATGCACCAAGTACACAGTAGTTGGACAGTGCAGAGGACACGGTGTGGACA
The DNA here is from genome assembly GCA_963921515.1 of Calotriton arnoldi. NCBI lineage: Eukaryota > Metazoa > Chordata > Amphibia > Caudata > Salamandridae > Calotriton > Calotriton arnoldi. The sequence continues at coordinate 1,103,552 of CAWUFW010006646.1, forward strand.
CATCACAGCTCTTGCCACTGAGTCAGTACAGGTTTCCGGATGAAAGGGATGCCCAGAGTCAAATAGGAAATGCATGTGATGCATACCAGCGACAGACACCATGATGCACCCATGTCCTGATAGCCAGCGCCACTATGGTGTGCATGTAGCACATGTCACTCCCCTGCAGGACCACAAATAAGTTGACACATGCCATGGCAGAGGCATGACTGTTAAGTCATACATCACTGTCTCAGTGATGTATGACTTGGCAGCCAGACAACAACACTATGCACTGTGTCACAATAGTAGGTCATGGGGAATGCAAGTCCTGGAGCTGCACAAGTGCACATGTACATCCCCCACACAACACATCATCTCAACCCTCATCTGTCCAGGTCACACCTATTGGACATATGGGAGACCTGTGACACTACCCTCTGAACCTGAGCCCCTCACAATTTGCTGTGAATGGGGAACAGCTGCCTGAACATCACATTCGCATACCCCAGTCTGCACGGGCAGCTGATCAAACACCTATGTGACACACAAGTATCGTCTCCTATGGTCACATCTCCAGGGGCATGCTGAGCCCCTACCAAGAAACACCACAGCAGTCCTGGCAACTAATCCACAGCACACTGACACAGAGGCAGACACCGGTTGGGTCAAATCACTGTGCACAATGTGTCAGCTGATACACGGGAGTGGGAGTACAGAGTGCATTGCATGGCCTGGAGTAGGCATGACTGTCCTGCTCCACATGAATGAGGGATGTGCCCTGGACAGTGGATAGCTGGCTATGTATGTGTGACACACGTAATCTGCACACTCCTGGGGCACAAACATTGTTCCCACCCGCTGCATGGGCGTGTGCCACATACCCCAGGCACATGTGGTGGCTCAGCTCAGCAAGTGGACCGCATATCAAAGCAACACGCAGATCACATGTCCAAACCCAGGCGTTGTGTGAACAATGGACCCACCCATGATGCCCACAACAGAGTTAGGGAAACAGATGCTGTCCCCCACCTTTAGTGAAGCAAACTGCAAGGACACAGTCCCAAGTGACACAATTCCCTGACTGTAAGGGCCACACCTGGGTATCAGATGAGCAGTGGGCAGTGCACAATAGAGGGACATGGCTCCTGGACAACATGACTGCTGCACTGTGGCAGTTGAACCAGGCCAGAGGAGGGCACAAAGCATGTAATACAGAGTTCACAGTGCAGTCTTTGACTCACCCCCTCCTTGCTGCTGTCTGGCCTTCAGCTGCCCATCCAGGTCTGGAAAGACCACCACCAGGATCTGGAGCATGTGGGGGGTCAGGGTCCGTGTTCTGCCCCTCCTGCGAGGAGGCGACAGCTTCAGCTGGACCCGTGCAATCCTCCGGGTCCAGCTGCGAAGGTCCTGCCACCTCTTCTGGCAGTTGCGGATCCGGCGCTTGTAGACCGGACAGCCCGGACGATGTCCTTCCAGATTTCCTGCTTCCGATGGGCATTAACCTGTGAGGATGACAAAGTGAAAAGGCCATTACCACACATGCAACATATCCGTGCATGACACAGTCGTATATACATGTCTCAATCACAGGGGCACATGATGTACACAGGCAGTGCAAAGCTGACCATGGACAGTTTGCCAGACGTCACTACATGGTATCATTGCATGGGAAGTAAAACCATGTTCAAATGCACTGTCACTGCACCATACCTGTCCAGTGCAAGTCACTACACACTATGGGGGGTGACAACTACTCAGTGAGCCTGCTAGACAGTGGCGTGCAGACTCTCAGCCTTGCTAGTCAGACAAAATACACATTCAGAAAGGCAGTGCACAGAACACTCACCTGCTCCCCTGGTGTCCCATACAGCTTGCTGTACTGTGGAAGTAGGCTGTCCAGCAGGGCCTGGTTCTCTTCAAGGCTGAAGGCTGGGGCTCTCTCCACAGTACGTGCCATTGCAGGGTCCAGAGGGGCAGAGACAGCAGCAGTGCAGTGGCAGATGTCGTCTTGGAGCATGTAGTGCAGGCAAGTGGGCTCTCAGGGGAACAGCCAGCAATATATATGTGCTGGAGAGGCAGATACTGTCCCTTGTGTCCAAAGTGATAGGTCCAAGTCGTTTGCATCTTCTGAATCTGGCCAATCCATGGAATAGCAGCACCAAAACACGCCCACAGCATCCTTCAAATCTTCAACTTCATGACATACATGATTTTGCAACATTGTTGTGGGTGACCAACTGATTTTCCAGCAACAGACTCGCTCGAAATTCGAAAACGCGTCCGTTGCCAGGCAAGCCCATTGTCAATGGGTGCGCACCGATCGGTCCATTGCGGTACAACGCGCACAGGGGTACAACGCGTACCCGCACACATTGAAAGCAATGGGCCGGCCGGAGGCACCGATCGGTCCATTGCTGTTCAACGCGCACAGGGGTACAACGCGTACCCGCACACATTGAAAGCAATGGGCCGGCCGGAGGCACCGATCGGTCCATTGCTGTTCAACGCGCACAGGGGTACAACGCGTACCCGCACACATTGAAAGCAATGGGCCGGCCGGAGGCACCGATCGGTCCATTGCAGATCAACGCATCACTGTACATGTGACTGGCATATGTCAGCATGCCTGTCTCAGATGGACATATGCCAGCCACAGATAGCTCCCAGGGAGTGAGGGGCACACCTACCACACGACAGCCTGTCCAAACTTTATCATAAGGCATGTAAGGCTGCATTTCCTATTGTGTGTATGTTGGTGTACATGTTGTCCTGTGGGTGTCACCTGTGGGCAGCCACCCCCAGGCTGTGCACGTGTTCATGGGGACAGGATCCTGGGTGTTACGTGTACGTGACCACTGTGATGTGCAACTGTTCATATCTGTGCTTGTGCCATGGTCACATTTCACAGTGGTGTATGTGTATGTCATGTCACATACCCCGTGAGTCCCATGTGGGACGGTATGTTTGAGCCAGGGTGTCCCAGTGGCACAATAGTGATGGTCCTCCACAGTCTTTGTGCATGTGGTGTTTACAATGTCTCTGATTTCATGTGCACAATGGGAGACAGTCTCCACATCCACGTTGTGTGTGCATGGACTCTGATGTTGTGCGTGTGTGTCACAGACGTCCATGTCTGTCCTGCCGTGGCAAGTGGGGCCACTACCTGTGGGGGTCATGGTTGTTTTGGTGTGGTGTATACATGATACTCCATGTAATGCCAGTGTCCATGTGGCATTACAGGGTCCCTGGGAATGTACCTGTCGTTGAGCTGTGGTGCCTGGGGCACATCTGTCCTCACATGTCCCTGTGGGGGGTTATTGTGACACGGCAGCAGGAGATGGGAACTGTGACACGGCCTCATGATATCCAATGGGCCAAACTGGGACTAATTGATGCCACCTGTTGGACCGTGTTGACAGATGTTGGCCATGTATGTACCATACATGTCCTTCCGGTACTGCACACTTCAAGTAGTTGTGCCTCATAATGATGTATGTTGGGATCTTGAGTGTGTTCAATGCCGCATATGTGGGGTGACTGACAATCTTGCTTACTTCTCCTCTGCACTGCAGGGCTCCTGCTGTCCATCGGCCATTCCCAGACCTGGCAACGATGGTGGAACGGGACAGCATCCGACGGTCCCGCTTCACCAGGCAGCTGATTGAGGATTTGGCAGTGCAGTTGTCCCCACATTTGCAGCCTGGCCGGCCGTATCCTACAGCGCTGACCCCCAAGGTGAAGGTGATGGCAGCCCTACACTTCTTTGCCACTGGTACCTTCCAACATACTGTGGCGACTGCTGGTGGGATGTCACAGACCATGTTCAGCCGTGTGCTCCGCGATGTTTTGGCGGCAATGTTGCTCTTCCTGAACCGGTACATCTATTTCCCTAGACTGCGACGACTCACTGACGTGAAGAGTGACTTTTATGCCCTGGGGAGGATGCCGCATGTCACTGGCTCCATTGATGGGACACATGTGGCTTTGGTACCACCACAGGCCCAGGAGCAGGCCTACAGGAACCGCAAGCACTACCACTCGGTCAATGCACTGGTGGTGTGTCTTGCAGACATGACCATCACACACATGTGTGCCCGTTTCCCTGGTTCAGCACACGATGCCTTTGTGATGAGGAGTAGTCGCATCCCCAGGATGATGGCACAGATGCAGAACCAGCGTGCCTGGCTTGTCGGTGTGTACTGACTTTGTGCCATTGTGTGTGATCTGATCTGTAGTATTCCGCCCACTGTTCCAAGTCAGCTAATGTGCACTTGTCTGTCCGTAGGTGACTCGGGATACCCCAACATGCCGTGGTTGCTGACACCCCTCAGGAACCCTGTGACACCTGCCCAGATGCGCTACAATGAGGCACATGGTCGGACCAGGAGAGTGATTGAGCGGACCTTTGGTCTCCTAAAGAGCCGCTTCCGCTGCCTGGACAAGACCGGAGGGTCCCTCCCATATGCCCCTGCGAAAGTGTGCAAGATTATCATCGTCTGCTGCATGCTCCACAACCTGGCAGTGCGGAAGGAGTTGCCTCTCATCCAGGATGACAATGACCAACATCCGCCACCTGTGGAGGATCCTGGCCTGGACCACGATGCCAGTGACGATGATGATGATGATGTTGGTGATGGTGATGTCCGCACACAGCTCATCACCAACTTCTTTAGCTGAATGTGAGTATCCTGAGGTGTCATGTCAATGATGTGAGTTGGCATGATGTGTGGGTGGTGCTCTGGTGCTGTGGGAGTGTGTCCATGGGCCACTTGACTGGATGTGTGTTGCGATGTGTGCTAACAGGTGGGCTGTACTCACCAACAGTGTTGACATGCTAACTTGGTTCTGGGTTGGTTACGGCATGTTGCAACTGTGTAATAAACCTGTGCTTCACTTTGTGATGTGCGTTGTCTGTGGTCACATATTTGACTGCCATTTGCTTACTGCACCTGTGGGCTACTTGACTACAACTGGGAATGGGTGTGGTGTCTGTGCATTGCACCGTCTTCCCTGGCAACATCAGTGTAGGCAATGAGTCAGATGGCCTAGGTGTGTATGTGTCGTGTAGCCCTGGTGGTGTGTCTCCCTCATGTGTGTCACGTTGCCTGTACTCACATGCCTGTGTTGTCCTTGCTGTTGCAGTTCGCATACACAGTGTAATTTTGCAGTTCATCATCCCCATAACAGCACCCACGTTGGAATCACGACAGAGGCAAGTATGGTGTATTAGTGTGTTTATTGTGATACATTTGTGTTAATAGTGCATAGGATGGGTTGTGCTGTACATGAATCTTGCAATCCCAAGTTCCTAGGTGAATTGAAAGTCCGGGTACACAGGATCCCCAGTATCGGGGCCACAGTTGTCTGACACATTGGTCCAACTTGTACTCCCCATGCAATGTGTGGGAGTAGTGTTGCCGTCAACAGGGTGAACAGTCTGTGCACAAAGGCGAACATCCAGAACAGGTTCAGGCTTCCTGGGAGTTGCGCTTGGCCATCGGCCTCTCACTTTTCCCTCCTCGGACGACCCCTCTTCTTGGGGGGGGCCTCAAGTGCAGGCTGCTGCGGTGCAGGGGACTCTCCGCCAGAGTCCTCCTCCCTCCCTGTGGCAGTTGCAGTTTGTTCGGCACCAGATGTTGTTGGCACACAGGGAGGTGTGGACTGGTTGCTGTTCATCTGGCGGAGGCATTGTAAAATGTCCCTGTGCACCGCCGTCATCTCATGCAGTGCATCCCACTTGGACTCCACGCGGACATGTGTGAGTCCACACGGGACATGTGTGACTCCACGTGGGACATGTGGGAGTCCAAGCGGGCATGATGGGCAGCCTGCTGCTGTTTAATATCTCTGAGGAGCCCCACTACCTGGCTGAGCTCTCCGGTGCTGGACTGGTACGCATCAGCTATGCGTACCAGTTGTGGGTCATCATGCACACCAGCAACGTCTGCAAGCAGCGACCTCTGTCTCCCACCCCTCCCACCACCCCTGCTGACATGTGCAGTGTGTGCAGTGGCACGCACAGATAACCCTGGTCCACCTTTGGGGTTGGTGGTGGTGGTGGTGTCCATGGCCCCAGGTTGGTCCAGGGTCACTGTGCTGGTGTTGCTCCTTATTCTGTCCATGTCGGCAGGGATGGTATTCGTGGTGACAGTCGTTGTAGGGATGGGTGCAGGGGGTGCAGCTGGTGGTCCTGCTGGTGCTGCAGCTGGTGGTCCTGCTGGTGCTGCATGTTGACTTGCACCGGATGTGCCAGGTTGTACTTCATCGTCCGAGGAGGACAGAGGCTGTACGACGCCAGTGAGCTCGGCATCCTCTTGAGCCTGGGACTGGGACTCCTCAGCGTCTGCTGCTGTGTCCCCATCATCACCTGTTTTTGGGAGACACAAACAATGTATGTCATGTTTCTGCAGGCATCAATGGTTTACACACATGACAGTTGTGACTGTGCCTCTGGGTGCGGGCCTGTACATTGCATTGTCCTGAGTCGTCACAGTCAGGGGTTGATATTGGTGTGGCACATTGTCCTGCATTATTTGGGCATTTCTATGTATTTTCTGGGGTGTGAACATGGTCTGCATTGGTTGTGTTTGGTTGGCAGTCGGACTCTCCTTCCCACCCACCCAGCCAGTCAGTTATCCCACCATGGAACGTGCTTGCGTTGCAGGGAGTGTAAGTTGTCTCTCAGGATGTCAGTCAGTGGTGTCCTGCTGTTTGTTGGTGCACAGTTGGCAGCAGGGCCTTGTGCTCCCCACAGCAGTAGCCAGTGTCAGCCATCTTGTGAGTCCTTCTCCACTCCCTGTGATGTGAGCATGGTTCAGGGTGGTGTTGATGGGACAGTTGTGGGGGTGACCAATATCAGTGACTACGACTCCCATCATGCTATTGCCTCCACCCCCTTCCCAGCATGCCCATGCTTCCTTCCTTTGACTCTGCTTCCCTGTGGGGTGGGCTGGCTGTGCTGACAGGATGGCTGGGAGTGTTGTCCTGGCAGTTGTTTGGCTAAGAGTCCCAAGAGTGTCCCTGTGCTTCACACAACATAACCCAGGGTGGTGGTGCTTTGTGGGATCTTGTGTTAGGATGGGGGGCATTGCATTCTACCAGGTGGGTTCTGTGGAGTTTGTGTTGGGGTGTGTGTGAGGGGAGGTGCTTGTGACTATGGTCAGTGCTGCAATCCCCCTTCCCACCCAGCTAGCCAGATATCCCACCATGGAACGTGCTTGCATTGCAGGGAGTGGAAGTTGTCTCTCAGGATGTCAGTCAGTGGTGTCCTGCTGTTTGTTGGTGCACAGTTGCCAGCAGGGCCTTGTGCTCCCCACAGCAGTAGCCAGTGTCAGCCATCTTGTGAGTCCTTCTCCACTCCCTGTGATGTGCGCATGGTTCATGGTGGTGTTGATGGGACAGTTGTGGGGGGCAATATGTGTGACTGCGACTCCCATGATGCTATTGGCTACACTGACTTGGCCAGCATACACAGAATTCCTTCCTTTGAGTGGTCTTCACTGTGTGTTGGTGTTGTTGTGGTGGCTACATGTGTGGATGTGTTTGTTAGTTCTATTTGTGCCACTGCCTAGTTGTGGTTGTGTTTGTACATGTGTTGGCACAGTTGGATGTGACTTTTTTGATGGCATGTGTTGTGTTTATCTGACTGACATACACATTTTGGGATGATTCTGTTCTGGTTGCTGTGTAATTGCTATGAGTGCATGGTTTGACTCTCCCCTTGACAGTGATGTGTGTGTGTTTTGTGGCAGTATATTGTGTACATTTGTTGTGTACTCACCAGGCTCTGGGATGTCCTCTAGTCCATATACGCTCACTGGCGGAAGGATGGCCCGCACCTTCTCCTCCCAGGGCCTGAGGTATATTGGCTTGGCAGGAGGGCCACTGCCGGTGTGTTGGCTGTTGATGTAGTCTTGCTTCAGCACTTTCCGTACCCTCCTGCGCACGTCATACCACCTGTTCTGGATGTCGGTCTTTGTGCGCCGACATGGTGATTGGGCGTTCACCCTGTTGATGATCCTCTCCCACATCTTGGTTTTCTGCGACATGGGGGTCTGTTGGACCAATGTGCCAAACAGCTGTGGCTCTACCCTGAGGATCTCGTCTACCAGGACTTCCAATTCACAATCTAGGAACTTGTGATTCTTCTTGGGGGGCATGGTGATGGGTGGTGATGGTGAGTGATGTGTGTGTTGGTGTGCAGGTGAGGGTGTGTGAGTGTGTGTTTTGCTGGGTGTATGTGAGGTAGGTATTTGTTGGTGTGCTGATGGTGTGTGGCTTGTGTGAGGGATGAGCTGTGGGTGTGTGGTTGCTTTCTCTTGGGTGCTGGCAGTGGAATGGCATTTGCAAAGGCTCATGGTTGTGATTTGTGTCCTTTATATAGGTGGAGTTGTGGGTGTGTCTTTGTTCTCTGTCCCCACCCCCCAGTATTTATTGGCTTGGTAATTGCTTGTTTGGCCTTTTTTGGGTGATTTTTCCTTTGTGCTGTTTGTGTATGTTGGAAACGTTCTTGTGACCGAGTCGGACCCTGCATTGGTCTCGTACGGTGTTCTCCGTTTCGTTCACGCTGTGTTTGTGCAGTTTTCTATGCTGCGTACGCGTCGGTCGCGGTGTATTGTGTTGCTTCGGCTCGGTTTTGTATGCGTGTCGGTCGTACGGCTTGTCCTCCGTCCGACTCGCTCGTGGTTTTCGCGCCTTGCATCATACTTTGCGGTTTGGAGTTCGCGTGTACGTTTCAGTCGGATTTGTTCCGGGTGCGTGTCGGTCGGTTGGATTCGCGTGTTTTTCCGGCCGGATTGCTGTTTTCCGTGCGGCTCGGTCGGTCGACTTGGTTTCGGTACGTGTCGGTCGGATTTTTCGCGCCTTGCATCGTACTTGGCGTGTCGTGCGCCACGGGTACGTGTCGGTCGGTATTTTTCCGGATCCGAGTCGGTCGGTGCTTTTTCCGGCCCGAATCGGAATCGACCCCTAAGTGTTGTGATGGGATCTCCAGGTCTTCCGCATCCAAAAACTTGTTGTACCACAAAGAAATCTCCTTCTTAATTGGATGCTGTGTTTGAAGAGAAAGCTCCGTTTCCCAGTTACCTCTAACCTCCTCCTTTTCTGCTTCAAACCAGGAAACAAGTTGTAAATACTTAAACCTGGAGAACCCAATACCAATCTTAGCCCTTAACAATTCCCAGGGATGAATCCCCTCTGCATCTAACAGTTCCGACCAGATATTAATGCCCGCCCTCTTGATAGGTTCAGCCAAGCTATCCCTGAGGCACTGAGGAGTACCGGGGGAGTCCCAGATAGGAGCAAAATCTGAGTAATATCCAATCCCCCATCTACATCTCACTTTGTGCCACGTTTCCAAGGCTGCCTTAAGAACTTTCAGGCGTACTCGCTTAAAGTACCTCGGGGCCCCAAACTTATACAAAAAGCCCTCTCCGCCTCCTCCACCTTCCATTGTAGCCATTTCACCCAACAATCTTCCCCACGCTGACTCCTCAGGTTTCGAAAGTAACATCCGGATGCCTTTAAATTGGAAAGCAACCAAGTACCACCCAATATCCGGAAGAGCCAAACCCCCTTTTATTAGCTTGCGCCTCAGCTTTTTCCAAGAAAGCCTCGCACCTTTCTCGCCCCAAATAAAGCTCCCGATCTTACTCTGAACCGTGCTTAAGCTCTTGCTGGGAAACCCCAGTGGGACCGCATTAAACAGGTAAGTCAACTTAGGGAGTATGACCATCTTTACCAAATTTACCTTCCCATAGATAGTCAAGGGAAGATTCCTCCATCTGCTAAAGAGTCGGTCTATTTCCTTTATAGTTTTATTTAGATTAATCAAGGGGATTTTGTCCAAATCTTTAACGATGTGGATTCCCAGATACCTAAAGTCACTGCTGGTTGTGCCCTCCCATTGGTCGATGTTCCAGCACATCACCTCGGTTTTTGAGGTGTTGGCTAAGTAACCTGAGAAAGAACCGCACTCCATTAGTAGAGCTTCAACCCGAGGGATAGTCGCCTCGGGGTTGTTGGTATATAAGATCAAGTCGTCAGCATATAGAGCTAACTTACAGCTATATTGTTGAGACTTAAAAGGATAGATTGAGTCGTCTAATCTGATGGCTTGCGCTAATGGCTCTATATAGAGGTCAAACAGGAGAGGGGAAATAGGGCAACCCTGTCTGGTTCCTCTCTGGATATTAAAACTGGCGGTCAACATGCCATTTAGAAGAATCCTAGCAGTGGCTCCTTGATAGCAATTCCTCAAGGTTTGAATAAAGATGGGGCCAAAGCCCATTACCTCTAATACCTCCCAGAGATACACCCAACAGACCCTATCAAAGGCCTTTGCCGCATCCAGGGCCACTATGGCCAGAGGATCAGATCTTCCAATGGCCAGGTCGATGTTACCTATTAACAGTTGTGTCTGTTCCTGGATGTACCTCCCTGCTATAAAGCCCTTCTGATCGGTATGAACCAGTTTAGGGGCTATTTTAGCCAATCTCCCCGCCAATATGCCCATAAAGATCTTATAATCGGCATTCAGCAGGGAGATTGGATGATATGAGTCGGCTTTCAAAGGATCCTTCCCTGGCTTTGGGATCAATACAATAGTCGCCTCCTTCCAGGACTTAGGGACTTTACCAGTAAGGCAATATACTGAGTCGAAGGTGGCGCCCAAGGCTGGAGTCAATTCTTCTGCTAGGAGTTTATACACTTCATTCGGAAGTGCATCTATGCCTGCTGCCTTTTTATTCTTACATTTTTTTATTTGGTCTTTTATCTCTTCAAGCGTAATGGGGGCATCTAGGATGTCACGGCTCTCATCAGTGAGAGTTGTTAAAGATTTACTCTTCAGCCAAGATTGTATATAACCTATCGACGGGACCAAATCTTCCTTATAGAGATCTGAAAAAAGGGAAAGCAGACACGCTTGCATGTCCTCAATGTTACTAGACTTATCTCCATTACTATTTATTATTAATTCATTGATGTTATTTTTAGAGCGATCCACTCTTGCTTTCCAAGCCAAAAGGGCACCAGCCTTCTCCCCATATTCAAAATTTTGCATACTCTTTATGAGCCATTGTGCCTTACATTTTACATCTAATTTACCCCTGTATTCTTGCCTAGCACATTCCAGGTCACCCTGAACTTGGGACAGCTTTCCTGGGATTCCATGACTAAGTCTATTCCTCTCATCCTCTAACTGAAGTATTCTCTCCTCCATGGTACAAAGCTCTCGAGCCTCAGCCTTTTTTTTAGAAGCTATAAGTCCAAGAAGCCTACCCCGCAGGTTAGCCTTAAAGGCATCCCAGATAAAATCCATGGAGGTAGAACCCATATTCAGAGAGAAGAATTCTAAAGAAGATAACTTGATGGCCTGAATTATCTCAAAATCCAGGAGCATAGCTCTATTAAGCGTCCATCTAGACTGTAATTTATATGTTTTACTAAGATAGGAAAAAAGAACTGGGGCATGGTCGGAAAGATGACTTGGTAGAACTGAAATCTCCGTTAAACCAACCAAAGTAGACCTATCTGTTAAAATATAATCAATCCTGGAGGAGTGACCATATTTTTTGCTGTAGAATGTAAACCCCTGAAGGTCTCCCTTCTTTGCCCTCCAGACATCTACCAGATCCAAGTCATGAAACATATTTATCAAAGCACGACGGACACGGGGGCCCCTACATAGTGACTTAAATTGGACCTATCTTTTAATGGATCTAAAAGGACATTAAAATCACCACCTATAATCAAAGGAAGAGTTGCCAAAATTAATTTAGATTGTAGCTTACAAATGAATGTCGGATCATCGACATTGGGGCCGTAGAACGAAACACATACTAGCTCCGTCCCTCCGAAGTCCATCTGCGCTACTACCCACCTCCCAGACTGGTCCGTCTGCACTGATTTAATTGAGCAATTAGCCCCGTGTTTAATCAAAATTGCAACACCTCTGCTATTGATCGTCTGTTGTGAAGTACAATAGCATTTTATCCAGGAAATTCTAGAAAAAATTGCACGGCTTTCTGCAAAACTTAGATGTGTTTCCTGCATAATACAGATCTGAGCTGAGGAGAGTTCTATATACTTCAAAATCAATCTTTGCCTGCGAGGGCACCTTAACCCGTTCACATTCCAAGAGATAAAGGTGACCTTATTATCTTTTAATGAGGTTCCTGCCATTAGCTTGCAAACCTTTTATACCAACAAGACAGACCTTCTTCAAAATTGAGTGAGATGAGGTTTCATTTTTTTTTTTTACCCACAGCACCCCACCCAGTGAACCCCTCCCTCCCTCCCCCCTCCCCCTACCCTTCCCCTCCCTCTGTACCCCAACCCCCAACCCCTCCTTCCCATGAGGAACCCTCCCTTCCACTAGGCGAAGCCTATTCGGTCTCTGCTCCCCCAGGGCTTAGAAAAATACATTAAATCAAAAGTCTTACTTGGGTCTTACTGCCTATTGATTACATAAATCCTCCCCCCTCAACGGCCCCCTCTCTCCCCCCAGCTCTGATTTAATTTTTGCAATAAGAGCATCAGCCTCCTCAGTTGTGCGAATCTGATGCATATGGTTATTCCACATTACGAGCAAAAATGCGGGAAACTTCAGCTGAGCCTTAGCCCCCATGTTGTTTAGCTCCTCGAGCCTTTTCCCCAACTCCCACTGTCTTGTTGCAGTAATATGGGAAATATCAGATCTTATGAGAAAAGAAAAAGGTCTTAGACCCTCAGATATTATTTTGCCTTCCTTAAGGGCTAAGGATTAGATCTCCTCCTTAACAGAGTATGACAAAAAATTAACTAGGATCTTCCTGGGTTTTTGCCTAGCTAAGTTCCTCTTAAATGGGTCCCGATGGACCCTTTGTATCTCACGAACAAGATCCACTTCAGGTGAGTTCTTAAGAACAGTCCCCTTTAACAAAGAAATCACAAACCCTTTTATGTCTAACCCTTCAAGGGCTTCGGGGACGTTCAAAAGCCTTACGTTGTTCTTCCTAGAGTGGTTTTCTAAACGTTCAAGACCTTCCTTAAGTTCTTTATTCTGGGCCGATAGCTTAACCAATTCTGCGGAAGTAGTGCACATAGTCTCTTTAATCTTAGGAATCTCCAGCTCGATTGCATCAGTTCTTAGGGTGACTTCGTCTAGTCTCTTAGTCAGCACTTCACAAGAGGCTTGAATGGCTGCCTGATTCGCTTCTGAGACCAGAAATCTACTGGTCATCTCAGCCTGATTCATCTCAGAGACAGTAAATCTACTTGACATTTCATCCTTCAATGCAAGTAGGATATCTACCAGGGGACGTGTCATAGGATCTATAGGATCTATAGTCACATTGTCATCTGGGATTTCCAACGCACTCGATGATGTTCCCTGAGAGTCATGGGCAGCCAGGACGGAATACCTGTTCAAAAGGCTCACTTCTGGATGTATCACTGGCGCACCATAAAGACTCCCCACTGAGTCTTCTTGTTGAGCACTAGACGTCTCTGCACGTGCTATGCATGTTTTCTTCTGGGAATGGCTTATGGCCACCACTGGCGGGCTCAGAGGGCTATGTTCACCCACCAGGGGGCTCTCTTGGCCCTTGTTCTTTGAGGGGTCACAGCCGGAGGCAATTGAGGTATTTGAGGAGGACATAACCTTATAGTATGTCTTCAATGAAGGAGTAAATTTAATTTTTGGGGGTGATGTCTTCTTACCCCTACCTCTGCCCTTCTTCTTACCAGCCTCTTCCCCCTTAGAAGCAGCCCCGTCGCCCTTCGTGTCCCCTTTCTGCTTATGCTTTTTTACAGAGGCTTTTACTTCGGAAACAGGTGGGGAGACTCGAGGAGGAAAAATAGGTTTGATGATGTCGATATTGTTAGACGAGTGCGCCACTCTTGTCCGCAAAATATACCTATTTATTTTAAGTGGTGAGGCGCCCGCTCTCCCTGTCTCTATTTCACCACTTATCTCCATGCAATTTAAATGAGCCTCCTCCTCTGTGAGCAATTTTGAGATTGTGATGGCCGTTTTGTATGGAAAACACCGACTGCCACTCCTCTCACCTTTATTCCAACTGGCACTTTCAGCGGGGAAGTAGCTCAAATCTGCACTCCCTACCTGGGTGTCATGTTCCAACCTCCACCCGCACTCCGTACGAACCCAGGAACTCGAGTGCACACCAGCTCCAGCTCCAGTGCTGGCTCTGCCCCCGCTGACCCGGAGCCGAAGACGGGCAAGATCCAGTCTTCGGAGCCTTGACGCCGCTTCTTCCCAGCGCCAGCCACCGGCCACGCCAACCTCGCTGCAGGTATCTCGGTCCGGGCCCCCATCAGGACCAAAAAAAGAAAAATCGCCGCGCATAACCCCCCTTTAGGTGTTAGCTGGGGGGGGGGGAACCTTGCGTCGGTAAGGGAACAAAACTGCAGTTAGACCGGTTAGGACATTATTGCTGTCGTTAAAACCCCTGGAGAGCGGACCACGGCCGTTTAGCTTG